>JAKWBJ010000169.1:205000-770000 GCA_023159175.1 Wohlfahrtia magnifica | reverse complement strand
TTTTGCTACAACATATTCGGATAAAATATTTAATAATCGAACCTTATATCCTTATAATATATCTCATTCAGCGGGAACAAGTTTTTCGTTTATTTCTGCAGAAACTGTATTATCAAACTTAAAGTCCCTTCAGAATTCATCTGTTCCTGGTCCTGATGGTATACCATATTGTATTCTTAAAAATTGCTCTGGTCATCTTTATGAACCAATGACTATTATTTTCAACAAATATATTGAATTGGGTTATTTGCCACCCATTTGGACACAATCATTTATTATTCCATTGTTTAAATCCGCAAGTAAACTTAATGTGTCGAACTATAGAGGAATTGCTAAACTGAATGCAATCCCTAAACTTTTTGAAAAGATTTTAACTGACAATTTATATTATCAAATCTCATCACTTTTATCTCCATTCCAACATGGTTTCCGGAAATTACGTTCAACGGCTACTAACATTTTGGAACTAACAACTAAAATTAATGACAAACATACTGATTTTAGTAAAGCGTTTGATAGAGTCAATCATGATATTTTACTTTACAAGTTATCACGCATGGGATTTAGTGATAATGCAATTCGCTGGCTTAAATCGCACCTTTCATGCAGGACCCAGCAAGCAAAATTTAAAAATGCTATATCTAAATCTATTAATGTTCCCTCTGGAGTGCCTCAAGGCAGTCATCTTGGTCCAGTATTATTTATATTATTTATAAACGATCTTCCAAGCGTTATTCTTCATTCTAATATCCTGATGTATGCTGATGATGTTAAAATATTTAATTCCTTTAATGATTTTACTGGTCAATCATCTTTACAAACTGATATTAATTATTTCACTGAATGGTGTAATTTTAATTTACTGGATTTAAATATTAAAAAATGCAAAAATATGTCGTTTTTCCGTTCTTCGAAACTTGATATCAACTATTATTTTAATGAAAATGTTCTGAATAAAGTAGTTAACATTATGGATCTTGGAATTTTGTTGGATCATAAATTAACATTTTATGATCACATCTCAATGATGGTGAATAAAGCTAATGGTGTACTCGGATTTATGAAATGATGGTCGAAAGAATTTTCTGATCCTTATGTAACGAAACTTCTATTTACATCTTTAGTTTGCCCATCCTTGAATACGGATCTATTATATGGGACCCCTACTTCAAAACTTACAGTAACAATATTGAATCGGTGCAAAAACAGTTTCTTCTATTTTGCTTGAGAGGACTTGGATGGAACTCGTATGTACTTTCTGCATATGAAAGCAGGCTCGCACTTATTAAATTACCTACTTTGAAAAGCCGGCGAACTATGCTGAGTATTTCCTTTCTGTGGAGTTTAATTCAAGGTAACATTGATTCAGAGTTCCTATTAAGTCGTATAATGCTCAATGTTCCTACTTGACCAACCCGCAACTTTCAACTATTAACCTTGAAGTATTATCGAACAGTCTCTGCGAACAACGTCTCCTTTCGTCAGATATGCTTGAAATTTAATAATTTTTATCACCTAATTGATTTCTGTGATTCTATTGAAGTTGTAAAGAGAAAAATTATTTTATATATGAATTAATGTATTGAATTTTCTATACTTGCTTTGTTTACTTTAGTCTGTAAGGAAATGTAATCCATAGACCTCATTTAAATAAATAAATAAATAAATTAAGACAAATAGTATAAAAGTTATAGTGGAATAAATAAAAACTGTAAAACAACAAAATAAAGCGGTGCTTATTTTATTTTAGCGCAATTTAAACGAACTCAAAAGTTTTAAAAAGGTTACAAGTTAAGAATATTAAGCACAAATAACTATATTTACTGCTAGTGGCTCACTTTTACTGTGAAGTGCATTTTCATGCTTTTTTGGGTTTTTGTTGTTTTTATATATTAAGAACATAATTTATCTAAAATAATTGTTATGTTTTTTTAATCTTTCAAATGCTTTTTACTTTAACTTAGAAGTTTTTAAAAGAAAATCTTACAAGTTTTTAATTCCTAAAAATCGTCAAAATTAGAACATAAATTTTTAAATCGTCAAAATGCTATTTTTGCAACGCAAAATCGTCGAAATTACAATAAATCGTCAAATCTGGCAGCACTGACTATGAAGCTATTCGGACCAAATGTAAAGATTTTTACGGTTACCATTTTGAAGATATTGACATATAAACGTTTACTTTGTGTGGTCGTGGCACCGCCTGGTTGAAATTTTTGAAATATATATAGCTTATAGTTCCTTCCAGACATACAGAACGATACTGTAAAAATTCCAAGAAAGTCGGTTCAGCCGTTTAGCTGTCTATAAGGTATAAACAAACAAACAAACAAACACTCATGCATACATATGTACATACATAAAAACACACATTTATTTTTATATATAAGATATACACATATGGAATGTTTTATATGTGGAGAGCAGTAACAAATAAAGCTTCATTATCTATTCACTTCAGTCAGAAAGCGCTTATGATTGGTTAAGCGGATATTGCAGAAAGCCAAACAGGTACAAGCTATCTACATATCCTATATAAGATTTAATTTGTGTTTGTTTGAAGACTGTATACAGCTAAAAAGCAAAGTCTTTCTAGAAGCAATTGAAGGCTATATCAAATGTTTGGATTTGTACCAGAAGGAAATAAAGTGGGAAAGAACTGATAACTACGAAAATAGTTAAGATAATAATAAAGCTAGGGGCAGCGAAGCATGCCGGGTTTTAGCTAATTAAATAGAAAACGAATAATCAATACATAAAAATTTCCAATTCACTAAGATTCTTATTCATTTGAAATTATTAGCAAAGTGCTTTTATCGTGCGTATAGGTACTTTTATTATACCGTGGCCAAATGATAACGTTTGATATTTGTTTTTGTTCTGAGTAATTAAAAACGTCAATAAGTTTAGGCGTACTTATCATGGGAAAGTTCAAAGGTTTGTAAAAGTAGAAACGATATAACCAGTAAATGGCATATGTATGTGATATGTTAAAAAATACATTACACGCTTTCGAGTGATTAGTAATACGTAAATATATACATACTGGTATATGTAGAGAGGTCCTTATAACTACTTTCATACATACATAGGTATGTATATAGTTGTAAAAATTCTTGAAAAAATGTTGATTTTTATGGTTTTAGACACTTTTATTTGTCTGTTATAACGGCTTATTTAATTAAGATCAATTTTACCCAGCGAATTGATTTCTATTTAATTGGCTACTGTGCTCTAATACATATACATACTTATTTCAGTTAATTAGGCTGCATTACAAAGTTTACTCTTCTTTTCGCTATTTGGTTAATGACGCACTGTGGAGTTTTTACTCAAAAAGCTGGACAACTGAAAAATGACCTTTGGGCTATTTTTTAAACACACTTCCCTTTATAAAGGTTGGTAGAGGGGGGTATATATAAAAGACCAACCTTAAAAAAGAAACTTTGTCACAGTATATGCTTATCAAGCAAATGCAGTGTAGGGTATTGAGTGAGAGAGTGAGAAGCGTAATTAGGTGGTTAATTATACTTTTCTATATGTTATAGATTTAAGATATACTTACATACATACAGACCTTAGGAATGGAGACCAGATGTAAATAACAACAGGTAAGTATTTCGATCCACGTTATAACTCTTTATTCTTTATTAAAATTAGGTTTTAAGGTAAGTAATAGTGTATTTTGTAGGTAATGAAGTTCAATATTTTTGACTAGGTTTAATAATAGCTTTAATCCGATTTTAGGTAGATTCGAATATTATTTAGTTTGAATATTATTTAGTTTGAATATTATTTAGTTTTTATTGCGATTTAAGTAGGTTTAGTTTATTTATTATTTTATTTATTTTAATTGTAGATTATAAATTTATATTTGAATTTTTGTTTTCAATTTAGATTTTAAATTAGTATGTAAATCCTTTAATATTTTATGTATGACATTCGTTATCTTTTCTGTTTGTAAGTAAGTAAGTGATGTCCCTTTAATATTTGAGAGGTGAGTGTTTTTTTGTTGAAATCATAAGCATAAAAGAGTCCAAGGTTTAGTGGAAACAACAACTAACTGACAACTGATATATTGGAACTCTACACTACAGCACGGGCCATGTAATTAGTAGAAGTTACTGATAATATTGTTACGTTTTTAACTTTTTAAAAACATGTTTTTATGAGTGCATAGATTGTAGTTAAAATCAAATAAATTTTGTGTTTGTTTTTAATTAAAAATCCTTTATTCAACACAGTTATGTGCACCACTGCTTGTAAAATTTTTATAGGCAATAACAATTTTTATTCTTAATTACTCTGACTGTTTACAACTTTGTAAACAACAACAATTACTCGACAGATCTTTCTTTCTAAGGATCTTCCAACCCGATCGTAGTTATAACTTAGGTTCGATCACAACCTTTTCAACCAGAGGTTATCCACACTTAACTCTCTTTACTGAGTTAGCTCCAACTAAACTGGTTTTTACTTTACTACTAGATTCATGAAATTACTCCTTATAAACTCTTTACTAAAAGCTGCACTCGCTAAGTTTACGACACATAAACTGATTGCTGTTCGCATCGATGTGCTTTTTATATGGCTCGAAAGCTCTCAAATCTCTCGATATTTCAGATTGATTCCATTCCTTTCTTTTAATTTCTTTTTACTTCTTTTATAGCCATGCGTATATGAACATCTACCTCTTTCAGCTCTTAGGATTTATTGTTGCTTATTTATTGTCTGTTTCTTGTTTTCTTTGCTGCTTATTTATTGTTGTTGCCGTGTTATTTTTATTTACTTTATCTGTTATCTTTGTCAAAGTCCGGAAAGTGAAGAAAATCATCCTGTCGATTATTTTCTGTGCGTCCACATGTAGTCGCTGGATTATACTGATACACCAGCAAAAATTGACGTCTTAGAGGTCAACATTGTAAGTGTTAGTCTTGTCATGTGACCAGCAATGTGCGAAAAAGTGCTCAAAAGTTAAAAACGCTTCGTCAAGCTGTGGTGGCCATGTCACCGAATTTTCAAATTTTACTTAGATGTATTTATCTTTCGGTTAAAAACTTTTTTGGATTAGAATTAATTTTTTTATGTTATTTTTTAGATTTTAAGGTTCTATCAGGCTTAAAAAAACCCTATACTTATAAACAGAGTGTAGAAGTGATTGAATATCATTAAGATAAATGTATCGAGATTATGATAAGAAATATAATATTCATCCTAAATTCTATATACTTTTTATAGTTCCTTTAGTTTTGTGCCCGTTTTTGTAGGTAAATTTTCCTAGGCTGAGGTTCTCGTAAATCAAATTCAATGTTCTTAAACTAACATTAACATGTCATACCTCTGCTGGGAAATAAAAACTGCATCACAAAGTGAATAGACACTTCTTTGTACAGGTTATGATGATAAAAACCATTATTTGGATATGTACTTGTGGTAAGTAATCAAAGTAATTGATAAATTCTAGCAAAAGGCTCTAAAATGTTTTTAAAATTGCGACAATTTTCGATTCGTTATCGATTCACCCGGAATCATAGGACCACAAGAAACTCATTTTGAACCACATTTTGTAACAAAGCTTCGTTTGTCTTGTCAATGCAGTGCCGAATTTCATGTTTCAGAGTTCAGTTATTTGTGGTTTGTTCCTGTAAGCCCGGTCTTTCAAATGGCCCCAGAGAAAATAATCCAGCGAGAAATTACGCTACCGGGTAAATGTGGCGCCGTCCTGCTGAAACCAAAGGTCACTGATATCAACATTAGACAATTATGGCCACAAAATATTGATTATCATGTTTTCGTAGTGCATGTTTTTACGGTGACGGCGTTTTCTTGCTCATTTTTGAAAAAATACGGGCCGGTGATGCCGCCTAACCACAAACCACACCATACGGTCGCTTTCTTTGGATGTAACGGTTTTACAAGGTGTGTGTATAGATTTTGCGAGCCCCATATCCGACATTTTTGTTTGTTTACATAACCGCCTAATTGAAAATGCGCCTCATCAATAAAGACGATTTTTTGTTTTCGTTTAGTCTTTCAAACAGCCAATTCACAAACGTTCGACGCAAACAATGGTCGGCTGGCTTTAATTCTTAAGCGAGTTGAACTTTATAAGAGTGAAGATGAAGATCTTTATTCAAAATGTTGCGCAAAGTGCCTCTGGTGATACCCAATTGTTGCGAACGTCATCGAGTTGATCTATTGTCAGCAAAAGTACAGTGAGCCCTCAATATAGCGATTAAATTACGCACAGTAGTCTCAGAAGTAATACAGTAAAATTTTCACCATTTTGATAGTACATTTTCACAATTAAAATTTTTTGCTCAAGGGTGTAGCGTTACATAGTTACAATTTCCCAATTTTTTTTTTACTAAATAAGCGTCAAAGGTTGACAGCTCAATAGACGAACAGCCAGGCTTAAGGCCAAATAGAAGCTTGTAGACCAGGCCAACACTCTGCGCATCATAATATAACTATGGAATTTTACAAATGGAAAGCCCATACTAAAGTAGTTAAGACAAGGGAAGTGGAAATGCATCAGCCATTCCTTAAGGAAAAATCCCAATAGTATTACAAGGATGACACTTAAGTGGAATCTTCAAGGATCAAGGAAACATATTACAAATACAGCAAACCATGTAATAAGGAAATGCTTTGTGGAAGCCTATGATCCCAAGAGGAGTTGCCAAAAAAGTAGTGCTGGAAAACAGCATCTTTCTTCACCTTCTTCTTCAATTTTTCGTCTTCCCTGTGGATTCTACGTCAACTTTTGTGAAATGATTGTATGTACTCTGAAAGCATATGCTTTCATCGCTAAATGGGTAAACGGACATACATACTTTATTTGTGTATCTAAAAATACTTTTTGGTTGGCCGGTGTAACTTACGTTAGACTTAGGACTGTTTTAAAGTTGTTACAGACACCAACAATTACATCATATAGTCTCATCATCCATAGTACCTATCAAATATAATAGACGCCTAAAATTCGGCATTAAAATATAGAAGAAAAAAATAAAGTTTTGCATAACAACTATCACACATTTTGAACAAACCTTACAGGTCAATATTATATATTGGTTTTTTTCTTTTATTTTGTAACCGATAAGATTATGACCACCATAAACTGAAGAATAAAATTTCCGTCGTATTATGCAATAGATCAATATTAATAAAAATATTTAATTTAATTAAATTAAATCGGAGATAAAATAAGTATAAACTATAAAAGGTTTAGATTTTTCACTATTCAATAGCACTAGTAGGCAATTTATCCAAGTAAAAGCATTTAAACAAAATGGTCTCAGTAAGTCTATTTATTTAATACTTAAAGCAAGCCCAACGGTTCGCTAAATATTTATTCAATATTTTTATTTTTCTTTCAATTTCTTTTAGTTCGAAGAAGCTTGTGAATTGGCTAAGAACTTTAGCAAGAAGCCTTCCGACTCCGAATTTTTGGAATTTTATGGTCTTTACAAACAAGCTACTGTGGGTGATTGCAATATTGACAAGCCCGGTGCTTTGGATTTGAAAAAGAAAGCCATGTGGGATGCCTGGAACTCACACAAGGGCTTGTCTCAAGATGCTGCCAAGGCTACCTATGTGCAAGTCTATGAAAAATATGCTCTCAAATATGCTTAAATGTTTTACTTAATTTTAATTAAATATTTTTCTCTTTTTTATAATAAAAATAAAAGGAAGATTAAGGTTGTAAATAAATTTATTTCTTTGAAATTTCAAAATATATTTTTTTTAACCAAATTTTCCATTTTAATATAATAATTGCACTTGAGTTGGGTATTTCAAATATTTTCGCGAATATTTTGATAAATTTTAAGTTTAACCACTTTAGTTTAATACTTAATCAATTTTTATTAAAGATTATAATTTATATTTATTACCAGTGAGCATAAGTAAATTGATAATTTGTTTAAGATATTTTTAGTATACCTCCCGCTAACTAAAAAGATAAGATAATAATATATTTTTGAAAAATAAGAGTCGATTAATAAAAATATATTATATACGAAGGTTATAGCCTACCAAGGCTGCCTATATAAAGCACCAGTAACCCTTTAAATAAAAAGTGTTATTTAATGGTAATAAGGGGCTCAAAATGCTGTTTAAAAGCCATCCGTGCAATCTCTCATCCTATATTTATTAGTAGTAGGCGATCTACTCAAAAATTAATAATGAGTTAATATGAAAGGAAAATAGTCGAAAACATAAACCGATTTTAACTAACAATTATCATTCAAACACAAGTGTTTATTTTAAGAACAATGTTCTTATTATAAATCTCAAATTTTTTGTTAATTCTTTGAGCCCAGAAATGAATTATGCAATTCAATTGAACATATTATTGTTAGTAAATTGTGAATCGAAAAAACTAGTATTCAGAAAAACCTTTGTCTGATATAAACGGTAGTAAAACTTTTTCGAAAAAATTCTGTTACAAATTGTCGGTAAATAGCTCTAACATGTTATATCTTATGGCTCTAAAATTTAATATCTTCATCGGGTAACACTGTAGCTTTTTTAAAAGGTTACATTTTATCATTAAAATCGAACTTTATTCTGTTGAAAATTAGTGAAAATTCGGAAAATTACAGTCATATTTTACTTTTCTATTATAGAAACAATTTACGGAGACGATGCTGTAACTAGAAAAATTGCAAAATGTATTGCTTGTTTTCAATTTGATTACACAAGTTTACAAATTCCGGTAAATTTTTGGATCAGAGCCAGAGCGTTTGGCGTAAAATTGTACAAGTGGTTACTTGGCCAAAAAGTGCTATGGTGATAGCAGAAAAATTATGTCGGTACAAATACAAAAAAAATAAAAAATGTCATCAGAGTCCAAGCCAATTCAATGTATGAGCAATGGACATTTTTTAATTTGTTCAGGTCTGAGTGCAAATTACATTTTAAATAACCAAATAAATTATCGCAAGGTTAGAGCTCGAATGCCTCTCAAAAAGCACTTGTTATATTCCTGTATCGATTTTTTGCAGAAAATGTAGTTGATACGAGCGACGAGCAAGGAGAGCGACGAGCAAGGAGAGCGACGAAAATTTGGCAAAATTCGAAAAACGATATCAAGATTTTTGGTACGAGGAACTCAAATGCATTAAAAAGATCCTAAACAATACAAACGCTTGAGTAGACTGCTCTTCATATCTATATTTTAATTTTTTATTGAATGAAATACGTATTAACGAGAGTAATCCTTCCCGCTTTGCTAAGAGGATTTATGGTGTATACCTATAGAATGTATCAGGACAACTTAGTTTTTTATATATAGATAAGAATACATATATAAATAGATTTTACCCGGTGTGCTTTGTGCAATGTCCGCGGTTCCAATCTCTTGCCTGTATAGATCACGAAACTTTAACAGTTACCGTTTTTCTCACATGAATAGTTCCATGTTTAATATGAATGGGAGCTGCCAATCTCGTCCACTTATGGACCGATGATGTGCCCTCGTCAAGAAGTTCTTTAAGCGAAATTTTGAAACTTTTGTTATTACTGTTCACATGATATAGATACAAAAATTAATAGTTAATATGAAAATGCCACACCCACTTATACAATTCCTCGCACTTTTTGATTGATGGTTTGTATAAATGACCGAGTCATTTAGATCAAATTCTGAAAAATTTTCACTTTAAATGTTCTTGGAATATACAAAGATCAACATTTACATTGTATGGGAGTTACCATGCCTACTTACCCAATTTCACCCGTTTTTCAACTGATGATTTGTATTGGCTATCAAATTGTTTAGACCAAGTTCAATAACTGCTATTCCAACCGTTCTCTAGATATACAAAAATAAATATTTGTATTTGAATGGAAATCAATATTTACTTTTATGGGAGGTACCACTCCCATCTATCCAATTCCACGAAGTTATTTAGGCCAAATTTAGAAATTCTTACTATTACCGTTTTGAAGATATAAACATATTAATAAAAATTTTATATGGGCGTGACACCGTTCAGTTGAAGCTAAGCCATCAGTGAAACTACATCTTCCCAAAGCATCTATTGGCTTGTAAATCGGTTTAATGATTCTAGAGTTATAAAATAACGAACATAGGACAAATTATTTTTATATACGAGTATATAGATTGTTAAAAATTGTAAAAAGTTATTTTGTCTTTTAAACTACAACCAGTTCAGCGTCCCAAATAGCATTAGCAATGGCTTTTGACCAGCACAGTCTCTTGATTGGAACTCAGGTTACTGGAAGTCTTATAGTCTGTGTTACCAGAATTCAGTTTCTGGTCAGATCCTTGACTTGGTTCAATATACCAATCTGGGTATCAGCTTTACCAATACTGTTCCTAAGATCAAAAGTTTGTAACAGATTGAACTTATTTTGAATAAAATTTTTCTATATTGAAATTAACTAACTAACTTTTTTAAATTGTATGGAAAAGCGAATTGAGAACTGGGTCCGCTTTTATTGGCTTATTTTAGATTTTTATATATGGGAATAAAGTTAGTATGAGGATCGTTTTTGATTTAAGTGGTAAGTCCTTAGACCATAGCATTGTAGAGTACAAATTTCATAATCGAATTGTCGTTCGAAAAACCTTTACTTTGATATGTAGTTTTACATGGAACTGCAGACGGAGGTGTAGACATAAGGAATTATAAGTCGACCGATTTTAATAAGGAACTTATTTTATTACAATTCTTAACAATTAAACTTGAGGAGTATTTAGTGGGTTTGTATTTTTTTATTTATTCCGAATTACATATAAAACAATTACAAATTATATTCTACCATAATTATTTCGTTCGTGTAAGTTATAGTGTAACAGTTCAGAGTCTTTGATGATTGTCGAATGCACGACCATCACACTGAACGATTAGCACACTATCCAATAACCTATAATAAAGCAAATCTATGTACATAAGTATATACAAATAAGTTGATTTGAGAACCACTCAACAGATTTGCAAACGAATATATGCATTAAAATGGTTTACTTTCACTGATGATTCTTTTAAAACAATTGGAGCCAAGTCTAAATTTGTTCCAAATAGCTTCGTAGTTAAGACAAATCGTGATTTAAAAAAACGGCTGAATTGAACATAAAATTAAAATATTGATTTGTGTATAAATTTTGGAAAGGTTAATAATGTACGATAGAAGTTTCTGGATTTCCGGGTCTTAACAACTTCGTAGTTAGTACAAAGCACCAGTCAAAAAGTGGGCGGAATGGGACAAGTGAGAATGATACTTACTGTACAAAGTAGATATTGATAATTGCACTTATATATTGAAAACTGTAAAAGAAGTTTCTGAATTTGGTCTAAATGACTTGACAGTAGGGTTGCCAGATTCAACATTGCAAAAACATGACATTTATAGAAAAAATCTTGATTTAAAAAAAATTCTTGACAGTCAAAAATATTAGCTATTCGAAAAACTTAGGTTACCAATTGTCGGTAAATGACTCTAAATGTTATATTTCTGGTGGTATTAACTGTATTAGCCAACATTATAGCTTATTTGATGGGCCTGAATGAATATGGACGATGAAAAGTGGTACGACAATAATGTACGAAAAAGGTCTCGGACGAAGCAAGGACGTAGAAGGTGACAAAGCAAGGACTTAAACCAAGCAAGGTAATGCTGAGTGTATGGTAGGATTGGAAGCGAATTTAATTAAAACGGCCAGAATTGATCAATAGAAAAAGTGGTGTGTTTCTTAAAGACAACACTGGATCCCACACATCTTTGATGACCCGGCAGCAGCTGAGAGAGCTTGGGAAGCTTTAATGCATCCACCATATAGCCTAGACTTTGCAAATTCAGATTATCATTTGTCGCAATCTGTGCAAATCTCTCTTAATGGTATAAATTTGTAACGGCCTTTAAAACGCCATTGAATTAGTTTTTTGCTTAAAAGTTCTACACTGATGGAAAAATGACTTTTCCCAAAAAATTGCGAAAAGTTATCAATCAAAATGGCACATACGGTTTAATAAAGCTCGTTTCAGAAATAGGTAAAAGGTGCTTCATTCTTGATAAAATTTAAAAACGAAATTTTTCTAAGCCTATTATCAAAGCTTAATTATCATTTTTTAGATAAAGTAAACTAGAAAATAAATTCACTTAAAACACTTTAAGGTGTTGGTGCACTAAGACGTGTAATAGCTTTTCACAAGCTTTGTGTAAGAAGCCCTTTAAAAAATGTGCTTTCTTGTTTTTTAACAAGCTGTAAAAATACCCTACTTGACAGTCAATACAAATCATCATTTTAAAAGTGGATGGAATTCAATGAGTGGGCGTATCATCACCCATATTTAGTAAATATATTTGTATATGTTGGAAACGGTAATAGTAGAAGTTTGGAAAATTGGACAATAGAAATCATCAGTCACGTGGCGCTTAACATTCTTACTAAATGTGTAATTTTGTACGAGCGAAGAATGGTAACAGTTAAATCTTCATTATCTGTCCACATTAGTCAAAAAGCTGGAGAGATTGGATAAGTGAGTATCGCACAAAACACACGTAAATAGCTAAAAAGCAAAACTAATTATTTTGCAATTTTTAAAGTGTTTTTCTGGAGAGTACTATAGACTATCTTAAATGTTTGGACTTGGACCGGAAAGGGATAAAATGGGGAAAAAGGTTAGAAGCACACCGGGGTTTAGCTAGTTACTTATAAAAACAAATTTATTGTTTCTATGGCGATCAGTAAAAGAAATGTTTTAAAAAAATTTTATTGATTGTCAAGGGGCTTGAAGTATTATAATCGAACATTAATCAATCCAATTTATAATCAAATAATAAAATGCGAAAAAAAACTTTTATTACCCCAAAATACGTAAAAGATATCGTACACGAACAAAAAAAATAACTAAAAGTAAAAACAAAGAAATCAATAAAAAATAGCGTAAACTATGTATAAAACGAAATATCGTATAATATTACCAAAAGTTGTTTTAAAAAAAGCTTTATTAACGATATTAAGAAAAAGCTTTTAGCAAACTTACAGATCTTACAAACGATACGAAATTTGTACAACAAAACAAATGTTTAGTTCGTGTTTCGCCGACTTGAAACAATCAAAAGGCATTATAAAAACAATTGAGAAAGAAAAACAGAAATAAAAATAGTAAATAAAAATCGTTATATTTATGAGCAGTACCTGGCGATTTGAATTCAGAACGTATTTTGCCGTTTTCCAGACAAGTAAGTGAAGATTTTTGCCTACAAACAAAGTTACTTGGCATTAAAACAATAAATTAAAATGGAATAAAAAATTATTAGAAATTTATTGTTAAAAAAGTGATGAAGAAAGTGAAATAGAAATTTTTAAATTTAGAAAACAAAATAAAATAACGTATTTCACTTGTATTTAAAATTTAAACAAGACCTACAAAATGTGATTGATTCAACGTAATTCAATATAAAAAAGATTACAGTTTGTTGTTATTGTTGGTTTATTAATGGTGTGATTACAAGTTAAACAAGCATATATGTTCATACGCGTTCCTCTGCTATAGAGCAGATTCTCTTTTAATGAAATACACCTTTTGGTGTCATCATAAGAATCAATTACAAAAGCTTTTAATAAAAAAAAGAAAACAGAAGAATTATATGAAAACAATAAGAAATGTTAAGTTTTTATAGAAATACAAAAGAAATTCATTTGATTGCCAAATAGCATACTACTTAATAAAAAAAGAAGTGGAATTTTACATCCATTCAGGTTGCTAACAAAAAAAAAAAAAACAAAAAATTAATAATAATAATAATATGCTCTGGCAAGCTTGATTATATTATACTCTACACAACAATTTAATCGATATATAATTTCAGTTCAACTAACAAAATAAACATAAGTGTAGCAAAATTTGTATTCTTTAAGTTAGCCTCGCTATTAGATTTGGACCATTTGGTCCAAAATTTTTTTAATTTCTTATAACTCGTAAACGGTTTTATATACATATTACTTTGAGTTTTCAGCTCACTTGTTATTATTCTGAAACAAAATTAAATCCACGATTTCAAGTGTCAAGTGTACATTTTTATTTAATTAAAATTAAGGTTTTTTGTGATTTTTTGAATTTGTTTAATAATTTTTCACTACATTCTAAACAAAATAGTTCTGCTCACATTTTTGAGCATTTAATAAATATTTGCCATTGACTGTGAGCGGCGTGTTTTGTTAAAGTGTTCCAATTTATTGCAAGATACCAGACTCATAGCCGATTTCAAAAAAATAGAAAATTATTTACTTTTGATTTAAATAAATGTAAATGATTTCTAAAGAGACAATATATAAAGTATAAGAAAGACCTCCGAAACACTCGTTGCAGGCTTTTTGCTTAAAAGCTGCATAAAATTTTCTTACCTCTAATCCGGATCTTACTCAAGATATTTTATAAGTATTTCTTTTTCAGTACATTTTTTATTTTAATAGATTTTTCCCTTTTAACGACTTTTGTACATTTTGGTTTTCCAATATTCTTCATTGTTTTTATGTTTTATTGTCAGCTGTTAGTTTGCTCAAGTGTGGCAAAGTTGGGTAATTAAAAATCAGGGCATATTTGTCAAGCCATAGCATGTGCATTTCTGTGTATTTTGTTAGTGTATGGTAAAAATGTAGCCAACTATTTTGCAAATGCAATGATGCCAGACCATTTGCCAACGATTGTGAACAACACTAAAATTTTTGTTTGCTTCTGCAAGTACAACTCCTGCAAATGGAGCGCATAATATCAGATTTAGACTTGCAGCAAAAACAAATACCCAGCTTTCCAACATATGATTTTAAAGCAGGATTAATGGAAAACTTTTTTTCTGTTATTACAGTATTCTTTGGTAAAAAGCGATCTTTTGACAATACAGTAGTCTTTGACTTGGGACAACAAATAATTTGGAAGTCAATCATTACTCTGGATTAGTTTACTCTTAGGAGTAGGATCTTTGGCTCATCCTTCGATGGTAATGATCCATACTGATGGTGTCAAAAGGGTGGTAGTAGTAAATGGCTTTATGATATACCATGTTGGCTCGTAGAGAGGCGTCAGCGTAACTGATTATGATAACGAACTTTTTATAAACACCCGTGGGAAATATAAGAGTACTTTGTGAGACCTCATGAGGACTACTTTAAGCGATGTATCAGTTTGATGCACTCAAGAAAGATCGTCGGTAAATACTTCATAGACGATTGTTGTACATAGAGACTGAATTCTTTTTTGGGTACCACAACTGTGTCCGGTCTAAATGATGAAAATAATAATTGTATTAACAGGCTACAAAATATAGATTAACTTTTAATAACAAATTTACTATTTACCAAATGGTCTCAAATTCAAAGATTTGCATACTTTTAAAAATCTAACAGCAGGACAAACAAGGGTATCGGGGGTACTATTGTATCAAACAATACTACATACTAATAATAATATGTACTAATATTTTATGATAAATTTTGATCACTTCTGCTCTATATCATATGCGCTGATACATCCCTGCTCGATAATTGTTAGTGTCTGTCAAATTTTATCATCAACTCGAAAATATTAAGCTGTCAGCTAGCGGATCATGATTTCGATTCCAACCAGAGACTCTGGTCATCACGCCGAAAACATGGTCTTAGATATCTGTTTGTAATAGTTATTTGCTTACGACGAGAAAACAAACTAACTTCCAGTGACGCGTGCTATGTAATTTCTATATATGCATACATGCATATACCATATAGAAAAAAATAAAATTTATTAAAGCATAATCAGTTTTTGACATATCAATCTCAATTTTGAAATAAAAGTAGGCCCATTTTTACCTTTCGCCATTTAGTTTTCTAACCTTACCTCTATATTTCTAAAATTGAATTGTTTCTTAGTGAGGCTTTTGTATGAACTAATTCTATTATAAGCTACCAAGTTTTAAAATTTTGGCGAATAAAATTATTACCCTATAATTTATTTATTTCTTTTGTATTTTAACTACCAAGACCTCGTGGCACAATACCTATTGTTACGTTTTAAAAAGGTTAGACATTAGCTATAATCGTTCAAGATATAATGAAGTCAATATTTAGTTTGTATGACTGATGATTTATATTGACTATGAATCTATTTGAGCCAAATTTCGATACTCTTTCTTTACCATTTGGAAGATATAGACATATAAATATTCTCTTTGTATGGGTGTGGCATCATATAGCGTGAAATTTATTATTTTGTAAAATTTCATGAACATGGATCAACCGCTTAGATGTCTATAAGGCACAAATAAACAAACATACAAACATAATTCATTTTTATATATAAGATAATTCCTGTATGGGAATATTTAATTATTTCGTCAAGGGTCTGGATACAAGAAAAGTATTATTTTTGGCTTCTATCTATATCTGATACCCTAAACTTGTTATCAAATAAGAACAAAGCTTTTAAACTCTTTTAAATTGCGTAGAATAAAATAAATGCAACGAATTCAATGTTTTACTTTATACCTTTGCTTATTTACAATTTACAGTCTCCAACTTATTTAGTATCGGCTTAATACGACTTCACACTATGACTGCTAAACTACAACTGACTGACGTAGGCAAAGCAGCGTTCCTTACATATCTGACTGCCATCAATTTCGAATGTTCTTTTAAAGTCTTAAACCTTCTCAAATCTTCTATTCAGATCTGTTAATTCAAATGCAATATCCAAAAATTTAATTGGTAGTAGCACCGTTCAATAGGTAATTGGTAACGCTGTTAACAAGACAAATAAGTATGGCATTGATAGCCTTGACACAAATTTATAGAATAAATTCAATAATAAAGTCTGTAGTTCTAAATATACTAAGTTGGTGTATCTGTCTTAGGCATTTTTATTTTTGTAACAATATTTAATGAATTTATCATTTTAATAACTTCTTCAAGCGTTTTAGTTTCCAAGAAAATTACACAATTTTATTCAAAAAGTTTTTCTAATTGTTGTTATTATTGTTATATTTATGATTAATTATCAGTGGATCGTGTTGAATTACATGCTACTGTTTCACTTTATGCTTTACATAACGATGACATAGAAACGCATTTCCGCTTTAAATCTTATATGAAGAGAAAAGAAATTATAACTGAATTGAAAAGTTTTTGTGTAACAAATATAGTTTTTAATTACACTGAAAAAAAGCTGAAAGTAATGGAATGAAACTGTCATTTTTTTATGTATTGGATGAAATGAAAGACCTTCTTCTCTTAATTGAAACGAGCTTTATTAAATTAAATGTGTATGTACTGTTTTGATAGATAACCTTTTGCCATTTTTGTGGTAAAACCTCTATTGTATCAGTCTAGAACTTCCTCTACGAAATTTAAATTTACACCATTCAGAGAGAGTTCTACAGATATCGAAACAAATGATAGACTGAAGATGCAAGGCTCTTGCTATATGGTGAATACATCAAAGCTGCCCAACCAAGCTTTTTCAGTTTCTGCTAGGTCTTTAAAGATATGTGTGGTGTAGCGTTGTCATGGTACACAACACCTTTTCTGTGAATGATTTCTGATCGTTTTCATTAATTGAATACAATCTCGTTAATTGTTGATTCCTTTGAAACCCACCAGCACTCACAGCATTACGTTTTTTGGTGCCACACCTGGCTTTACCACTGTCTTCCAACTTTTTATCGCCCGTAATCTTTTGCTTCAGAAATGGTTTAATTTCTTTCGGTTTTAGTAGAGAATCGTAAATGGAAATTCGTTCCATTAAATTTTTTACTTTTTATTCATATGACATCCAAACATCGAGTTTTTTGCGTATTCAGCTTTCTTCAAATGGTTGGTAACTATTTGCTGATGAATGCCTAGTACCCAAGCAACCCTCAGGATGCTGACGGTCGACAAGAGTGCGGTGCATCTTCATCATCAAATTTATCATATCCAAAACTAGCACAACAACATTTCGCTGCCGTTTTTGTAGTTACAGCATGGTCTCCATAAGCTTCACAATTTCTTTTTTTGCATCTTGTGATGCATTCTTACCATTTCTGTAATAGAAAAGCAAAATATAATGTAAAGCTTATATTTTTCAAACGAAGGCAAAGACTAATAAATTTAAGTTTAAAATGTCACCTTTCAAATAAGCTACGAGTATATTTGTAACCGAACTTAACCTGGCTTCCAATGACACGCAAAGTTGTTGGCATTCACCTTAGCCTATCTTTTTCTTTAAGATGTACATATAAAATCCACTTACAAAAACTACAAGAAACAAATTTTGAGAATTTTATTATTATTATGTTATTAGAAACACGTAAAGAAAAAAAAAAAATAAAAATTAAATTTTTATTTATTTTTTTTATTTTAACAATAATTTAATGAAAAGAAACAATTTTTTAATATAATTAATAACTACATTACTAAATACTAGCTAAAAGCCGACGTACTTCGCTACCTCTATCTTAATTATTATCTTAACTATTTTTTTATTATCACTTTTACTCTTTTCCCTCCAGTCCAAGTCCAAATATTAAAGAGAGAAACTGTAAAATCTGCTTTTTAGCCGTATATAGTATTCAAATAAGCCCACATTAATAAGTCAAGGAATGAAAGTTCAATTTTAATATTTCTACTTTGTGTTTCATTAACGATTTTTTGTTTTTGAGATACTTTTCTATAAATTTTCCCCAGTGTACTTTGTGCTTTGCAACGTACATATAAGTCAAAAGTATAATTAAGTTCGTAACACTGTTGAATATTGTCTAACTAATGTTTCTTCAAAGACGTATTTTCTCTATTTTCCTCAATTATTGTTGATTAATGTTCAGACCACAACAATAAGCAACTTGAAAATAATTTTTTCTTTCTTTCTTTTTTCTTTTTTTAATAAAAAGAATACATGAATAGCGTACAATATTTTACTAATAAATTTATTGTTAAAATTGTTAGAGGAAGTTTGCGTTGATGGTTAAAATGGTCAGCGAAGAATATGCTTAAACAAAAGAATCCAAAAATCGAAAAATTTAATTTTATTGTGCAAAAACTCTTTAAGCAGAAAATATGTAAAAAAAAACAATTTAAATAAAATTATTATTTAAACTCTTATTTAACTAATAGTTAGTTATTAACAAACACGATTATTATAAAATATAATTTTTTTATTTGCTTTTTAATGTTTTTTAAATGACTTGCAAAAAATATTCCAAATTTGATGTCATTTGTAAGCACAACTCTAAGTTTTAAAGACAGACTTTAGACTTCTTTTGCTCACAAATCACTTTTATAGATTAAAAGCCGTTTTGCGTTTTATGGGGTAATGAACGCTGCTTCTGACTTATGTGAGAGTCTATTAAAATAAACTTGTTTTTGTGTTTTCTTTATAATTAATTAATTAATTCAGTCTTGTTGTAATTGTTAAGAATTCTGAAAAAAATTTGTAATTTATGTTCAGCATATGAAAGCATAATTAGAGCGTTAAGCGACGAAAGTGCTTAAAGACTAATTTCAAACAGAATTTAAAATAAACATTCATGTTACTGTTTGTTTGTTTCAAAATTCTAAAATAGTTCGATTGTTCAGTTATCTGAATTGTTCTAATTCTTTAATAATAAATTTTTTTTTATGTAAATTTACAAATAAGCGGTAATCCCAACAAATATTTAAAATGATTTGGATTTGGAGCTTTTAAGCTAAAATCCGTATACACCGAATTTTGTTTTTACACAGTTTTGTAATAAAATGGTCTAGAAAAAAACTTTGTTTCCGTTTTTACACGATTTTCTTAAAATACACGGTCTAGAAAAAGAATCTGATTGAAATTCAAAAAAAAAAATATATGCATATTGTATATTTTTATTAACTGTAATTTTAGAACTACTTACCTTGGCTGTTTTTTAAAATTTGTTTATAAATTTTTGATTGTTTTATAAAAATTTTATATATAATATATTTGTTAATGAATAATTTGGCTTTAACTACGTACATATTTTATAAAAGGTTGAAGGATATTGCACCAATCTTCATGTCTTCTTTACACGGTTTTTTTCTGGATATTATTTACCATGTAAAAGCGGAAATGGGTGTACACTGTTCATATTGTTACGTTTTAACCTTTTTAAAATATTTGAATTTTTTTAAATCCGTTAAATAAAATAAAAACACGTCTGATGTTGTTTTACTTTATGCACTTATTTATTTAACTTTGACTTATACAATTCGAACTATACAGCTTATTGATCTTGCACTTAGCACTCGCTTAATACACAAATACTCAACACTTTTATTCGCGCCTTAGTACTACTTTACTTTTCGACTGCAAAACTATATATATATACAACTATATATATACAATATAAATTTCTTCCGAGTGTTCTTGTTCTTCCTACAACATTCGAATTATTTCTGTTAATTTCAAATGTAACAACCGAATCCGTACGATAGCACTGTTCAATATTCAAGTAGTAATACTCTTAATAACAGAAATTACGTATAGCATTACCAAGGTGGCCTCGACACAAAGCAATATCACTATAAGGTTTATAGCTAAGACAACTACTTTACTAATTAAGTATATCTTTTCTTTAGGCATTATTTATTTTCGTAACAATATATATATGTTACAAATTCCTTTGTAAGTTAAGTTATTTGTCCGTCAAATACGCGTAAATGATTCAACCGATTGTGTGATATATGGAGCACAGCTAGATTTAGCTAACAAAAGTGTTATAGCGATTGCTAAATTGTACCTGGGAGAAGTTAGCATCCGGAGAACACATACAAAATTAAATTAAATTAGTTACAGATATAAGACCCTCAACGTTCTGTCATGGTCCATGAACAATATGACAGTGTTACGAAAAATCTAAAACCAATTTGAACCTAGATTCGAGAAAATGGAAGTTTTTTCATTGTAGTTATGATGGATAAAGTTCTTTTAACCTCAAAAAACCATATTACAAGTTGTAATTGCCCAAACGAACGAACGAACATACAAATTTTTCATGTAACTCAAAAAGTGCGTTGATCAATTGTAATTAGAATTAGAATCAGGTCTAGAATTGTTGTTTTTTTAATTGATATAAATACAATAAACTACGATCATATTTATACACTTAGCCACAAAATTCTAAGAAATACACAAAATTGTATATAAGCAATTGGACTGGGAACAATTTATTTTCACGGATGAGTATAAGTTAACCGTTTTTGGAAGTTATGAAAAATATAAAGAATGAAGGAAACTCAATTCTGCTACAAAATAATTTTAGATCTACTATCTTACACTGCAACGAATGTGTCATAATATAGAGAGCATGTCGGCAAATAAAGTTCATAGACGAAATAATAAATTCACGTATGTACGAGTACATCGACATTTTAAAGAAGAAGCACCGAAGGGTATATTCGCCTGGATAGTGACTGTACCCTTTTTTGCATGCCATGAACCTCAGGCGCTTTTCTCTGTTGATAAAGGAAAATATCCACTTCTCTCCTTCTCCTCTTTGGACATATTTAAAGATACATGCACAAAAACCAGTTCGTCATATATTCCGCTCCTTAAGTCAATTTTAACGGAAGAATGGGAACAGGCTTCCCCAGAATATAGCAAAAAATGACGTATTCGACGCCTAATAGACTAAATTAGGTTATAAATTTAAAAAGACGTTGCACCGGTTATTTAAAAACTTATAAAGCATATAAAATAAAAATTTAATGTAAAAACTAAATTTGTAATATATTGTGAAAAAATAATTGAGTTTAATATTTTTATTAAATATTATAACAAGAAAATAAGATATGAAGCTTTATGGTCTATGCAGAAATTATAAATATGTTGTCGCTACGGCGTTTTACGCTTTCATTGTAATTTTGGTAAACCCAAAATTAAAATTAATTATAATTCATTTCAAAGTCAAGGTTTTCTCTTAAATTTCTTTTCTCTGATTTTAACAAGAAATTAAAACCAACAAAAACAATAAAAAACCTCATTGTTTTTACATGCCACAAATCTCTAATAAAATATGTATATTTGGGAAAGTAATAAATAATAATAAACATTTCTTTTCTCTATTTACAATTTTAGCTTAACATTACAACCAAGCAAAATGTCTTTAGATGAAGTATGTATGACTTAAAAATGTTTATTATTTGTATACCTTTTGACAATTAAAATTAAATAAAAAATTATTATTGTTTATTACAGCAATTCAATGCTGCTGCTGAGCGTGTCAAGACCTTGACTAAACGCCCAACTGATGAAGAATTCTTGGAATTGTATGCCCTTTTCAAACAGGCTACCGTTGGCGATAACAATACCAGCAAACCCGGTATGTTGGACTTGAAAGGTAAAGCCAAATGGGAATGGTGGAACAAACAAAAGGGTAAATCCCAAGATGATGCCAAAAAGGAATATATTGCCTTTGTAGAAAAGCTGGTAGCCAAATATGCCTAAATTTTTAATTTGTAGATTAAACATTTTTCTATGTATTTTGATAGATTTCTTTTATGAATCGTTGTTATATATAATGTTTACCTTTTTATAAATTTAATTAATTAAAAAAAAAAAAAATTATTTTCATTTTTTATTTATTCTGACTTTGTTATTAATGCTTTTAAAGGTTTAGCTGCTTAATTTTATTTTATGTAACATTTTTAGCACGATTTCAAAGTTCAATTTCGAATTGACAAATATATTTATTTTTTAATTTATGTTTGTTTTACTATGCAAATGCACTTTTTGTCACACAACAAATGTTTTTCAAAATTAAATACAAGTATTAAATAAGCACTCAGCTTGAATTACTTAATTATTATTATTCTAGCTAAAACCCGGTGTGCTTCGCTACCTCCAATCTCAAATTTATTACCCTTCTTCTGGTCAGAATTCAATTATTTGTTTCTTAAAGAAAGACACTGTAGATTCAGGTTTTTGGCTGTATACAGTCTTCAAACAAACACACACTCATTTTTGTATATAAGATACATACGTACATAGTAGGTAGATCGGACGGTTATTATTCGCCCGTTTTACCTTATGTTTTTGGTTTTGTTGAAAACTGTTTTTTCAAAATCTTAATTTTTCGAATATCGAATAAGCCGGTTAATTTGACACGAATCACCGGTTAATTTGAATAAGTATAATTTTTATACGTTTGTATGTTTTTTTTTATTGAAAATATGCTCATCGTTTAATTATTTGTATAAATTTAATTATTTTTGTATATATGACAACCTTAAACGTCTCACAAGGAACGTGAAAAGCAAGGTAGATCGAGAATAGATCGATATGCAATCTTGAGCAAAAACAACCTATTCTCATCTTCTGTAAGTAAATATTGATTTTTATATATGGAAAATGATCAACTAGACTCATTGAAAGCCTACAAAGCCACAAACGCCGGTCCGAAGGGCAGATATATTAGTTAGTGAAGTTTTTCATAGCGTAAACACACATAACCATAACGCTAGTAATGTTGTGAGGTGATATCGCTGTTGAAAACTGTCAGATGGTGCAGCCTGGGATTGAACCGACGACTTCTTCTTACACAACATACCACAGTGAAACACACACTATTAAATACGTGGTGCATAAATTTACATACAGTGCTGCTCGCAATCTAAGCAAATTTTCTTGTCGAGGCAATTAAGGACTCGTATATTACTAATAGATTTATTCAAAGTAAAACATTTAATTCTTGCTATCTTAGCCACCTAAATTATAACTATAATAACAAACCTTTAATTCCATTCTCTACCAAGTAATACAACAAAAACGAAATTAGCTCCTTGAGTAGCTGATCGAAACTTAAGCATTTTTTAGTACTTTGTGTAATAAACTTTGTTTTTTATGGCCTCCCACACGGTTTTTATGAGATTTGTTAGAATTATTGTTAGTATTGATTGCCACTTTAATTTTAAGCTCTGCGTCAGCTTCTGCTTAGGAACGATTTTATTTAAATAAAAGAACCGGTTAACCGGTTTTTGGAATTATTATTAACCGAAAGCCAGTTTTTTAAAAAGTGCTACTTTTCGAATTATTCGAAAACCGGTTTTTGAAAAAAGTCGAATAATCGATCCCCCTAGTACATAGACAGCTTTTAACCAGTGTGATTTTTGCAATTCCCTCATTTTGGCTGATGTGAATAGATAACGAAGCTTTAATTGTTGTCGTTCTCCACATACCGTATACAAAATTCAATATTTAGTATGAATGGAAGGTGCCACGTCCACTTATTCAATCTCATGCAGTTACCGACTGTTGATGTGTATTGTTCACGACACTATTTGAACCTAATTTAGAAACTCCTACTATTGCCGTTCTTAAGATGTACAAAAATTAATTTTTACTTTATATGGGAGGTACCACAAACACTTGTCCAATTCCGCTCACTTTTTGCTTGCTAATTTGTATTGGCAAGCAAGTCAATCAGACCAAATTCTGAAACTTTAGGTGTAACAACACTCAAGATATACTAAAATCAATATTTACTTTGTATGAGATGTACCACGTCCACTGGTCTAATTCCGATTACTTTTTGACCGATGACTTGTCTTAATTACAAATCTATGTGGGGCAAGTTTAGAGAATCTTTTTGTTACAATTTTGAAGATGTAGACAAATAAATATTTCCTTTGTATGAGTCTGGCACCACCCAGTTGGAATTTTCAAAATTTATATAGCCTATAGTTCCTTCCAGACATACAGAGAGATACTGTAAAAATTCACAAGAAAATCGGCTCAGCCGTTTAGCTGTCCATGAGGCACAAACAAACCAACAAACATAGAAACACGCATTCATTTTTATACATAAGATATGTATGTTTGTATGTTTATAAAAGACGTCAAATCAAAATATAAATCAAACCCAAAATTAAGATTTATTTGATTTCAAAACTATAGAAAGAATTTTTAAAAAAGATGACAAATCAAGTTCAACCTTTGGTGAATTTCAAAACAGCTTAAAGCAGTAGTGAGTAGCTTCTAAGCACTTGCTCGTGTTTGCCACCACGAAAAAGTGTAAAGCGGCGATTAGACAATCCAGCGCGGCTTGATGGCAGGCCAACTAGCTTGTTTAATAGCATATTTGTCGTATTTGTCAAATTCGCAAACACGAGCTGATTGGCTGGTTGACTTGCTATCAAGCCGTGCTTACAAGCGCCGCTGAATCGTCTAAACGCCGCTTAATACAGTGTTTTTCTAACTGTGCGCTACCACGCCGATATAAAATATTTATTTATTCGTACATATATGTATTAAAAAGGTTAACAATAAGTTTTCACATTTGGTCCAAGTAGCTTCGCGTTCAATATAAATCATTAGTCAAAAAAGGGACGTAAAATCTCCCGTATATTGTAAATATTGATTTTTGTTTATCTTAGGAACGCACACAGTGTATGCTAAAACAAATGGGTTTTTAATCGTTTAATAAGTAAACATCGATGGACTCTTATTAGAATTAAAAATGTTAGGGAGTCTAGTTACAAGAACTTAGAGATACAGCAAATCCCACACTTGCATTTTGCTGCTCGTTGACCAATTTTTCTACGTTATGTTAGTTATTAAACAGCCAATTTTCCTGCAATATTATAAATTCAGTATTAATTTTCCTGCTTTTGGGGCAAGTCCACTAAAGAAATATCTGTGGATCCATCAAATCGTTCGAATCGCTTCCCCTTATACCACTAAAGGCCTCATTAGTCGAACGTAGTAATCGTAAATGTATCGTAAATGTAAATGTAACGTAAATGTCAACGTTTTGCCAATTATAGAACACAAACACGTGTATATTAATGCAAAACATTAATGGCACTTATACATATATGTGCACATTATTTGAAATTATGTGAAAAAGGTACGGAAATTATTTAAATTTACCTTAAGCTTTCATATTTAAATTCTAAAAATTTCTGAAGCTTACCTAAGGTTTTTTAAATAAAAATAATTTATTTTTATACCAATAAATATATACATCTATATGTAATTTATTACAAATAAATATAATTAATTACATATTCTCTGCCGAAGCTACACAAAGAAGTAGCAAAATATCTATAAAAAAATAAAGAAATTTTTATTTTAAAATATCTTAGGCTTGAATAGTTATTAATATTTGATTAATAAGGGTCGAAAATATTTATATCCTTTTACTCTTATTCTTATTTATATTATCTATTATGTGTATTATTACTTATATTATCTACGCTTGTACGTACAATTATTATGCAATCCTTAGCATAAACGTACTATATACATGCATAATATAAAAGGTCCGCCAAATATTTTTTTTTTTTGAAAATGCTATTAAAAAAACTACCGAATATTTTCTCAAATTTCTTTTTCTATTTGAAAGTACAATCCTTCCGGTTAATAGTGGAAAATAACTTCATTCAAATGGCTGCCTCGGCTGGCCATGCAGTAGCCTATACGATCGGTCCAATTTTTAAGCACATTATCGATTATGTGCAGCTGTATTTCACCTCTAAAGCGTCAATTGCCTCTGGCTTATTGGCGTAACAGTTATCTTTGACGGCATCCCACAAATAATAGTCCAACGGCATCAAATCTCAGCTCCGAGGTGGCCAAACGACATCAGCTCTACGGTTGATAATGCGATCTTCAAAAACAGGGCGCAAAACATCGAGTGTAGCTTTGGCTGTGTGGCAGTAGCGCCGTCCTGTTGAAACCAAATGTTGCTTATATCCTCCTCTTCAATTTTGTGAACAAAAATTCATTCTACATGGCCCGATAACGATCGCCATTGACTGTAACGGCCACTCCTTGCTCATTTTCGAAGAAAAATGGCCCAATTATGCCTCTGGACAAAAATCTGCACCAAACAGTGACTCGACTTGGTTGTGTCGGCTTTTTAAAGTATGCGACAATTTTGCTTGTTTACATACCTGCCAAGATCAAAATGAGCTTCATCTGAAAAGATGATTTTCGATTCTGCAACATTACCATGATTTTCAAAGTAATGTCGCAATATTTCCCAGCGTTGTTCAAGCGTATACACAACCATATTCGTTCAGCGGAAGGATAAAAATAATTATTTGTCAAATCAAACATGAGCTAAGTGTTACCATTCACGAAATAAGCACTAGTTGAAAAAAAAACGTTAGATGGCGGACCCTTTATAATTTAAACTAACCTATTGACAAATGCTCTTTTTACAGTTACATTTCATTACGGTCAAATAAGCACTTTCATAGCTTTTCATATAAGAAAAGCTAATTCTACCTAAAAAGTTCAATGATAGCATCTCCTACACATCCAGCATGTTAGAGCCAGTGTGACCAGATATTAAAGTGACACAAAGTTAAATTGCGCTAAAAAAAGCTAAAAAATTTTGTTTTCAGCCAAAAAATAAGCTAAAGTTTTAAATTGTTTTTTTAACAGATATTTTTAAGTTTGATATTAACTAAAGTTAATATAGCACTATATAAATTGTTTTCTTTATATCTAAAGTAAAAACAATAGTTTGAGTGATAAACTAGATAAGCCTATTTTATCAGCATAAAAGTCAAACTATTAATCGAACAAATTTCAATAAGAATTCAAATCAAATACATACGAGTACATAAATGTACATAATTTTCAGTTTCATACATTTTTCATATCTATATGTTTGTTTGGCAATCACTCGTAAATGACTGAATCGATTTTGCTGAAATTTTCAAGATAGAAGAAGATCCAGCTAACGAAATAGGCTATGCTGGTATTCAAAATTGAACCTGAGGAAAACGGGCCAAATAAGTTATATGAGTTGTCAATTAATATTAAAAATTTATTAAGTTGGCAAGCCTAAAAGTATGCGAATAAAACTAAAAATTAGTTTTCTGTATTCAGTTCGTTTATGAGCCAATCATGCGAAAAAGACTGAAATAATTTTGTTGAAATTAAAAGCACAAATACATAGATACTAGTCCTCTTTCGTCTGAAAAGTCATGTTGTTTTTTTTAAAGTAATTTTTTATTGCCAACAGTCATCATTTACTTCAAACGTCTTTGAATTGTTCTCATAAAAACAAATAGGTGGCTCAATCTAATGTTAATCTAGTTTATAGTATATATATATAGATTCTTTGGCAACACTGGATGAGTAAAGGTAGTTTTACCCTGCGGTTACACGATCAAGTTTTTCTTGATATTGTTTCACATATATTGCTTGTCAAAATTTACTAAAATTGATAGCTGTGACGTAGGTGGCAAGCAACTTGAAATCAGTTTGGAAACAATTTCTTTGTTAAAAATGTCTTCGTTGAGAAAACAACTACAAATTGTACATGCAAATTATGATCAGCTGTTTTCTTGAAAGCATCTTGAAACACTCGATGGAAAGCAAATTTGATTATCAAGTTGGTATCAATTTTTAAAATTGTGAGTGTATTAGTAAAAAAGTGTGAGTGTATAAAAAATTGAAAGGCAAAACTTGATCGTGTAGCCCCCATGTTAAATAAAGTTGTTGATTTTATTTAGCCATTTAGCCATTAGCTAATATTTTATCTTATATTTGTGAGAGTTGTGCAGAACCTGATAAATGGTACAATTCGGTCTCAAGGTAGTAACACTTTTTGAGACATTAAAGGAAACAAATTTATAATCAAATTAGTTTCATGTTTATTTACTTATGGCATTTTCTTTTCGGACAAAATATGTTGCACTTCTTCTATTCCTTGTCACTGAACGTCGTTTAAAAATAAGAAATATCAACGATTTTCAAGAGGTAACATTTTCAGAGATAAACACAAAACCCTTTCTTTGTATTAAATTTCTTAAAAAATTAATGCAAATAAATAAATAAATAAAAAATAAATAAAAATAAAAAAATTAAAAATAAATTTTTGAAAAAGGCTAAAAGCCAAATAAAAAATTTCGAAACTAAATCGAACATAGAAAGCTAAATTTAAATATGGTCACTCTGGTTAGAGCACTTCAAAACAGAAAGTTTAGACAAACAGAGTATAAAATCAATATGGCAATGATATTTCAATCAAGTTTTATCAAAGACACGAACCAGTGCTGGCGCAGTACTACCAAAACAATGTTTAACTGTTTAACTGTTATGCTAGAGTCTATTTACATACTTTGTGTATGTGTGTGTATTTTATTGTAAAAGTTTATGATTTGATTACATATTGTTACGTTATAACTAGAGTTGGGTTCTTTATCTCTTTCAAAACATGTGTGTTAGATACTCATACACACACATACATAAATTAAATTTGTTGTTGTAAGTGAACATATTTTTTGTTGTAAGTGAATGAACTAGCTGATTAGAAGAGCTAAACGACCCCACTCTAGTTATAACCTTTTTAAAACGTTTGAGTTCGTTTGAATTGCGTTAAAATAAAATAAACACTGCTTTATTTTGTTGTTTTACAGGAGAGTCTTCAAATTTTCCATGTCAAGTTGCACTTTAATATCAAACATTAACTTTATAGGCAGAGTGGGTACCACGCCAAAAGTAAAAGTAATAAATATCGAACATTTCAATAAATATATCAGCGGGAGACGTCGAAAGTCGTCTTAACATTTTCTTTATACAGACAGACAAGTAAGTAAGTCACAAGTTTAAACTTTGTACACCCCACGGTGCCCAATGCTCGAGTGAATACTATGCATCCACCAACACCCTCACACATGATTAAAACTACATGTAAGTAACAAATTCGGATTCATGTTGTTTGGACATAGCTTCCACCGTGGGTCAGGACACCCGGCTAAAAATGTAACTCCACACCGAGCTAGCGCTCTCTCCATGCTACTGAAACCACAGCTACCATGTTGTTCCCACAAGAGCTGGCCTCACCATAGTCGGGTAGGTCCTAAGTTCTTGTGGCTCCCGACTCCCAGACTTCTGGAACCAGAATTTAACCTCCGGTCAGACTTTGTGGCATAAATGAAACTACCAGCGTAGGTCCAAATTACTTCGGAATAGTGGCCAATATATAAGGACAGACAGGTGGGAAAAAATGGATAGAACCAGGAGAAAAGGGAATTTATCCTCCGTTTATGGTACGTATATATATACATATATTACTGGGTAACGTCGGATGGAGAGTGCTAGTATATATACGAGTATATACAATATTGTTACGTTTTTGTCTTTTAAAAATATTTATTTATGAGTTCGTTGATTGCTGTTTAAATAAAAGCTTTTTATTTAACACAGTTTTGTGCTTTACTGCTCGTAACCTTTTCTCGAGCATTAACAATTTGTATTCTTAATTACTGTTTGTGTTTGCAACTTTGTAAACGACAGCATCTTTCTATTTAAAGATCTTCCAACTGTATCGTAATTACGACTTAGGTTTGATCAAAACCTCTTCAACTGAAGTTAAACCATACTTACCTCTCTGTACACAGAATTCAACCAATAACTCGTTCGCTGAGTTTATACCAAATAAACTCTCTTCACGCTGAGTTTACAGCACACAAACTGATTGTTGTTCGCATCGATGAGCTTTTTATATGGTTGAGTAAACAATATTTCCAACGCACTCGAACTCTCGATATTTCAGGTAGATTCCATTTCTTACCTTTACTTTCATTTAAATTCTTATGAAGCCATACGAATGTAAACATCTACTTCTTTCAGTTCTTGTTGTGGGTTATTGTCTGTTACTTGTTTTCTTTTCTGCTTGGTTTTATTGTTACCGTTTATTTCTATTTATTACATTTCCGCTAATGTATAATTGTTTTTGCGGCTTTTGTTTATTTTTTTTTAGCAATGTAATAAACGACAGGGGTGCCCCACTTCTGCATGCTTTTGTGGCAGTCTGTTGTAAGGCATGTTAAGGACTTGTGTTGCTACGCAGCATTAGCATCTTCTTAATCATCGTGTTTTTTATATCCCATACGTGCGCACAGTAAAACATAAGCGAAAGAGCTGCAGTGTTAAATATTTTATTTTTTAGTTATTTTTGCGTTGTTTATATACTTAGACCAAGAAGAAGAAATTGCCATTTTAGACGTTGTAAGTTTATTTTCAAAATTTTTATTAAATCACAAATTATAGGTTAGATCAATCCCAGTATATTTATATGAGTTAACAGTTTCATTTTCTTCTTTTCCATACTTCCACTTTAAATTATTAGGTAGTCTATCGCTAACACGAAAAACCATTACCTTAGATTTTGCAATATTCAACTTTATGTGCCATAATTTACAGTACATGTATAGAGCATTTATCATCACTTCGACGTCATTTAGCGAATCAGAGATTAAAACAACGTCATCAGCATAAAGCAGAGTCTTTACCGTAACGTTATCAATAGTTATACCCATCGGCTATACCAGAGTTTTAAGCAGCCCGTTCATCGCCAACTTAGAGAATCCCAAATTTCGAATCATTAGAAATTTTATTAATTTAAGGAACCACAAATATCCCTTCTTTAATTTAGATTAAGAAACATTCGGAAATACACTCACCACCCTTCTGTAGTAAAATACCAGACTTTTCAATGCATCCACGAAACTTTTAATTTCTTCAGTGGTTAGTAGGTTCTCGATAAGTGATTGGCTTACCAAACTTTAGAGATCCTTTTTTTTTCCATAGATAAGGATTACATCATGTATCCATGCTTGCCTGGCATAAACAACTTTTCCGCAAACATAGCAAAACCGATTTGGGTTAACCTTACACGCTCGACATTATATTTTTTTTTATTAATTATATACAATTACAAAACTATGTATTATTGCAAATTTATATTGAAAATAAAATATTTTTGCATGGGTGATATATAATTGGCTTAACAACAAAAAATACACCTATGAAAGCATTCATTAACTAATTTTAAGTATTTTGTGTATTACAAACTCCATACGAATTGGAATGTACTTGATAACAATTACTTAAGTAATACTATACTACAGTATGAAACAAACAACAGAAAACTTGTTTATCATAAAACTCTGACGTATAGATAAACAAATATGAAGTGCTAATTAACTACCGTAGACAGCCCATTATTTTTTGTAAACCTTTGTAATTATTAAAATACTTCTCTATTTTTTTATACAAAATATCACATTATGATAATCATTTTTTTACTATATAAATTAAAACCAGCTTGACTTTTCATATGACGCTCCTCCAAATATTTTTGAAATATTTTTATAATTTGCTGGTTAGATGCAGTATATTTGCTCTTTTTTTATTTGAGCAACACAATATTATGTGGTTCGAGATTAATATAAAGTTTTTCCCTTTAATGAGTAAATCCAAATAATTCCTACATAGGAGATCTGTATAGACTTAAAATAAAGTTAAAATGAAATAAGAATTTTTTGCATTCTTGTAAGAATTATTTTCTAACTTGCACGCAATTTTACTGCACTCACGACTGACTATTTTTCTCTATTTGTTCATCTGCAAACGCATAACTTTGCAATTAAAATTTGTTTCCGTTTAAAACGCAAACCCAAAAATTGTTGAACAAAACCAAAGTTTCGTTTTACCACAAAATTAAAAGGAAAAGTATATTCATACTTACATATTTACAATTTTTGATCCTTTTCAATTTTAGATGTTGTTGTAGTTTTCCTCTTGAGTACATATGTATGTTTTATAAAGCAAGTATACAATATGTACACTGCGGTGCAAAAGTGAACCAAAGTAAGTAAAATTTGTGTAATAGGTAATATGCAGTATTTACGTACACTGCTCGCCATTTGAATAGCACACTCCATAGAGTTTTATAAAGTCGTCTTATATCATCATATCATAAGTGGTCTTTCACGCTTTATTTACCTTTTATTTATCAACCAGTTTTTTGCCGTTAAGGTTTATAATTTCGCCAAATAGGACTGCTTTTATAAAAAAGGAATAAAAAATCAAAGCTTACAAGGATATGGGTGACTTCATTGCTAAAATATCGACAAATTTTAAAAGGTAACATAATCATTCTTGTCCTATGAGCCCACATACCACCTTGATTAAAAAGTTCTTGGAATAACCCTCGTGTGGTGTTCCCATCGCTTCGATTTGAGTTTTTTTTGTTTGTTAATTTGGTACATCTGTTGTTGATAGTCCCCCTAATGTTAGCTTCATAGCTTGAAATTTGCTACGTAGCCAAGAGTACATCTCTCTCTATGTGTGTTGCCGATTTTTTTAAATTTTGGAAATGGATTTAACTTGCAACAACGAATTTGTATTAAATTTTTCCTTAAGAATTTATTTAATGGTGCACGAATATTGGAAATGTTTTAAAAGTATTTCGGTTACGATTCTTTAAAGAAAACGATTGCTTACCAGTGGCACGAGCGGTTTAAAAGTGGTCGTGAGTCAATCGAAGATGATGATAAAGTAAAAGAAATATTGGTCAATAACCGCAAATTAACCATCAGAGAGATAGCGGAGGACTTGAAAATTGCCTATGGATCTGTCCAAAACATTTTGGTTAATGTCTGTAGCAGCAAAGTTTGTGTCAAAAGACCTAAATTTTATGCAAAAAAGAGAACGTGTTTTGAAGTCGCAAAAAACATGATTTGCAGGGCAGAATCCGATCCCACATTCATCAAAAGGATCATTACTGAAGACGAGACGTGGATTTATCAGTACGACACACAATCTAGACATCAGACAAGTGAATAGAGTTCACCAAATGAGTCGAAACCAAAAAACAACGTCGATTTCAGTCAAAAAACAAGGCAATGCTCACGGTTCTCATGGATTACAACGGTGTAATGCATCATAAATTTTTGCCAGAAAACCAGATTTTCTCATCACGTGATCGCTATCTGACGAAATTTTCTTGACACCAGCCGTATATTCTAAATTAGAGGAGCACCGATGTTCTCAGTCGATCCGTTTGGATCCAAAGTGATATTTGTCTGCTCAAGCAGACCGCAATGCAGTTACCTCCAATGTCCTCATGTCAATGAACCTAAGCGAAAGTATAACGTGAATTTACAAGGCACAGAAGAAAAAAAAATAACAATAACAAAACCTCTGCAATAAGGAATAATAAAAAACAACTATAATCTATTAACAATAAATGAAATAACAAACACAACAACAACACACAGGGCATGATGAGAATAGATCATAATTAGAATTCAAAATTTCGTTTGTAAGCATTCTTGTAAACTTTAAGAAAGAATTCTCATTGTGTTCATATAACTTTTAACATAAATACGTAAATGATTAAACTTTTGAAGGAACTAATCAGATGGTTTGACTAAAAATCTACTCTTTTAACGAACAAGACGGGTAACAAGTGTGTTAGTAGTTACTTTTATTTACTAACCTCCAGTTATAAGGTCTCCCGTATTCATCCTTATAGTTGTATTTACTAAAAACCCCAACTATTACTGCTGAAAAACTATAGATAGTCGGCCCACTCGATAGTTGCGATCACGGATGAGAAATTAGATTTTCAATTTGTACCAGGGTTGAAAAAGTTGGTACAATTGTACTTTCTTTGGTACAATTTCGGACTCAACAGTACACCAATTAAGCATTTGGTACAATTTACGAATTTTCTCAGTTAATTTTTTTAAAGTATTTTCCTTAGCTTATCATTTAAGTGATTTATTAAAACGAAAGAACGAAATAGGCTTCATGTGCTTCAGTTTCCGGTCGTATTCGGACAAAAGATTTGTTAAGGTCATCAAATTTTTGCTGCTTTAGTTTTAAAATAGCAAATAATTTGTTATTGAAAACAATTTGATCTAATAAATATGTACATACATATGTATATAAATAAACTTTTTTGTACATTATTTTATGTTTAAACATGTATATATGCCTTAGGATTGTAACAATTGTGTTGAGTGGAGTCTAATAAACACTACTTTTAAACTGATATATTTTTGTTGACGTTTCCGAATACCACCTTATTTTCATTATTTATTCATAACAGTAAATAGCTTTGAAGTTAACATGAGGTTTAAATTTGAAATAAAAGATATTATTCTTGAATATTTGATTAATTTTATTAATTCAAATTGCACGAAGTTACCCAAAAAAGACGTTTTGTGGTGCCTGTCAGACTACACATCAGTTACAGAGGGCAAAGATATACTTTTAAAGTATAAATAAACTTTTAATTACAAATGTTAATTTTATTATTATAAAAATGAATTTTTATGTACAATTTTGTTGTCTTTTTTGTGCTCTTACTTAAAATATAAAAATTAAAAATAATATAGAAAGAAAAATATTTTTGGTACAATTGGGGTCGAGAAAGTACAATTTTATTAGCCTCTGAGTATAATTTTGATGTTCACAATTTGCAACCCGGAATTGTACCAAATTTCATTAAAAAGTCATTAAAAAGTCAACTTTTTGCGATTGTACTAAATTTTTTGATTTATTTTTAAATTGTATTTTATACATACATATGTTAACCAAAAAGCACTGCAAGCTTATTTGTTCCAAGTACTGTAAAGATAATAAACAATTAATGCATAATTTTAGAAGGTAGACAAAAGACTATTAGCTGATGGGAACTAAATCTAAGAGCATTATTTATTATACTACTGTCTTAATTATATAGTAGCACGAATTAACTAAATTCAACAAATTCTTCTTTTGATTATATCGGGTCCGCCATCTAACGTTTTTTTTCCAACTAGTGCTTATTTCGTGAATGGTAACACTTAGCTCATGTCAGATTTGACAGATAATTAGTTTTATCCTTCCATTAAATGAATATGGTTGTGTATGCGCTTGAACAACGCTGGGAAGTATCATGGTAATGTTGCAGAATGTGTGCTAAAATTGCGTACGGATTTTGGAAGAAGAGAAGCACCGTCAGCTCTGTATGTAAACAAGCAAAATTGTCGCATTTGGGGCACAGAAAACCCGCACGCATACATTGAAGAGCCGATACACCCAAAACGAGTCACTGTTTGGTGCGCATTTTGGTCCAGAGTTGAGCAAGGAGTGGCCGTTTCAGTCAATGGCGATCGTTATCGGGCCATGTTAAACGAATTTTTGTTCACAAAAATTGAAGAGGAGGATATTAGCAACATTTGGTTTCAACAGCACGGCGCTATGTGCCACACAGCCGAAGCTACACTCGATGTTTTGCGCCCTGTTTTTGAAGATCAGCCGCAGAGCTGATGTCGTTTGGCCACCTCGGAGCTGTGATTTGACACCGCTGGACTATTATTTGTGGGGTGTCGCCAAAGATAAGTGTTACGCCAACAAGCCAGAGACAATTGACGCTTTAAAGGACAATATTCGTGAAGCCATTGGTGAAATACAGCTGCACACAATTGATAATGTGCTTAAAAATTGGCCCGATCGTGTAGGCATGGCCTGCCAAGGCAGCCATTTGGATGAAATTATTTTCCATTATTAACCGGAAGGATTGTACTTTCAAATAAAAAAAGAAATTTGAGAAAATAAATGGTCCGCCAAATAAATTTTTTTTTAAATATATATAATAATTCTTTTGAATATATATATATATATATAAAACTTCAATTGTTATAATATAACCTATATATATATATATATATATATATATATATATATATATATATATATATATATATAAAACCTATATAACCTAAAAATCTATTAATTTCAGTTTCATATACGCAACTACAAATTTCTCGTTGCCGAGAAAACAATTGAAGTTCAGCTGCCATCTATAAACGACACACCATGTTTACGAATTTCATACATAAAAACACCAAAATAAAAATTTTATTTTTTCTTATTTTTTTAATCAGAAATAGCCAATAAAATCGCTAATTAATTTACAAAAAGTCGCTATGTCGCCAAACCGAAAATTAGGACGCCAAAAAACTTTTAAAATCGCTACGTTTGGCGAGAAATGGCCTAATCTGACAACCCTGCTACTTACCACTGTTTCACGACGAGTTATAGCAAAGAATAGAGATTATGTTATGGCAGTGACTATAGAAAGTCGGACATGACATAATGTTAAATGACATGACATAAAATGTTAAATTCGAAAGAAAACTACAATATTTTATTATCGTTTTGTATTTTTTGATTGATGTGATAGTGTTTTTTAATACAGTTTTTTCTATACAGTTTATAGAATAATGTAAACAGAAAGTCTTTAAGTCGATCTGCGTAGAAAAGAATTTGATTTTAGACCTATGGTTTCTTCTGGAAAGTTTCTCAGAATTTCGCGTACATTCTATTTTTGCTATACGACTTTTCAGTTTTTTTCATTCATAAAATTTGACCCACCCTCATATACATCCATACATATGTACATCTTTTTGTTCTTTTAAATGATATTTTGCTGTTTATAAATAATTAGAATCGACAATATATGTATATAGGAGCATTAGAACGAATCGTAGGGTGATTCATCTGAAAAATGTTGTTCAAAATTTTTCAACAAAATCAGATTAATCGCCCTACTATATATAAATTTCCAGGATTCTTCAATAGAGTAACGCACTTATGTACACTGTAAGGATTGTAAAAAGTCATATAGAGAACCAAAATATTAGAATTTAAAATTGACTCCGCATTTTCCTGATTTACATATAATATAATATGATGTAATCGGAAATGTATGGAGATGGTTATCCAAAAATACTAATGAGAGTAGGAAACAATACACGAGTTCTGGGACTCAATTGAATGCGATAATTAAATTAAATAGCCTATATCTTCGTAAGCTTTAAATTTCAATTTTCAATCTACACCTCATTTTCAAATTATACAACGGTACATGATTTTGTAATATGTAATTGTTTTCTTAAAGAAAAGGCTAATAAAGCATGGAAGACCACATTTAATAATGGCTTTATCACGGTTATAATTTTAGAGATTTTAGAGTGTGTTTTTCAAGTGGCAAGCAGTTTATGTAAAACTAAGTTATATTATAAATCAATGGGCAAATGATTTATATCAATTTTATTTTTCAATACAATATATAAAAAAAAATACACTGAATTAAGAAAAATGTTCAGCTTCAAAACGTTGAAGTTTTTAGTTTTTATTTCTGCTTGTTTTCCTTTTTGTCGCAATGCCAGTAGCGATGCTAAATTATTTTATACTTCTAATGACGATTTTAAGGTTGACAGTTTTGCAGAGCTATAAAAACTGCAATCAATTAACATTGAAATTAAAGTGACTACCCGGACTGATTTCATTCTTTTATTTCAAAATGATTGATTATTATCGTTATCATATTTGGTTGAGTTAGTTCAAAGTCAGTTTTTATTATTCGTAGCTTAGTGTTTAATTGTGTTGATGGATCTCCTTTGCATGAGTTTGGGCCTGATAAGATTTTCTATGGATAAAAATTAAATATTACGTACATACTGTACATTTTCTGTATTGAAAATCAATTTTTACATTTTCAACTGTTATCTGTGATCTTTGGTCATTTTCTGCATAGTTAATTGTTTTTAAAGATGGATTTAAAATATGTGTGCTTTTCGCGACTTTTTATATGGTTATCACATCTTCTTTGTTAAATTTCAGAAAAGCTAAATAAATGCGGTTTTAACAAAAGCTAAAAAAGTGCTAAAAGTTGAATGGAATATTTTAAGCCAGGTTAGGTTAAGTGAAGAGCTGCCACCGGACAATGCTCAGCACACTAAGGCACAGTATTATCATCGCTTAGAGACTGTTCGCAATGTCTGTCTACAGCCTCCATACAGTAGTACAGAGCTACGGACGCCTTTCTAGATCTTTCTTCCGCATTGATCTTTCACTACAGGTTTTTGTCGAGGATAATTCCCAGATACTTAATATATTCCGTCAACTTGCACCCAGCTAATCGATTCTGGTATTTTACACTTTCGAGAAAGTGGTATAAGCTCGAACTAAAGTATGTTCAACGTAGGGTTGCCAGATTCAACATGGCAAAATTCTTGGCATTTATAGAAAAAATCTTGACAATCAAAAATATTGTCGGTAGATGGCTATACAATACAATATCTCCGGTAAAAATTATAGCATTAGGCAACAGTATAGCTTGTTTGATAGGTCGGAATGATTACGGCCGATGAAAAGTGGATCACGTGCGTCAATAATGTGAAAAAAAGATCATGGATGAAGCAGGTTAAGTTTCGCAGACGGTGGCAAAGCCAGGATTGACACCAGGAGAAATAATGCAGTGTGTCTGGCAGGATTGGAAGGCGGTTGTTCATTATAAGCTTCTACAACCTGATCTCTACTGTCAACAATTAAGAATATTGAAGCAAGCAAATCAATTAAAATGACCAGAAAACTAGTTTTATTTCATGATGACAACGTTATACATACATCCGACAGAAACTGATATAGCTTGGTTAGGAAGTTTTGATGTATCCGCCATATAGCCCTCCTTCGATTATTATCGTTTTGATCTCTGCAGAATTAAAATTCATTTGGGGCATGGATTGGATTAGTTTTTCGCTCAGAAATCCTTCACCAAAACTTTGTGTAAAGAAAACTTAAAATAAAAATGTGCTTTAAAAATCCTTGACAAACCATATCTTTTCTTGATTCTTGACAACCTATAAAAAGTCTTGTAAGTCAAGCAAAATCAAGGCCATCTGGCAACCCTAAATCAAAGACAGACAGTTTTTGGCAGCTAAGTGCAATATTAGCCAAGTACGCTTACCATGTACCAATTTAAGATTCTTCTACGCACAGATAATACCAATATCATCTGTGTAAGCAAATGTTCTACACCCAGCCCGCTCCATTTTTGGCATATATATATTTATATATTTAAAGCTAAATTGACAAAACTTAAAATCAGTTTAGCTCCTAAAAAATTAAGATGTTCACACTGAATGTCATATTTGTAATACTCATTCAGAGAATAAAGTGTATGAAAATAATTGAGGAGGAGGATCAATATAGTTTATAAAGGGCGGTCCAACCAAAACGCACGATGTTAATTGTAAATAAAACAAAAAGTTTTCAGAGAATTATCTTCATATTTTTTATTATGGCTATTATGTCTGAAACAAAGGCCAAATGCCTACCACACTATGGTGACATACCTCTATCCGTCGGTCCATATTTTCAATGACTCTGAGACATAATTGAGGTTCAATGTCGTTAAGGTGCCGAATTATCTCATTCTTTAGCTCTTGAATTGTTATTGTCTTATAGACGTACACTTTTTCTTTCAAATATCCCTAAAGAAAGAAGTTCAACGGTGTCAAATCACATGATCGTGGCGGCCAATTAACATCGCCATGGCATGAGATAACACGGCCACTGAATTTTTTCGCTCAAAATAGCCATTGTTATGTTGGCTGTGTGGCAAGTAGCACCATCTTGTTGGAACCACATATCGTCCAGCTCAATTTCTGTCCACAAGAAGTCCGTTATCAACTCACGGTAGTGATATCTGACGACACGTCGAGGTTGACGGATTAACAGCAATGTTTTCCGCAAAATGAACTGGGCGAGTATGCTCAGATTTTACCACATTGCGTACAGACCCGGTTTGCTGAAAGTTGCGCACAATTCTCCCGATTGTGGACACATTTGGTCGATTATGTTGACCAAAAAAATCATGAAGAGAAGAATTTTACTTTGATTTGAACGACCATCTTGGTAAAAGGCTTCAAAAATCTTAACGCGCTGTTCAATTGTATACCTCTCCAAACACTGAAACAAAGAAAAAATAATTGGGCAAAAACTTGACGTTAAGGTGTGACTCACAATTAACATCGTGCATTACGGTTGGACCACCTCTGAATAAGTAAAGGTAGTTTTCATAGCATTTATTTTAAATCCATAACCATGCTGTTTTACCGAACAGAAAAATATTAGGAATATTTTGTAAAGGATCATTTTGGTCCATATTGCTTTTTTATAACAATAAATGAACTATAAATAAATTTCAACCCGTAATTTCCCTAATCTAGTTTATCATATCACTTGTATTCTGTAACTCTGAAATTTCAATTTGTTAAGCATTGGACGAAAATAGTTAATTGGAAATCAATGCTACAAATTTCCTTTAGAAAATGAAGAAGATGATACATTAATCGGTGGTGTATGGAGTTAATCTTCTTTACACTATGTCGTAAGAACTTCAACCGAGAATATCATATCCACACATCCAGAGATAACACAATTTGCCGTTTTCAGATGCTATGATATATTACATTCGGTTTTGTTATTTTTTCCCGAACACTAGAACAATTCTACAAAAAGTGGTACGATGTAGAAACTTTCATTGCGTTTAAACATTTCTTTACTAATTATTAAGAATAATTTTAAAATGATTTCAAGTGCTGCTCCGCTTCAACGATACTATGGCCGAAAAGCAGAGATAAATCAATAATAACTTTGTTCCTTTTCCAGGTACATATGTGGGATGGGAAGTTTATCTCTCAATATATTACAACTGTTACGAAGATGTAACCATTGAAGAACAGTTGTTGGCTTTTCGAGGTCGTTGTCTTTTAAGACAATATATACTCTTAATATATATTAAAAATAGCCTACAATTTTGGCTGGTTGTCGATTCCAAATTAGGATATGTGTCCAACCATACCTAGCAAAATCAGAACATTAACAGCCGTTTGGTTTTGCTTGATTCCCAAAAATTTTTACAGCCTGTTAAGAATCAAGAAAGTTATAGTCTGTCAAGATTTTTTAAACTACAATTTTTAAACTTTTCTTTAGTGAACTAATAACGTAAAGCATTTTAAGCGTATTCGTTTCCTAGTTTAATTTATTTAAAATATTTATGATTAAATTTTTAAAAGAGGTGTGGAAAAAGTTCGTTTACATTTTGTACCAAAAATTAAACGCTTTCTTGTATTTATAATGAGCGAACTTCTGAGCAAAAAACAGATCCAACTACGTTTTGCAGGCCTATACGAAATTTAAATGTACACCATAAAGAGAGTTCTGCGGTGATGGATGCAAATGATAGTCTGAAGTTGCAAAGTCCGGGTTATATGGTGGGTGAAACAAAACTTTCCAGCCAAGCTCTCTCAGTTTCTGCCGGGATATCAAAGATGTGTATGTGTGGTCTGGCGTTGTCGTGATGGAACACAACACCTTTTCTGTTTGCCAATTCTGACCGTTTTAATTGAGTTACTTACTTCATTCCCGTTAATTGTTGACAGCTGATATTAGAATTAATTGTTTGAATAGGTTGTAGATGCTCATAATGAACAATTCCCTTCCATTCCATCAGACACACAGCATTAGCTTTCTTAGTGTAAATTCTGGCTTCGCCATCGTTTGTGAATCTTCACCTCCTTTCAACCATGTCCTTTTTAGCACATTATTGTCGTGCATAATCCACTTTTTATCTTCCGCAATAATTCGGATGTATTAGACATGATATTAAACTTTGGAGTCATTTACCGACAATATGTAACCGAAGTTCGAACGTCAATATTTCTGACTAAATATAAATATCAAGAATTTTGCTATGCTGAATCTGGCAGGCCTATCCGGACGGAAAGATCAAAATAATAATTCTGATAACTTTTTAATCATTGATTTTTTAAAACTTGATTTTTACACTTGTTCTGTAAGCCTAATTCATAAAAAATCGAAAAATATGAACTTAACAAAATGGTCCTCTACCCAAGATTTCTAATATTTTAAATTGTTATCTTCCTTTACATCATAGATAACTAAAAATGTCGCAAAAGTAATAAAATATAAATATACCACCTAAGCTAGTGTTTTAAGTTGAAGCAAAAAGAAAAACAATATTGACCAAAATTGTCCATACCTAACAGCAGGGTTAAACTGTAAATTACTGTATGTTATTCTATAAATACATTAAAAACAAATATTTACATTTCTAAAAAACAAAATTTGCATATAAATTATAAAGTAAAACATTAAGATAAACAGATTATATTTGCTATACAACTTAATTTAATTTTTATTATTTAATTTTTATTATTCTTAAAAAAAAACTTTCTCTGCCATTAATACCATTCAGTAGAAGAAAGATATTTTTTTAATAAATGATTTTTTTTAATTCCTTTATTTATTAAACCTACGAAAGTAGTTTTTTCAGGCTATATTAACAATATATGGGGACACTACGCCCAATTGTTTAATTCAGCCTCTTTTTGACTAAATTTAAAGACTGTCGCTATAATAGTTCTTTAGATATACGATAATTAATTTTTGCTTCGTATGGGGTGTACCTCTTCTCCTGATTATATCCCCCCAATTTTTTTCAATAAATCAGTTTTATACGAAAGTAATTGGGTCAAAATTTTATGACTCTGGGTGATATAGCTCTTTAGATATGCGATTATAAATATTTGTTTTGTATTGGGGGTACCTCTTCCCCTGAAATAAATATTTAATTTGTTTTGCAAACCGAAATCTTGTAAAATTGAACTCGAATGGAACTTCAAACTGCTATAATTTTCAAATCAGACAAGATTTTGACATTTAATTTTCTTTCAAATAAAATCGTTGATAATCAAAAGTTTAAAGTAATTGGCGCATTTAAATTTTATTTGTTTTTAAAAAATTTGACTCGTTTCCGGTTTACATGACATACTCGATAGGTGTATATGTATCGGGGCCATCTAACTGTTTTTTTCAACTAGTGCTTATTTCGTGAATGGTAACACTTACCTCCTGTCTGCTTTGCTAGATAATTAGTTTTATTCTTCCGCTGAACGAATATGGTTGTGTATACGCTTGAACAACACTGGGAAATATTGCGACATTACCTTAAAAGTCATGGTAATGTTGCAGAATCAAAAATCATCTTTTCAGATAAAGCTCATTTTGATCTTGGCGGGTATGTAAACAAGCAAAATTGTTGCATTTGGGGCACAGAAAACCCAATCGCATACATTGAAAAGCCAATACACCCAAGACGAGTCACTGCTTGGTGCGGGTTTTGGCCCAGAGGCATAATTGGGCCAATTTTCTTCGAAAATGAGTAAGGAGTGGCCGTTACAGTCAATGGCGATCGTTATCGGGCCATGTTGAACGAATATTTGTTCACAAAAATTGAAGAGACCGATATTAGCAACATTTGGTTTCAACAGGATGGCCACATAGCCGAAGCTACACTCGATGTTTTGCGACCTGTTTTTGAAGATCGCATTATCAGCCGCAGAGCTGATGTCGTTTGGCCACCTCGGAGCTGCGATTTGACACCGTTGGACTATTATTTGTGGGGTGCCGTCAAAGATAAGTGTTACACCAACAAGCCAGAGACAATTGACGCTTTAAAGGACAACATTCGCGACCCATTGGTGAAATACAGCTGCACACAATCAATAATGTGCTTAAAAATTGGACCGAACGTGTAGGCTACTGCATGGCCAACCGAGACAGCCATTTGAATGAGCCATTTGAAAAGAAAGAAATTTGAGAAAATATTCAGTAGTTTTTTTATAGCATTTTCAAAAAAAATTTTTTTTGTCGGACCCTTTAGTAATTCGCTCTCTCATTCGTAACTTAACCCCTTTATTTGTCATTCAATTTTAATTATCTTTTTGAAAATTAAACGATTTTTGTCATCGCCAGCTGTCAAGCATAAACATTAGGTTAAATGAGTTTAGTATTCCCTTTAGCCCTTAATTAAACTGTTTTTATCACACAAATTTATTAAATTGACCTCCATAAAGTAAGCAAATAAAACTCAGTTTACACGTTGCCGTGCGAACATAGCATAAGTAATTTGAACAGCGAACAATATAATTCAAAGAGTCGTGTGAACATTCTATAAAATAAATAAATAAAATATTTAATTTAATTCATGATTTTGTTATCGATAACAGATATAGAAAGCGTTCTCCAAGATTATAGCTTAGCTTATTCTATATACTTAGATTTTATGATCAGTATATTTAAGTTTACATGTTTTTAAGATATCTTAAATCAAACATCTACATATATATAAATCATCTATATATATATATATATATATATATATATATATATATATGAATGTGGCCGGAATCGAATAAGTGGACATGGTACCTCCCATACAAATTAAATAATGATTTTCGTATATAATTGTTAGAGTTAAAGTTACTAAATTTGGCTAAAATAACTTGGCAGTCAATAGAGACCATATTTAAAAAATATGGAATTATGCATTTGTAGAGAACGGTAACAGTTAAAGCTTTCTTTGTTTATCCACATCAGTCAAAAAACAGGTACAACACAAAGGCTCCCAGCAACGCGGGAGGGATTACTCTAGTTTTTAATAAAGAAAGACGCTTTCCGATACTTAAAAATCAATTCAAATATAATGTTTTATTGCTTTAATAAAAATTTTACAATTTATTAACTCTGACATAGCTTTGAATATCCTCTACAGATACAAGGGTTTAATTACAATTTGTTTTTATTTTTATTTAAAAAAAGCCTTGTAATTTTGCTGTTTGTTGTTATGATAAATTAAAAAAAGTAATTTAACAGACATAAAACCAGACAAATGCTAGACATAAATTGAAATGTTAATAACTGGTTTAATGTCCTTTGTTGTTTTATTATTTGTCGTTATAAATTAACTTCTAAGAAAATTACACTTGATGAAATTCGATTATATTATACCATACTATAGTAACCCTTCCGTGTTGCTGGTATCCTTTATGCTGTATACTTATTAAATGTATTTCTCACAAAAACTTAAAGCAATGCATTAAAATTAATGATTTGTATTGACTACCAAGTCATATAGACCAAGTTAAGAAATTGCCATTTTGACCGTTCTCTAGATATACAAAAATCAATATCTTGTATTGGAGGTGCCATACTTACTTATTCAATTTCGCCCATATTTTGACTGATGATGTGAACTTCCACTATTACTGTTCCAATGATAAACAAAAATCAATACTTACTTTGTTAGGGAGGTTTCACTTCCACTTATCCGATTCCGCCCACTTTTTGAGTGATGATTTATATTGACAACAAAGTTATTGGGACCAAATTTAGAAACTTTCACTATTACCGTTCTCTAGATATACAACAATCAATATTTATTTTGTATGGAAGCCCATATAAAAGTCTTAGTCTTTAGTATACGAAATTAATCCACATCATCAGTCGAAATTAATAAAATGGGTGTGGCACCACCCAGTTGAACAAAACCATCAGTGAAAGTACATCTTTCCAACGCATGTATTGGTTTGTAAATAGTTTAAATGGTTCTCGAGTTATAAAGTGTCGAATATAGGACGGCTTATTCTGCTATATATAGATAAAGCTTACTGTCATAATACGTAGTTAAATACCCACTGTATCCCGGGAATAAAGCGTCTAATTTTGCTTTTGTATTGTCTATCTGCTTAGAACAAATATCAGCAACAAATGATCAGCTATATTATCATTATTGTCCCTGAAACCATAATGGTGTTTATGTGACCCAGTGAGAGCCTATGTCCACCTAAACCTACCAAGAACCCTACATTCACACAATATGCGTTCCGTTGTCTCTGATACCTGTAAGCACATTCCGTGACCGCCATCCTCTTCAGATACGCCCTTAGTCTGAGAACCTCAGACTATAAGTTAATATACCTTGAACGTTGGTGAATAAGACTATGAAAACTCAAAAACACGTTATAGCTTATAGTGACGTATGCTCCGATCAAAATAGAAGTAAAAGTTGGTCAAGGAATTTTAAAGGATGAAAATTGTTCAGTGGAGTAACTATGAAATAAATATCATTCATCACAAATATTTTCAGAACATTCACTTTCACCAAACAATAGTGATTTTGGAGTAGTTGAAATAGCAATCCACAAAACAAGTTCTTTATATATGGTATACTTCTGGATTATAAAGAAGGCATTAAATGGTTATATATATGCTGGATCCGAGTTATCTATGTACATTAGGGTGGTCCTTATTTTTCAACTTTATTATTGCGAGCGTAACTTCCCTTAAAAATGTTCGTTATAGTTTAAAAATATGGTGTAAAAAATATTATAAGGATTCGGCAAGATTAAAACGTTGCGCATCGCTCTTGAAATTTGACTTGAAAACTTTAAAAATAAAATTTTGAAAATTATCATAATTATTTAGTATTTGTCACATATATACTATGTACATACGTATGTAAATAACTGGAAATTAATAAGAAAAAAGACAGAGAAATATTAATAGATAGAATAGATAGATAGAACGATCAGTATAATTCAATGTTTAAAGATTTTTTTATGAAATTCTTAACCGCCGCTACGGCTCAAATGGTTCATGAACTGGGTGCAATTTTGGCATATCCTCTCCAACATATCGGCTGGCATTTCACGAATAAATTCTTCAATATTGCTTTCCAGTGAGTCCACCATTGCGGGCTTGTCCCTATAGTCATGAGCCTTAATATAGCACCACAAAAAATAGTCTAAAGGTGTTAAACTGCAATTGACCGGCACCAACCGTGAAATAAACTGTTCACCGAACTCGCCTTTCAATTGGGCCATTGTTCCGCGTGCTGTGTGGCATATGGCACAGTCTTGTTGAGCCACATGTCAGCCAAGTCTAGCTCTTCCATTTTGGGCAAAAAAGACTTGTAATCATCGCACGGTAGCGCTCGCCATTCACAGTAACGTTCCTGCCTATATCGTCTTTGAAAAAGTACGGTTCAATGATGCCACCGGCCTTTAATCCACACCAAACAGTGCATTTTTCTGGACGTATTGACAGTTATTGCAATGGTTCTAGTTGTTCTTTACACCAAATACAGCAATTTTGGTTGTTCACGTGTCCATTCAACCAGAAATATGCTTCGTCGCTGAACATAATTTTCCATTAAAAAAAAGTTCTTAACCGAGCATAAATTTTTATAAAACATTCAATAATTTGCAAGCGTTATTCGTTGGTCAGTCCATTTATGGTTAAATTATTGACCAATCTGAAGATGTGTGACAGCAACATGTTACACGAATGATTGATTTCAAAAGAGAACATTTGTTTACATCAAGATAATTTCCGATAATCTGCTACAATTTGAATTATCAATTGCTTTTCTTCTTCAATTTTGGATAAAACTAAATTAAAGCCTTCCATTAGCTTAACTGTTCGTACTGCCGAATCATTTACAACTTTCGTATTTTCAATAATATTAAGGCCAACGTTAAAACTTGGTTCATTTTCTCAAGTTTGTGATCTTTGTTCAAAAAGTCCGACACAAAGTTTTCAATATTCTTATTTAAATATTGGCTTATAGCGCGAAAAATTACTACCAATTTTTTTAAGCTCGGATATAGTAGGATTGTCCAGAGCTTGCCCCATAAACTGTTTCGACTCTTATGATACCTTTGGGTCGAAGAAAGTCAACGCTGCTGTTTCTAAAGTTAAGTACCATATATGAATACTTAATTTGCTTAGTGAAGCACGACTTATCTTGTCATCTATACTCTTATTATCATGCAAGTCTTTAAGCAATTTAAATACTACGCAGGGGCTGCTAGTTCAACTAGTGCGTGTATCCTTATATATATAAATACATCTAAAATTTTTTAATTTTAATTGTGTCGTTTTAAATTAATTTCCAAGTAAATATTGTTACGTTTTAACCTTTTTAAACACCACGTTGTTGTTGTTTTACAGTTTTTTTCCTCATTTTACAGTATACAATTATAACTATACAGTCTCCAACTTATTTATCTTGCACTTAATAATCGTTTATACAACACCTTTATTTACGCCTAAACACGACTTTACTTTATAACGCACTCAAATCCTCTGTCCGTTAATTTTAAACATGTAATATTGTGTTGCCCAAAGATGGAATTGGCAATGCCGTCAAATACACAAATCTGTACGGCATTACCAGGGAACACATTCACAACCAATAGACTAAAATCCCACAATACAGTGATGTGATGTTTTTTCTATTTAGACATTTTTATTTTCGTAACAACATAATTTAAGGCAATAAGTAGCTTTCGATATTCAACGAACATGAAGAAATGTTTCAGGTTTTTTAGGGCAAATAGCGGAACTGTGTCACCAAGAAAAATTACACTCAGTTGAAGAAGTTCTGTTGAAGAAGTAATCATCACGTGATTGTTTTACTTCAAGACTTTGAGATGCAAATTTATTAATCTCAAATACACTACGAATTGCATCGCTCATTTTCTGATTTTCAATTCCCAATTCCCTTAATCTGCTTAGTAGTTGAACAGTAGACCCTGATTATTTTAACATTTTTTGTATTTTTACATATTTTGTATCAATGCTTCTAAATCATTGCCAGGATATACATATGTATGTATGTATATATAAGCAATTTACTTGCTGCCGCAATATTTAAAATATAATTCCACGTAAGTTTTTTATAATCAAGTTGATTGTAACAAATCAAGGCAATTACAATTAATTTTATAAAATTATAGCAAAAAATTATATCAATATCGTATTATAATGTAAAAAAAAATTATTTTTTTGTTTATTTCACCAACAGGGGTCACCTTGGGAGGCGATATGCCACGCCTTATCTTTATCCCACGTCTATGACTTTGTGCAAAACGTATTTTTACACAAAACCACACATTTTAGGGGGAGTTACGGTCTCTAACTTGAAAAAAAAAAAATTCTTCCATACATCTAAAGACCACTCTAATGCACATACAAAATGTTTTACAAAACTTCGGTAGATCTTGATCTACTGAAATCAAAATTATCGATATACTACCACATTCGGGAAGACTAAGTAATTTCGGATATATAAAGCTATATTTGAGATGATGAATTTTTTGCCTTATATGGAATACCTCCAGTTCATCGTGAATATTTTAAGAAGTGAGATCTGTAGTAAAATTAATTTAATTACACCTACGTTTCATCTGATCATCATTTCGTTTCACCATTTTTGGTATTGTTTTAGTTTGTTATACTGTATTTTCTTTTGAAATAATATCTGTTTTGTTATACTTTTTATCGATTGAATAAATATGTATAAAGGTTTGAAAATGTTTTTGTTTTTACATTCAAAGCTGATAATAATAAAAATAATTTATTAATTTGGAAACTGAGGCAAGTTCATTTAGTTATAAAAAAGCTCTTACCCTTTTAATGAGCATTGTTAACACTATTGGATTATAAACTTACATTCTCTTGGACCACAAAATATCAAAAATTTATCTATTAAGCATTAGCAATATCTTTCAAATGAATGGAACACAAACCTTTAAATATCTCGAAATAAACTAAACTGGACTTGTCTTACTTTCAAAATAAACGGCTCAAGAAATAAATTTACATATGTGTAAATTGCTTGAACTATGTACAGTGAGCAAGAAAACAACTTGTACAGTTATGGTTCCGGTTTTAAAAATAAGATATCTCTGTAACCATTTAAGAGATTAAGCTAAAACCACAAGCAATTTATAGCGTAATTAGTCAGCTCTCTATAAAAATTGTTTCTTTAATTTAACAAATTGTTTTTAATATCAAAAATGAAAAAAATCTCAAAATAAAAAAAAAAATTGTACACTTACTTTTCCTCTCAAAGTTCTTTTTTAAATAGGCCCTAGATCACAATTTAGTAGTTATTTTGGTCACCTTTAGCGTCCGTAACAGCTTTAAATCTTTTTCTCATAGAATGAACTAGATTCTATAGAATTAAAGTCAGAGCCCTGTAGAGAATGTGACAGCACTTTTTTACATTATATCAGAGTCATTTTTTTTACTATTACGAAAGAATGTTTCGGGTTATTCAGCACAACAAGCAATAATCCCTAATTAAATTTCACTTTGAGGGGTTTCTACAATATCATCTTTTATTACCTTTAACTAATCCTTTATCTTCTTTATTGTCCCTTCTATTAAAACAAGATTTCCAGCTCCATCCGACTCCACTGAACCACATGATACATACTATACTATAACATGCCAGCACACCATAATATGTCAGCAGCAGTTTTAAGGATTCTGATTTTGAAAATATTTTTCCGTTTTAATTTTAAATTTGCTCTATTAAACGAAATCATCAAATTGACATATTATTTAATGATTTCAAAGAAAATATTTATTCTCTTATTTTCTATACATATGTTTCTAATAAAAAAGAAAAAGAGAATAAAAAAGTATATAAAAGTCACTCGCAATAAAGGAATAGCAAAAAAGGAATACAAGTGCACTGAAACTGATTGCTTTCAAAATGCAATGAAGTTGTAATAAGTCTTCTAGAAATTTTATTTCGCACTTTTATGTTTGAATTTAAAAATAAATTTGAAAAAAAAAGACTTATTTATATGGAAAAAGGGAAAAATTAATAAAACAACTGTGCAAGAAAATTTCAATAATACATAGTGTCCTCTATTTGGATAGTTATAGTCTCAAAGAAATTTTTTCACATATGGTAGACTAATCTGTAAAAGTGTATCTAATACTCGTATATAAAAATAAATATGTGTTTAAATTTTATAAAGTTCCAACTGGGCGGTGCCACACCCATACGAAGTAAATATTTATTTGTATATATCTTCAAAACGGTGTGTCGCTATGGTATGGTAGATAAGACACCCGCCTACCAACCAGAAGGTCGTCGGTTCAATACCAGGCCAGACCACCTTAAAAAAAATTTTTTTTTCGACAGTGGTATCACCTCATAACATTAGCTAGTAACTGGTTATGGGTATTACTACTATTGAACTCTTCTCTAAATGCATTTGCCGTTCAGAGCCGGAGTTAAACTTTGTAGGTCCCTTTCAATGAGTAGTTTAAAAAAAGAGTCGGGTGCAGCTCATTGACTGAGAGAAGTCCCTATGTTCCTTCATGGAATGTTATGGGAATCAATAATAATAAAATAATCTAAATTAGGTCCAAATAGCTTCATAGTCAATACAAATCGCCGTCAAAAATTGGGTGGAATTGGACAAGTGGTCGTGGTACCTCCCATACAATTAAATATTGATTTTTGCATATCTTCAGAACGGTGAAAGTGTAAATTTCCGAATTTGATCTAAATATTTTCGTAGTCAATGCAAATCGTCAAAAAGATGGGCGGATTTGGATATGTGGGTGTGATACCTTCCATATAAGCTAAATATTTGGTTTTGTATATGTATATTTTGTATATGTATATTTGATCTGACTGACATCATTGTCGATATAAATCATGAATCCAAAAGTAGGCGGAATTGGACAAGTGGTCGTGGTATTACCTATACAAATAAAATTTTTATTTTTGTATATCTTGAAAACGGTTAAACGGTTTGTCTAAGCATTTTCGTAGTCAATTCAAATCATCGGTCAAAAAGTTAGCGGAATTTTTAAATGGGCGTGGCTACACCCATTTATAGTAAACATTATTTTTTGTATATCATGAGAACGGTGATAGTATTAATTTGTAAATTTAATTTAAACAACGTCTTCGACAATACACATCATCAGTCAATAACTAGGCGAGATTGAATAAGTGAGCGTGGCACTTTTCATTCATACTAGATATTAATGGCCGTATGCAAAAAAAAAAACAAAAAAACAAAAAAAAAACAAAGCTTGTTAAACCTTTGCTAAGTAATTTCCTCAAAAACGATTATTAGCTTAAAATCCCTTTGTTAAACCTATGTTAACTTTAAGAATTTTAAAGTAGGAAGCTACCCACTTTAAGAGCAGTTTAAAATGACATTAATATTATTAATATTTAATATAAAAATAAAAATAACATGTTTTGGCCTCAAGAAAATTTTTTTGGAGGCATAAAACCTTACCCAAAAGAAAATGTCATCTTTTAGTAACAAGGTGTTCCAAGCCAAACCTCTAAAAAGAATAACTGTTGCAACAGAAATTTTATGTAAATTAGTGATCACTGTTAAGCCCTAATTTCAATCCAATGAAGAATATTTGAACAATAGTAAAAAGACGCCTGCAAAGATATAATTGGACTTCGTTGAAAATGTTGAAGCTATGGCAACGAATATAATATAATATTTTTTTTTTTATATAAGACCAGCACCCAGGGGATGGCCCCTACTCATGCAGTGCATTGTGCTGGAAAATAGGTTATTGGTAGAAGGACAGAGGGAGTAGTGTTTATGGGCGTTAGATTTAAATTTACTCATGTCGTAAGCGGCAGGAAATACTTTCGCTGGAAGTTTATGCCACAACCGAACAGTGCGACCAAAGAACGAATTCTCCCTATAATGCGTTGTGCGATTTACTGGACAATCAACTACAAAGGGATGCGCTCTACGAGAAATACGAGTACTACGTAAAAATATATGATTTTTGGGAATTAATTCCTTAATTTCGTTAGAACACATTCCGTTATAGTACCGATAGAACAATTAAAACACACGCCACATTGCGACAGTGCTCCAATGAATCGATAGAGTTGGCTACCCTATCGTCATTGATGAGCATCTTCGCCCTCTCCTGTACGCGGTCGAGAAGCTCCAAAATAGACTTTGAAGCACCGGCCCATACATGAGAGTTGTATTCCATTTTGGGACGGATATAGGTCTTGTAAATATTAAGGAGATCAGATGGGGTGAAGTATTTCTTGCACCGTCTCAAAGAACCAAGGCACTTGAATGCTTCTTTCGACACTTAAAATATGTGATCATTCCAACGAACGTCACAGTGTATTCTCATGCCCAGAACATCAAGAGCATTTGATTCCTCAATATCTACATTACACATTGACACAGATGACAGCACACCACCACGCCTGTGTTAAAAAACAGCATTGAGTCTTACGTGCATTAAAATCGACCCTGTTCGCACGACCCCACTCGGAGACCTTCACCAGGTCACTTGTGAGTGTGACGTTCATATTCATCCTTCTTACCCCAACCTCCAAAAGGCTCGGTCTACGATCAAAAGAATATGAGTGACAAATGTTGCTGTCATCCGCAAAACAGTAGATATGATTAGAAGTGAGAAGAAGAAAGTCGTTAAGAAATATTCGAAAAAGAGTAGGAGAAAGAACAGTGCCTTGCGGTACCCCTGAGTTTACCCTGAACTCGTCGGATGAGACCCCATCTATAACCACTCTTATAGAGCGATCTCTGAGAAAGCTCGATATAAATCGAGAGAAGTGACTACCGACACCAAAAGCATTAAGTTTCGAAATGAGAGCCTCGTGCCTAACTCTATCAAACGCCTTAGAGATATCCAGAGCCACAACCTTACTCTCGCCAAAACCATGAATGGATTTGTTCTCCTCTTCTGCGTGCTGTTCGACGCGCAAGCGTCGAACAGCACTGCTTCAGGACCAGTGCTGGTATGCCATCCGGCCCAGAAGACTTGTTAACGTTGAGATTTGCAAGAACCCTTTTTACAGCACGAGCTCGAAAGAATGTACTAGGCATAGTTACTGATACTCTTTCAAGTTCGGGCAGTGGTTGAACGCTCTCCGGCAAGTGAGAATTACTTGTAAACATTTCGGCCAAAAAGTTTGCCTTTTCAACCGGGTTCGTGAATGAGTGGTCATTCTTTATAAGAGCAGGAACTGAACTAGCGTTGTTCTTCAGCCTTTTAACGAATGACCAAAAGTTTTTACTTCCCCGCGGAAAAGTAAAAACTTTAGCACGAAGGCGCTGCTCGTATAAAGCCTTTTCGCGTCTAAGTACTGCGGCACATGAAGATCTCGCCTGTTTGCGATTTGTTTTTGGGTTTAATCGAAAGCTTTTTGGATGTGATGAAAATATCCATCCCTAGCCTTATTACACTCACCACCATTTCTGCCATGGCATCGACGTTTGAGTCAAGGAAACAAGGTTTCCAATTAAAATGCCCAAAAAAATCGTTCAGCTCAGCCCAACGAGCATCCTCGTAGTTAAAAATAGAGCGTTCCGTAGCCATGGGTGGAACCTCGCGAAGAGCGGTGGACGAGAATGAGGCAGAAACTGTGCAATGATCCGAATTTCCGAGAGGTGCAAGAACCTCAACTAAATACTTTTCAGGGTGTGTAGTGAGGAAAAGGTCGAGGGTATTGCTCTGGTGCCCATCTACACACGATATATGTGTAGGTTCATTCACTAATTGCGCAAGGTGATTGTGCGCGGCAAATAACTCAACGTATTGGCCTTCCGGAGTTGTACGGCCTGAATGGCGTAACCAAGACGAATTATGAACATTGAAATCACCAGCAACAACAATTTCACTGTTTGGATAATTCGAAAAAATACTCGATATTGAGTCGGAAAGAGAGTCGAAGCCAGATATGGTAACCTCTCTTCCCGCGTTTGGGCTTCTATACAAAAATCCGAAGTGCAAAAGATGTGCCCTGATTCTGAACTTAACCCATAGACAGTTAAATTCCGCATCATACATGCCAAGAGGTTGCTGGCATTGGTACACAACTTCATTGCGAATGTACATAGCAAGACCCCTATGAAAATTAAAAAGGGACAGAAGGTGATACCCAGGGATATGTAAATCCTGTGGCTCAGCATTTTCAGAAACCTGGGTCTCACATAATGCGAAACATTCCGGCCTATGGAGACAAATGTGCGCATACACGGAGAAAAAGTTCGCCCGTAGCCCACGCACATTGTCGAAATCAATCCGAAAGCGTCCTGCCATTACGTAAATTGAACCAAGTAAAAGAAAAAATAAATACATAAATTCACCACGAGTAAACAAAAATCAAACAAACCCACTCTGAATGCGTACGACAAGGAAATGGGTTACTGCTGGTTGATTATTCAGCATCCAGTGTTATACCTTCACCACTGAATAACCCAACTGCAACCCCTCCAAATGGTTCGCACCCAAAGGTTTGGAAAGGAATACTGAGAGGAAGGGAAAGCACTATTGCCGATGGTAGGGCACATAATTAAATTCTCCTCTATGGATCAAACAGTCTTTCATTTTGCCGATGTTTATTCTTGCCCGTATTTGAATTAGTTATTGTCAGGTGTGTGTTTATTTTTTATGCTATTGTTTTGTTGTTGTTTCATTCCAATAATATGTTCTGTTATTAATATATTGTTGTTTTCGTTCTTATTGATGATGTATTTTCTTGTTCTATTTATTAATTTTAATATGTTATTGTATGTTCCGTTAGGATTGCTGGTTATTTTTGTTCCACAGTTTTCTTGTGAGAAATTGTTTCGTTGAATTTTTGTTGGTTGATAATTTTATGTTGTTTTGTTTTTTTTTTGTTGTTCCTCAATTCTTTATTACGGACTGCCTTGTCAAGAGTTGTTGCAATTATTGTTATGTTCTTTGTTTTTCTAGTGTGTTTTTAATAAAATTCTCTTAAATTATGTTGTTGTTATTATATTTAAAATCTTAATTATTTGTGAAGTGTTATAATTATGTATGTTTATGTTATGATTTTTGTTGTTTAATTTTTTGTCTTCACTTTTGATCCTGAATTTTTGTTGTTCTATTTTAGTTTTTTAATTTTTATTTTTATTGTTTGTAATTTAATTTAAAGAAAAAAATATATATATTAGAAATGGCACTGAAACATTATGGACGGACAACAAAAACACGTGTTGACGGCACAAACGACAGAACACTACTGATTGGGACCAGATTTCTCTTACGTTTATGAGTAATATTGTAGATGGTACGTCTAAATTCTTTAAAAACGCCATAAAAAGGAGTTCTAAGAATAGCGTTAAAAAATATAAGTTCCTCTCTATTTAAGCGAAAAGTGAAAAACTAAGTGCATGCAGATTCTCTTATATCATAGCTTTTCTTCCATTCCAGTAATTGAATATCATATCTTTTGTTAATGTTTTTTGAAAGGACTTAACAATGAATAAATGTGTGAAGTTTTGTTTTATTTGATTGAGTATTTAAGTATTTGTTGGAAATTTTCTGTTCAACTTCAAAACATGCATTTGATTTTGCACCCTACTGTATGTATATTAATTTTTACACCCACTTTACTATTCTCGGCATTATTTTCGAACCTTTTTCTTTTAGAACTAACTTTTTCTATTAAATGTTATCATTTAAGCACAATAAAACTATTCGTTTTTTTGTACAGCTATCACAAAGAAATCATGGTATTGCCAGCATGAAAACTTAAAATTTAGTAAAGCAATCATTAGCTAGTATAGGGTTTTTGTATACGTTTTTTTTAACAAATGTTTGTTAAGCTTAAAGTGTGTAGTGTCTAACGTTCACTTCAAGTCTACTTTTAGATTTTTTTTGCATATGTTCGTATAAATAAGCGGTTATTGCACAAAGCATACCGGTTAAAATAAATTTGTGTTTTTTTGAAGACTATATGCGGCTAAAAGGAGATTCTACCGTGTATTGTGGAAGTAACTATAAGTCATCTTATATGTTTGGATTAAAAGAAAAGAAAAAGCGTAAAAAATGATAACTAAGATAATGATTAATATAGGTGTAGCGAAGTACACCGGGATCCAGCTAGTATGTATATAAAAATATGTTTTAAATATGTTTTACAAACAATATATATGTAAGAAAGATTTACTTTTACGGATGTTTTTTTAAAGCTTTGTAGTCAAAACAAATCATCAGTCAAAAAATGGGTGAAATCGAATAAGTGGGCATTAGGGTGTTACAATTTTTCAAAGTTGTGTTTTTCGTATGACTTCTCTTACAACCCGAGAGTCTCGATAAAATAAAAGTTAAGTTAAGCTTAGAGGTTGCACACTTTGACCAGATTGGCAGAAATAGTAAAAAATTTGTTCTTTTCGATATTTCTTAGTTTTATTAGAAAAACTAAATACTTTAGAAATAATAATTTGAAAATAATGTCAAGACTACTGTAGTATATTTGATAATAATATTTGATAATTCTGTGGTTGATTTCGCTAAATATTTCGCTAAAATATCAGAAAATATTGAATGAACTGCGAAAAATGGAAAAGCTAAAAATTTTCCAGCGATTTTAAATTTATTTTAAAGATTGTCTTTTATTGTTGTATTACGGGTAATCTTTAGCAGGAGGTCATAAAATTTAATTTTTTTCTTATGCAACATCAATTTGTGCAATAAAATTTTGAGAATGTTTTTATCGTTTTGATTTTATGGCCCTTGGGGTTGTTACTGCTTAAGAAAGGAGATTAACGAATACTGTTTGTCCTTGAGCATAATATAAAAGAAACCAGGACATAAAAATATATATTTTCTTGTACATCTGATATTTTGTTTTCCAAACGCCTTTTAACACTTTAAAGCCACTAAACATTTTAGATCTTTTTTGTTTCGAAATAAAATATTTACAGTTTTTGTATTTGTCGTCTCTTGTTTTATTGGTTTTTAATATTGTAGTTTACGGTTTCTAGGGAATATACAGAGTAAAAGTAATGTTTTTATTGCCTTTACCGAAATACTTTCTCATGATTACAGTAATGATTTTGGCCTTCAGCTGTAATGAGTTACAATTTCATAACATTTTCTTTGTAGTTAGTAACCTTTTGCAAAGGACAGCGAGAAAGAGAGAGTATTACTTAATGCGAAAGTGTTCCTCGACTATAGGCAATTGAAACAATCATGCCTTGCTGAAAAATGAAATGAAATTACAAACAGGTTTTAAGGAAAAATTCACAAAGTAATGCAACTTCTAAGAAAGAAATGGTAATAATTTTCTGTTGCTGACTAGTTGACTCATTTAGAACGTCAATGAGAAATCTTTCAGTGAAATTGCAATTTTCAAATTTATGCCAAAATAAACTTTGAAGCGAATACAAATTATTTAGTTGGTAAGGCAAGATTTTAGGTAAGGATTTTAGGTAAGCTTAGATTCTATTAAAATTTTTGCATAATTGTACTTTGACTGTTTGGTGGTGTGGGGGCTTTTAGTATAGGCCTAATCAGAACTAAGCTGAAAAAGGTGCAGAGAACTCGAAAACCCGAATTCCAGAATTTTCGGTATCTTACAAATCTCAAATCCCGGAATTTTCAAGACTCGTCGCGATATTTCCGGGGATTTTCTGGATTTCGTCTTTTTCAAATATTTACCAAACTAAAAAGTTTTTAGCGCTCATTTACTTTTTTTAAAGCGTAATTTTTCACATACACTATGCTACAAAACTCTACGAATGACAATAAAAACTGCATTTTTTAATTTATGTATGATCGAAACACTCCATGTATTTATTTTTTATTATAATATTTAATAAAAAACTTAAACAATTTTTTCACAATAAACTACGTAATATGTAAATATAAAATAAAAAAAGTTAGATTCTTTTAATTCTTTAGCTCATGAAGGCCTGCAAAAGACTGTATTAAACAACGCTTAATACATTTTTTAATAACTTAACTTAACCTCTTATTAACTTAACAACCTAATTTAGTCTACTAGGCATCAAATAATTCAGTTATTTGATTAATTCTGGTGAAACCTTCTCCCATACTTCCATTAAAATTGACTTAAGGTGCTGAGCAGATGATGACTTAGTTTCTTGCGCTTGTATCTTTTATATACCCAAAGGTGTTCAATAAACTTAAGTTTGGTAGATTTAAGTGGTTACTATAACTTTGATTTGACATTATATGTCAGCTATAACCTTAGCAACATAGAAGAATGCTTGAGGTTTATGTCATACATATGGGTATATCCATTATTCGGATGTAGCTTTTCGGCGCTTGAAAGAAATCCCTCCTTTAAGTTCTTGAGGTACATATGCAGATTCATTATTCAACTATCAACTTTAATCTACCGAGACCATATGTCGACATGCAATAAATTGTGTTTGGCTCATGGCCTGCATCTTATAGTAGTAGGTGTCTTATATAAAAATACTATTAATCGTCACACAGAAAGAATTGTCATCATCAGAGGATGACCTTTAGCACTTATTAAAGAATTTCTAAAAAAACTTCTGAGAAGGAGAAATCCATTAATTTTCTCTGTCTATTTATTATCGAAGAAAACCGGCATTTCTCTCATTAAATTCATATGCTACAACACCTCATACTTCTATGTCGAACAGTATAAGAATAAACTGTCAAAGCTGGGTCATCTGTTTGACATGCTCGTACTCTGATGGGGTTATACGCGTGTGGTGTGAATGTCTGGTTGGTTTTATTTTCTGTTGTTTTATTGGCCACTAGTCCTGAGTCATTTGTGATTTAAACTGGTAGTAGCATTTATACTACGAAACCTGATCGGAGAAATAATTCTGGTACCACGGGAATTGGGCACCACAGAGATCTAGGTTCCTGTCCGACCATGGTGAGGTGCCATTGTGGGAGCAACATGGTGGCTGATATCATATTTTTGAATTTGGAAAATGGTTTTATCACGTATGGTGGCGTTAGTCTACGCATTGTATTCACTCGTGCTTTGAGCTCCGCGGGGTATGCCTACATGGCGGTACTTATGTTTAACTTTGTGACTTACTTGTCCGACATTACTATAGTTTGTGGCCCTGCGTATATGAACTACTATGATAATTACTAGGCAGACGAGTTAACCAGAACGGGATCTGTTTTGAGTATCTCCAACTCGATGATGGTCGCAATTCCGCGGCGGTTTACTAAAAGCAGTATCTTTAAACACTTTCTTGAAAGGACACAAAGTTAAGAGTTAATGTAGTCGCAACTTTAAACCTATTGTTTTAACCTATTGGATACATAGGTCGCTGGCAGTTATAACTGGAAGTTGGGTGTTAGCTAAGCAAGCAAATCAGCATGGACTTCTCTGCAATGACTATTGTCGCAGTTGCAATGACAGAGATGACGAAAAACTATCCTACACTTTTTCTGTGAATACCCGGTCTTAGCTATTAAGAGAAACAGTTTTTTGTCCATGCAAAATACACACTGGATAAAAACAAAACGCATACGTTGTTTTTGGTTTCAAATATAATTTTTGATTTGAACTTAAAAATGTAATATTAAAATTAAAACTTGAAATACATACATGCGTAAGTAAAAAGTTCATTAAATTCACTTCACAAATTTGAACAAAAATACATTTTTATTAAGTCTGATACAGAAACTGCTTATTTAATTTCAAATTATTTCACTGTCTATAGAACAGAGACTTGTATGTTATTTTTATGATGATGGCGAGGGACAGTCTTAAGTTGTTCTTTTTAGTACATTTTGATTTCGGAATACAAGGACCAGTCTAATATACAGTGAACCAAAAAAGTTTAAGTACGTTTACTATATTCACAATGTTGCTGATGCTTATTATTTTTCTTTTTACAAAATTGGATATTTTTTGGCCTTACATACTTTAAGAGTATTTTATTTGCGTAATACTACTTCATTTTTCCCTTACTCTTAAATAAAGAGAGTTACTGGTAAAAAAAAAGTCAAAAAGGGCTAAATTTGAGGCCAAAATATAACGTACACAGTTAGTTTTTGACATATTTAAGTTAATGCTTTTGTAAAAGGATGAATTTTCATAGATATGTTTATGAGAAAATGGAATACTTGTGAGTTTTAAAGAATTTTATTATTGATTATTGAGTTAGTTGTGTTAAAATTACTATAATTCTGACGAAATGCTGAGGAAGGTAATAGTAAAAATGAATCAGGAGAATATGTCATTACGTGAAATGCAAAATATCACCTAAAAAATTTCGTTCTTAAATAAAGGAAGTTTGCAGAGAAAGCAACGATCAGGTCGCCAGAAAAAACTTTCATTGTGAATTCTTGCTGAAAAATTCGCTCCTAAAATACGTAATAAGTTGTTACAAATCTCAAGTACCAGTGTGTACTCATAAACAATGGCGAATGTACTCCATAGAGCTGTTTACAATGCACGAACTTCTCGTAGTAAGCCTTTAATATCTGCAGTTAATAAAAGACGTGGTTGGATACTGCAAAGGAGCTTTTGGACTATGTTTTGACTATGTTTTATTTAGCAACGAGTCAAAATAAAATAGTTTTGAACCATATTTCGGTTACAAAGTATGGAAAAGGCTTGTGAGGCATTGTATTATAAAAATCTAATTTCAACTGCTAAGCACAGTGGTGATAGCATTATGGTGTGGGGTTAAATGGTGAAAGCAATTGCACGAAAATTGGTTTTTATAAGCACTTATACTTAAGCATTCTGCATCTCAACCTTAAAAAATGAGACGCAACTGGGTCTAGAAGAAAATATTTTTCTTTCAACAAGATATTGACACAAAATATACGTTATATTTGGTTAAGGAATGGCTTTAATATAAGTAATTGTAAGTAACTGTAGACAGCCCCACAATATCTAGATCTTAACCCAATAGAACACGTCTGAGATTAGTTAGAGAAAAGGACTCGAAAAAACAAAATCACATCGAAAAATAATTTCTATTAAATGTACGAAAACTTTATTGATTTGAATTAGTGATATTGCGGCTTTCTTAAGCTGTTGTTTATAAACCTAACGCTGTATATTAATGAAAAGTCTGATAATAATTTTTAATATAAAGAATGTGTTTCAGAGTATGTTTTTCTGAATATAAGGCGTACTTAAACTTTTTTGGTTCACTGTATGTACATATGTATATAAATGTATGTATTTGATTCTTATATATTGTTGTTTATTTATTTTTGAATATTACATTTCGGCCTCTTACAATAGCCAGAATAAATCGAAGGGATACAAAACTAAATCTATAGAAAATGGAGAAGAAAACTATTAACATGACAAATTTTAAATTCATATCACGTACATTATATGACAAAAAAATTTATTTACACTTTTTTAAGGAACAAAAGAAAATCGGGTTTGTTAAAGTACTAAAAGAGAAGAAATTTGGAAAAAAATTAAATTCAGTGATATTTTATCGAAATATTTAAAGAGCTTTAATAAAACAAACAATGAAATATTAAAAATTGATTTAAAACCTTGTATTTTAATCGAATTGAAAACATTATGGTGTGTTGTATGAGTTTAAGGTCACTATATGGACTTATTTTATCCAGGCCCGGAATATAAATTGATAAAACATATGTATTTGCTTAAGCACACTATGTATTGTCTTTCAGAAGTTGGTGAGATATTAAGAGCTCGTCGCAGAAAACATCATGATCAGCACCAAAGTTTATTTTTCAACCGTCCGTATGTTGATATAATTTTAATATCCAACATGCGAAGGAATTAGACTTCGATACGCTGAAGGCAGAGATTGCGTAAAATTTATTAAAAATATTGCATATGCCTATATGTCAAAGAATATGTTCAATAAAAGACAAAATATCGGGTGATTTTTTAAGAGCTCTCGGATTTGATAAAAAAAAAATTCTTACAATTTAGAGAAATGTATGAAATCTTTATTTGAGTCGATAGGACGATTTATATAATTCATATAATGACCGCGGCTACACCTCAAATGCTTCATACGCTGGGTGCAATTTTGACATACTCTCTCCAACATATCGTCCCTTATCTCACAAGTAAATTCTTCAATATTGGTTTCCAGTACGTTTACCTTTGCGGGCTTTTCCCTATAGAAATGACTCTTAACGTAGCCCCACAAAAAATAGTCTAAGGGCGTTAATCGCATTATCTAGGCTGCCAATTGATAGTCCGCAAACGTGAAATAAACTGTTCACCGAACTCGACTCTAAATTGGGCCATTGTATCGCGTGCTGTGTGGCATGTGGCACCGTCTTGTTGAATCACATGTTCAGCTCTTCCATTCTCGGCAAAAAAAATTCGTAATCATCGCACCGTAACACTCGTCATTCACAGTAACGATCCTGCTTTCGTCGTCTTTGATGCCACCGGTCCAATGATGCCACCGGCCCATAATCTACATCAAACAGTGTATTTTTCGGGATGCGCTAATAGTTATTGCAATGTTTCTGGCTGTTCTTCACACCAAATATGGCAATTATGTACACGTATCCATTCCGCCAGAAATGATTTTCGTCGCTGAACACAATTTTTAAATAATAATGTGGATCTTCGTGAGCATGAATTTTGATAATAAAATTCGATAATCTGCAAGCGTTGTTCGTTTGTAAGTCGATTCATGGTTAAATTATGGATCAAACTATGCATGTTTGACCGTAATCTGTTACACGAAAATAGCTGAGTTGCCAAAAAAAAAAATCACCCGATATTAAGATTTGCTAGTATTGAGTACATGTGCATTCAATTAAGGTAAAATAAGAAGAGTTGACGTGGTTTTAAGTTGGAACCACCGAATAGATCGACCGAACTATACCAAAAAAAAAAAAAAAAAAATTATTACGATGAAAGCTAAATTAATATTTCAATTTTCATTTTGTTAACTATTGACAAAACTCCTATATATACATATGTATTTATACAAATATCAGCTAAAACCCTCCAGAAAGATACATATTAAGAAAAATACACATTAATATAGATGGCTTTTACCACCTGAAGGAAATAAGGAATACTGCATCATCATCACCCTGGATGTCAAAAACGCTTTCAGCTCGGCAGACTGGGATGTCATGCTGGCTGCTCTCGATAGCAAGAACGAGAGGGAAGAAGCACGTATGCGGTAACAGTAGAAGTCCCTCTGGGCTTGGTGCTAGGCCAATGTTATGAGCTTCCTAGTTAGACTGCCTTAGTGATAAGAAAATTAAATTTAAAAGAAATTTAAAAATTAAATTTTAAATTAAATTTAGAAGCTGTATAACGGACATGGGTCTTAAACTTACTGATCACAAGACGGGGGTACTATTTGTAAGTAGGAAGAATATAGAATTCATCACGGTGGGCGAACAGCGAATAACATCTAAACATACCATCAGGTACTTGGGTTCTGTGATATCTGCCTTAACAACTTGCCAACTTGCACGTATAATGGAAAATCTGGGCGGTTCAAAGCAGAAGAAAAAGTCGTTAGATGTATTGCGCTATATGCCGCCCACATACAGACCGAGGCTATGGTCAAGAAAACTTATAGAATGGGACTAGACTCAGTCTACAGAAGGTATGGTTTCTACGGACGCGGCCTTGGTGATTGGGGGATTAATGCCCCTACAGCCGGTAGCGGATACTGAGACGGAAAAATATCTCGTGAAGAGAGCAGGTATAGCTCATACTGGCCAAATGGTTGGTAACTCCATTAAGAGATGGCAGCATGATTTGGCCACTGTCACAAAGCGAAGGTAGACCTATAGACATACACGGAGGCTGGCGGAATGGCTGGAAAGGAAGCACAAGAAGGTAAACTTCCACCTCACCAAGTTTTTGACAGGAGACTGCTTTAGAGCACAGCTTTATAAATATGATCATGACTGCGATGATATATGCCTAGAATGCCTGCACGTAAGGTAAGGGAAAACATAAAGGGGTTTTCTTTGATTGCCATCGATATGAAAACCAGCGCAACTCTTTGAAAGCAGCTATCCTATGCCAGATCACACCCAATAACATTGTTGACCTAATGCTGGCAAATTTTAGTCCAACAACTATAGAGAGAGCAGGATCTGCAACACTAGATAGCAATATTCGCTGAACCACTACACCCCTGAAGTAACACTTTACTGTGGCTTCGAGGGCGTATGGGTGGGAGGTTAATGAACGAGAATGGGATTTAGTACGTAGGCGCATGGTAAGCCAGAGAGTAAGTCTTGCAGCAAATCGTACATATGAGCTAGCCTGTGCTACCAATATCTTTTAAAGCTAAACAAAAGCTTTCACCCGGCTTTGTACAATACCCACTAATCTAATCTGTTCTGGTTTTTTGGTTGATGTAGGTAGATAAGGGAGCTTTAAATATTGATCTCAACATATAAAAATTTCCATATTTCATTAGACCCATTCAGAAAGTTTAGCTTTAACCATTCTCAAGATAAACAAAAATAAATATTTAGTTTGTATGGGAGGTACCATGCCCTCTCATACAATTCCGCCCACTTGTTAACTGACGATTATACGTCTTTCAGATCAAATTTAGAAACTTAAGCTTTAACCGTTTTCAAGATTTACAAAAATAATTATTTATTTTATAAGGGAGGTACCATGCTCCCTTTTTCAATTTCGCCTACCTTTTGACTGATAAGTTGTACTGACCATGAAGTCATTCAGAACAAAGTCAAAAACTTTAGCTTTTCCCGTTTCTGTGATATATTGTACAAAAATCAATATTTAGTTTGTATGAAAGGTACCATGCCCAGTTATTCGATTCCGCCCACTTTTTGACTGATGATTTGTATTGACTATGAAGTTATTACGACTAAATTTAATGACTATTATTGTTACCATTTTGAAGACATAGACAAAAAATATAGCCTATAGCATAGTTGAACAGATAAGCTCTTTCGAGCCTTATCTGGCTGAGAATTATCTGCAGTGTATATGTATACGATCAAACGAAAATAAGCAGGTAATAACAAGATAATAAATAAAATAATAAATTTTGTTTAGTTGTGGAATAGATATCAATAGAAGTGGACGTACATATGTATGTCGCTTTGTTTTTGAAAATTGTTTGTGTTGTTGTTTACCTTTTTAGTTTTTCTCTTCAATATACAGAGAAGAAATTCACTAACACTACCACACAACATATTTCTCTTTATGGTCACCCTTGGTCTATTGTTCCCTACTGACATACAGAGAGATACTATAAAAATTTCAAGAAATTCCGTTTAGCTGTCTATAGACTTTAAACAGATATACATACATACATACAAATACACATCCCTTTTTATATATAAGATTGTAATAATTGTTTTTTTCTTTTCATATGACTCACTTGAACTTTTGAAAACTGTAGTTTCAATTATTAATAAAACAGGGCCATTAACAAATATTTTGAAGAAGTTTTTAAAAAAAGACAGTTTAAGCTTGAAAAACTGAAAAAGTAAGTAAAAATGTTTACCAAACAAAATATTTGCTATATTTGTTTTGCTTCTCCTTTTCCTACGAAATAATAACAACTAAACCAAACCCAAGTTAATATCCGAATTGCTGCTACTCTGTATAAATTCTTCGATTAAGTTTTATGTTTTCAAGGCCTTTTCTTCCTTCTTGTGAATTTTATATGAGAAATACTAATGGAGTAACTTAAGTAATTAAATATTTGAAGAGTGAAATGTTTATCGTTTAAGCAATTGAGTTTAACTGTAAAGCAAAATTGTCCAAAGCGTTGAAAATGCTTTTTTCCATCCATTCCATTAAATTATAAACAAACAAAATGTCTTGGAAAATAGATCACAAACATAAAAAGAAAATGTTTTTGGCTATTTGTGAAGAAAATTTATGATAATTATAGACTTAAATTGCTTAAGTTGTATTTTGTTAAGGAAGTAACATTAAAACGTCCCCTCGAACCTATATTTAATAATAACTTTAAGTGAATGGAGTGATAGATTTGAAAATTCACCAAATGTTTCTTTTAATTTTTCTGAAAAGAAAATGGTTTACGTTGTTATTGGTTTCATGATAAAATAATTTTTGGAGAAAAGGTCAGCTTTTTTAAAGACATACTTTTTACAGTAAAAGTGGTACTTTGAACATATATTGTTGGACATCTTTTCAGGAAAAGTTAAATTTCCGATAATCATTTAACTATTTACCTAAAATTAAATTATAAAAAAATTTGTTGTAGACAGGTTAAACAAACTTTTGGTTTTTGTACAGTATCGTTCATAATCAAATCCGGCTATCCATTTTATTCCTAAGATCCAAAGAGGAAATGAAAGTATCTTTGTTAAGCTCAACTAAAATCTAACCTAAATAAATTCTTGGCTGCCTTTTGCTACCTTACTCAACTTGGTTAAGTTTGTTCTATTAACGACAATAGTCATTATACAAATGTTTAGAAGAAAAAAGTCGCAAACTAAATACATAATTTCTTTAATTTTTTTATTTTAGTTTGGCTATTTCATATAATTAAAGTGGCCTTGAAATTACCCAACTTGACGAGTGCAAGTTGATGGCGACAACAGTTTGATAAACTTATTTTTGGTGAAAAGTAGCAACATTAATAAAACATACATATCTCTTAAGTATCAAATTTTCACGCTGTCAAGTATATTTCCTTTCGGAGCAATCAAAAATAAGTGATCTCACCGATAGTGGTCACCGTTATGTAACTCAAAGTCTTCATTTGAAACTACTACGTACAGTAGTCTATTAGTTGAGCTACTCACGGCTAAAACAGTCAAGAAAGTCCACATAATGGTACTGAACAGTAATCCATTGGCTAAAGATGTGTCAGCTAATATGATAGGCATCAAAGGAACCGAAAATTTGGGGATGACAAAGTTGTGCGCAGTAGAGCACAACAGTGGCGCACATAAAGTCAGTTGCTTTACGTGAGTACCTGCCCTAGGACTTTACCTCACTGTGCCAAAGCACGAGTGAATACAATGAACAATGGCGCACAGTGGGATTCAAGCAAAAGCAAAAAAATTTGGTATATATATTTTCTTGTATAAATAAAAGATGCATGCCAAGTTTTATCAAAATCGGTCACGCCCATAACCCACTGCCTATACAATCCAAAACGATTTCTTCGCATAAAATTTGTTCTGTCCAAGTGAAAGTCTTCAAATTTTGTACAGACACTTTATTAAAAAAGCAAAAGGTGGAACAATATGGACTAAACAAAAAGTTTAATCAAAATCTGTCACGCCCATCGTGGCACGGTTCCATATATTTGTTGGCAGAGAATAGAAGAAGCGCTTCTACGATAATAAAACTGTTATTTAGCTTTATGTAGAAAAAATGTAAAAATATTTGAAATCTCTCAGTTGCCTTGGTAATTCCATGTTGGATCTTTAATAATAATTTTTGAATATCATATAAGGTGTGCTTCAAAATGATAAGGTCACCTTAATATTTGCTCAATTCATCAAAACTATTAAATGTTACATATGGCCACCTTATTAAAAAAATTCTACGTTCAAATAAGTGAATAATAAGCCGGTTTTACTTTTAGAATTTTTTTTCAATAAGGTGAACGTACATGACATTTTGTAGTTTAGGTGAATTGAGATGACCTTAATTTGAAAAATAAATAATATTTCAAATACTTTACTCATCAGTTATAAATTATTTAACTACATTATCGAGTTCTAAAAGATGTTTATGGGGTTGACGTACTCCTTATTTACGGATAAGATGATGCAGGAAAACGATGCAAAACATCAATATTTGTGAAGGTTATATTTTATTTTCTGAAAAATATTAATTAATCAGATTTCGGCAAAGAGCTGCTTTTCACACGTACGTAGTCACACGCATAGGCAACAAATAAACAAAGAGAAGTAGAGAGAAAACAAGTACAAAAACACAGTGCAAAGTAGCCTGAACGCTGATTTATAACATCGTTAGACAAACTAATATTCATGTATTTTATAATTATGGTAGTAATTGAGCGTGTCTTACTCAGGCCACTTTGCACTTTGTTTTTCCACTTGTTTATTTTTTGCCATTGTGTGTGGCTATGTACGTGTGAAAATGCAAGGAAAGAGGAGCTCCTTGCCAGGGCTATCATATCTGGCGATTTTTCGCCAAACGTGGCGATTTTACAAGTTATTTGGCGACATGGCGACCTTTTGGCGATTTTGTTGGCTATTTATGACAAAAGAAAAAACGAAAAACTTATATTATTATTTTGATATTTTATTTATGAAATTCGTTAACGTGGTGCATTATGAAGTGTAGATTATAGATGTCAACAGAACTTCAGTTGTGTTCTCGGCATGTAGTTCTCAGATTACTTATGTAATGCAATTTTCGGCAACTGGTAACGAAATAAATTCATAAGTAGTACTAAAAAAGCTCTTAACTTGTAAAATTTAGAAAAAACTGAATGTGCTTACTTGAAAAATTCACACATACATATATACCTGAAGGCTGTGATACCATTATAACATCATTAAAAGGTCTACATCCCTGCTTTTCAAATCTACTGAAAATATTAAAATCGGATATTATTGAGCTAAAATATTAGCTTACCCGTTATTACAGATTTTGGAAGTGTTTCGAAAATTTCAAAAACTGACTCTTGTAATCAATAGCGTTTGTTAGAAAAATAGTATAACTTTTCAGGTACTTCAACTCCGTTCTTTTTTGTTGCATAGTGTAATTTAATGCCCATACAACACAATGGGAAATGTGTCGGAGATAAAGAGTATAACGTTTTAGATATAAAAATAACAATAATGAGACTACATACCTAAATATATCCAAAATATCTTTAATTTTAACCATAAAAATTATTATTTATAGTTTTGTAACCTTCAATAAAAGTATATTATAGTTTACATTGTACACTTTTTGTTTTTGCTAATATTTTTGGTAAATAAAATTAAAAAAATAAAAGGCGAATAAATAATATTTTTTCGACTTTTTGCGAAATTTAGGAATTTGGAACAAATTATTATATATATTATTTTCAATTTTTTTTTATTATTTTGAAAAATATAAACTCTATTGTCAGAATGTAAAAAAAGATGATTTGGCAAGTTTGGCGATTTTTGAAATTGAATTTGGTGAAAAAGCTGAAAAAAGATCTGACAGCACTGCTCCTTGCTCGAATCTGGATTATACCAAGAGTGGCCAAGGAGAGAACAGAATTTTTATAGTAGTAGTAGTAGTAGTAGTAGTAGTAGCAGTAGTAGGAAATTTTTGTAGTGTGCCTTGAAGAATTAGTTTGTTGGTAAACGACAACATAAATAATCAATTATAATACGCAATTATAATACGACATAAGTACGTCTGCTTTCATCAAAAACTATCACACAACTGAGTACAATTGTTGTTTATTTGTGATTCTCTGTAGAATATTTTCGTTCTCTTTCGGTTATATATACATACAGGGGTACCAGATGATTTTGATTAAAAATCGGTATATTTAAAATAAAAAATCGGCATTATCGACACTTCAAGATAGAAAAATCGGGAAAAGATCGGAAAATTAAAATTTTCCATCTATTTATTAACAAAAACTATCTAAACAGAACATTAACTAATGGTTATAACATGTAAAACATTTAAAAATAAAAAAATTAATATAAAATAAAATAAAATAAAATAAAATAAACGTTACACAAACAAACTGCATTTTATTGTTAGAACAATAGTCACATTTCTATTCGAGAGGAAAAGGCAAAGTTAAGTGCAGGGAAGTTGAGCATCGCAAACAGCAGCGAATTTTATCAAGAGAACGATTCTAAACACGTGCCAGATGTCACAAATCTTTCTCTTATTCGTAACCTTTCCAAATTTAAAGAAATATCCACGCGGAACACAGAACCTAATGTAATTGAAAATTTGTGGAATAAGTTGGCTAGGGAGTCCATCAAGAAAAAACTCGACATCCTTGTTCAGCTTCAAGCAGGGGTGGCCAGAACCTGGGCTTAAACAAAACTCAGCCCACAGGGTAATTCTGCTATTTTTTTTATTTACAATTACAATTACTATGTTTTATTATTTGTAATGAGTTTTGCACTCTGGGTAGGACATAGAGGGCGGTATGTACTATGAGCTGCTAAAACAACGATACACACTGCAATTACTTCGTTAAAGCTGTAAATTATGAGAAAAATGGCTGGAATATAAGGACAAACATGATAAAGTTATTATCTTGTATGATAACATTGGGCATCATGTTGCATAAGTGTCCCAAGAAATTTTAGAAACAATCAAATGCGATATCTTATAGCACCATCCCTAGTCTCTATACATTGCTTCTTCTTACTACTTGCTGTTTTGACGGATACATGATTTAGCTGATCACCGCTTTACTTTTTTCGGAGAAATTGAAACTTGGCTTCAAAATTGAATCGCCTCAAAAGATGAGCAGTTTTTTTGCGACGCGATTCGAAAATTGCCTGAGAGGTGGGGAAAAGTTGTTAGTAATGATAAACAATATTTTGATTTACTTGTTAAATCATTATCTTTTAAAATAAATTAATTTTTTGAGCTAAAAGAAGGACCAACCGAATTAATTTGTATGTATGTATTTGTAAGTATGCTGTGAAAACCTTTAAATTAAATTTGTGTTAAGGATTATACAAAAATTAAAGTCCCACCCGGGTTCTGCTATATATATACATATTTATATATATACATATTTATTTTATTCTTTACTTTCAGGGGATTTTTCTATGAAAAAAATTATTGTGCGATTATACGTTGGAGTCACTCTTTTTAATTTTAAAAAAATTTAACCATTTTTCTCTTAAGCTGACTTAAAAACTAAAACAAATAAAGCTGCCTTGCTTTTGGATTTTCTCGAAAAATCGGCATTTATGGAGCAAAACTCGGCAAATCGGCATTTTGATAATTGCAATGCAAAATATCGGCAAAATGCCGATAAATCGGGAATATGGCTGGCCTGTATACATATACGGAGTAGATAATTCTAAGATAAGATACCTGCCAGATAAACACTTGAGTGCGTGGTTCCAGTAAGAAAACTACAATAGTTGCATTTTATAATGCTATGTTAGCACAACACCATTTTTTCGTCATTCGCATTCTTATTCATAATACAACCCCCGATTATGAAATTAATTACATAAATTTCCATACAAAATCTTGAGAGAGAATCATTCAAAAATCAAATCAAAAGAGTCTGGCGTACTTATTAGCTCTTAATCAAAATGTTTTAATTATAGATTTAACATTGCAAATTTATTAAATTGACCTCCCTAAAGTATGCTGTCAAGTACAAAAAATAAACAAAAAATAAAATAAACGAAATAAATACAACAAACAAAACAATGGCCTCGCATTGCGCATGGCATTGCACTCATATGCTAGCTGTTAAAAGGACCCGTGCGAACGGTAGAAAGTAATACAAACAGAGAATGAAGTAATCCGAAGTCTCGTGCTAACATAGCTCTAGGCCATTTTAATTCGCTCATATCGACTAAAACTACATATGCAATCCAAATAATGTTTTTTAAAGAATTAAAAAAAATATTTCAGTATTTCAATAAAAACGGCAAGTGTTACCAGTAAAAATGTCTTACAAGGATAAGCTACTGAGTTGCATACAAATTTACATACATTTTTCTATCGAACGGCATCAATAGATTTATAAAAAGTTATTGTCAAAAAACATTAATTTTGTGTCACCAAATACCACTGTGCAGCGTCGTGAATACGTTTTAATAGAGTGTCGACGTTTCACATGATGATAATGGCATGGTATTACTATTTAACACCTAAGAGAAAAGGAACATTCAAAGCAGTTATTTGAATTTCAAGAATGATGTCTAAGAAAGGCGAAGACATTTTCTCCATCTCCAGGCAAGGTCTGGGAAACTTTTTTGATTATCTTCAAACAGAAAAGTCAACCAATGACGACTAACTTATTGCAGCGTTAAAATGATAAACTTAACCAAAATGGCCACATTTGGGGAAAAATAAAGTGTAATTTAATGACTGAACACGGTATTGCGGTGGCCAAAATCAATCAATTAAAATTTGAATTGTCTTATCACTTACTTTATGCTACAGATTTAGCTCCCTTGGATTATTTTCTTATTTCTAAATTTGAAATACTGGCTCAGTGCTAAAAAACTTGCCAAAAATGAAACAATGGAGTCTGCAGTTGATGGCTATCTAGACAATTCTTAGTATAAACAGGGTATCGAAGCTATTGAATATCGCTGGGAAAAATGAATCGACTTTAAAGAAGACTTTTTGTTCAAAAATAGAGTGCTTGCCTTGTAAGGTCGGATAATTGATAAATTGATAAAAATAAATTAAATAATTTAATATTCGAGATTTTCCTTTAAAAATTATAAATAAATAAATAAATAAATAAAATTTAATTTCCTTTCTTCTATGATTTTTCTTCTTGAAAAAATATTTTAAATTGAAATGAGCAAAAGAAAAACAATAACCTTTTTTTATTTCAATTCTCTTTTAAGTATTCTTTTATTTCTACCCTCAGGGCAGTCGGCTGTCCCAGTCTGTCTAAAAGAAATTAAAAGTTTATTTTAAATTTCTTTTTAAGCTGTTGCGTTCGATTTTAGGGAACAAGCAGTTCATATATTTTGTTTTTTAGCTTCCACTTTGTCATACAATAAATTTTCGAAAGAAAACAGCAAACTGGTGATTACGATACTCTGCAGTTTTTAAAGAAAAACATTTTTTGAGTGTTGTTGCCAACACACTGTCATATAATTATAGACAAGTGTAGAGTAATGATACAAAAATTTAAAAAAAATTAAAAATTTTGGAAAATGCATGTGAAATTCCATGAATTTCAATTACAAGTGAAAAATAATAATATAACTCAAGTCGGACAACTGAATATGAAATCCCGCTACAAGCGTTAACAAAACTTTCGAAAACAATTTTACAGAAGCGTGGGCAAAATGATGGCGGATTAAGTCAAATTCAGTTCAATTACAATAAAGTGATTTCGTATACAATTTCGGTTTGATCGTAAAAAAATGTTACTCGGTTATACTAAAAATATTTATACAGAACTTGAATCCAATGTTAAACTTAAAACTTCTACTTACAAACAGTATTTAATTCCGTATGGCATTTCTTTATGAATCGATTTTTCCATTGAATTAGTGTGCCACCATCTATACCATATATATAAAAATTAAGGCTATTTTTGGCTTACGTATGTAGCTACAACACGCTCAAACCCGTGGATCGATTTTAACCAATCCTATACAAAGGTAGGTATTGTGACCTACATACATGGTTTATGTTTAGTTGAAATTAAAATCGTATGTGCGAGATAATGAAGCTCAAAATCGTCCATTCAAAAAGTCCATAGGATGATACATAGATGGCGTTACTAGAATTTTTTCCATATCATTTTTATTTAGTACTAACCTTCAAACGATACGTATATACATTTGACAGCAATCTGACTATTGATTCGTGAGTTATAGCATTTTGTGTGAAGCAACTTTTGTTATTGAAAAAAAAAAAAATTTAAAAAAGTGAATTTTGATTTTTGATAACGCATTGCTTCTTGATGAAAACAAAACAAAAAAAAAAATAAAAATACAGTGGAAACTAAACAATGGCTTGATAAACATTATCTGAACTCTGCTTCATCGAGATAAATGACAGAGAAGTGGTCGTACCAGCACAAACGATGTAGAGCGCAGTGCACGAGCTAGCTGACATTGTAAAGATTTCAGATGATAGTGTTTTTACCATTTTATATGAACATTTGGGTATGCGAAAGCTCTGTTCAAGGTGGGTGCCGCGTGAGCTCACAAATCGTGCCACAAGCTGATGAAAACAATGGCGAAATTGAACGTATTTGGCTTCTAATTGCTTACCCACCCACTTACTGTATTCTCTACATTTAGCCCCCAGAGACTTTTTCATGTTTTCAGATCTCAAGATAATGCTTGCTGAAAAGAAATTAAGTCCAATGATGAATTTGACAAGTAGTCTAAAAGTGGTATCGAAACGTTGGAAAATCGCTATACTCGTTGTACCGCTATCTACGGCAACTACGTTGAATAATAAAATCGAGTTTTGTCAAAATTTTGCTTTTTTTCTTACTTATCCTACGGACTTATTGAATGACCTGTTAAGTTGTCATATGTTCGCCATTGAATAACTCGAGAACCACTAAACCGATAGCGTCTAAAATTGATCAACATTTTAAGCAATACCAATCATCAGTTAAAAAGTGGATTCATAAAGTGAATGGAATTGGATAATGGGGCTAAGTACCTCCCATACAAAATAAATTTTGATTGTTGAATATCTTGAGAACGGTTACAAAAGTTTCTCAATTTAGTCTAAATAAATTGGCAGTCAATATAAATCATCAATGTAAAAGTGAGCGGAATTGACTAAGTTGACATGGCATCTCTAATACAAACTAAATATTGTTTTTGGTATATCTTGGAAACGGTAATAGTAGAAGTTTTTAAAGTTGTTTTAAATAATTTCTTGAACGATACATCTGCGGGGCAGGAAGTTAATATAGATGTTAAGTACTGATTTCGATATTCAGCTTCAAGATTTTCTGAATTCATTTTGATTTTTGAATCGTTTTCTTGAAATGTGCCTCTTCAATATTGCAAAGAAGTTCAAGTCAAGTGATTTTGTCGTCCAGTCAAGCTCTTGAGCCCCATTCTTTTCTCTATGCTCTTTGACTAACATCGATGTGCGTTTCGGTACATTATCGCATTAAAACACCCATCAAAGAGGCATATTCCACTCAGCTCACCATTTGCGTTTCTAAAAGTTTTTGGTTTTATAAATCGATTCATTATGCTATAAATTTTGTGAAAGGCTTTAACTCCTTATATAACTCCTAAGTAAGTTCATACAATAAAGTTGCCTCTCCCATGCTAAAAATTATTTATACAAGCCTTTTACTACTCCCACTGTACACATTGTTAAATTGAATTTTCATTCAATACTAACCAGAATAGTTTACCATTTCTGTACGGACCAATCCTGGAGCACTTCTGTGAAACTTACAAAAGTAAAAAACTGTTTTGTTTAGTGAGGATTATTTCTAAATAAAATACTTTTTATAGAGTTTCTTGCTTTTGTTTTGCATGACACTGTAAACATGGACCAATTTTTAAGTACAATGGTGGATTAAGTATATTTGGGTAATTTGTTTATTATTAATATATGGTCACAATGTAGCAATACCCTAATTATTAGGAGCACCAAAGAGTAATTTATTCCAAATTATATCAACGGGTTATATGATCGCTTATCCAAGATAATTTGTTCAAATGTACATAAAATAATTTAGTGCTTTGGTTTAAATGTAATATTCATCTCTGCTTCTCAGCTTAATTGCTTACTTTAGATTAGCAATAGCACTAAAATTTTAGCTTTGTTTCAGTTTTTAGCTTCAAATTAAATAACTATGTTACTGAATGCTTACTGAAAACTAAACAGTAATAAGCAAAATTAAAAAGCAAAAGGAAAAAAGAACTTGCTAAGTATTACTGTGTGTATGTGCTCTGCTTAAGCAATCAGCAAAGCAACTATTTTGTGAAAAATTGCATTTGCTGTAAGCAATATGTTGTTGTTTACTTAATTTTTGCTTTCGCTTAACTGTTAACTACTTATTCATTAACTACGTTGCTGTTGCTTGAATTTCATGATCGTTTGTCGTTTCATGGCGGAAAATGGTTAAATTGTTTTTCACTTATTTCAGTTCTGACTCTTTGATTTCTAATTTTTATTTCATATATCGCAAAATACGCGCACAGTATAGTAAACAGTTAAGTAAAATTAAGGTAAACAATAACTTATTATTTACAGCAAAAGCAAGTTTTGATAAAATAGTTGCCCTGTTGCTTTTTACTTTTGTTTATTATTTTTAAAAGTTTTCAGTAAGGATTCAGCAGCACTGTTGCTTAATTTGAAGTTAAAAACTGAAGCAAATCAACAATTTTATCTTTTTGCTTTTGCTTTTTACTTTTGCTGTGGAATTTTCTTTAAGTTTAGTTAAGCAATTACAAATGTATTGAAAGTAGTCAAAATTCTTTAACGCTGGTTAAAATCATTTAAATTTAAAAATTCCTAAACAATTTTCTCGAACCAATTTGCGCATTTCTGCGGATAGAAACAAAAATTGTTATGAAGAATTGAAAACAAATAATTTTTATTGAAACTCATTGCCGACAATTTTATGGAGCATTCTTTTAGGAACAAAAGGCCAAATATTTACAATAAACAGAAAAACAATTTATTTAGCATTTCTTAGTTGGAGGCAACATTCTACGACAATTTAATTTTATACCACCATACCTTATCAAAATTTCACCCATATTTTTAGCTTTAATTTCAATTTGTTTTAAAAGGTTTTCACTTATTTTCTGACAGCCTTGATAAACACTATTGGACAAAATAAAGTGCAAATGCAAAGTATTGGATAATAATCACAGAAATATGAGGAAATATTAGAAGAACCAGTACCTAGTCCCTTCCTCCTTATTAAATATGACCACACAAAATATTTAGTCTTTGACGAAATTGCCAAATAAATTACCATTTTCTCAGACATCTCCGCAAGACACCAAACTGAAGCCGTTGTCGAAAACTATTAGGAATCTGTTAATAAAAAATGAGAAAATGATATGAAATACAAGGAATTGTCAAAAAAAAAAAAAAACAAATATTCAATATCAGAAGCCAAATAGCTCTTAAACTCTAAAGGATTTGAAAATCTGTAAAGTCTGAGAGATAGCTTAAGACTACAAAGCGTAAAGATGATCGTATAACAATTGTAGTCAAAAATAGTAATTATTTTCTTTTTCTAAGGAGATTTAGGAAGTAATAAATTTAAGTGTTCTGTCACGTACAATAAGGAGAAGGCTTAGCCCGAGCAGCAAAAAAGTTTTTACACAAAGGAAAAACCATTACTACGACACGCAAATATAAGAAAGCCTTTGGCCTTTGCCAAATGTGTGTAACTGTGCCAGAATCGAGTGATTTGTCCAGACGTAAAAGGAATATGGTTTGAGTCCTTAAAAAACATAAATCTAAACACAAAACATGTTGGAGGAAGTCTCATAGTGTAGTTCCGGTTTTATTTCTTCGGAGTGGTAGAATAGTAACAAAAAATGACTTGTGAGCATTGTCTTAAGAGTAGTGATATGACCATGGGCTTGTCGTACTTTATATTCCAACAAGATAGTGACCCTAAACATACGAGCAAGGTCGCAAAGACCAACTTTTAAGAAAAATATACCAAAACTTTGGAATAACCGGCTCAGAGCAGCGATCTGAACGCCGTATAAGACCTATGGACCAAATTAGACAACAATACTCCAATGGAATATGGGACTAACATTAAACATTTTGTGAAGAAATGAATGCCGAATTGAGAGAGATTCCTACAAAAATTTTTGAAAAACTTGACTTCAAGTATAACTAAAAGAATTTGTGAATTGTGTGTTTTTTAATAAATCGAGAGCTACTAAGCTCTGATTATTATAAAGTCCGTTCATATTTCTGCAGTTATCATCCAAGAATTTGCATTTGCACTTTATTTTGTCCAACCGTTGGCAGAGAGTATTTTAATTTCTGTTGTTTTGCTGCAAAAGTTTAGTTAAAATATTTAGGTCTTTATGTTTTTTATATTGAAATGTAAACGAAATTCATAAATTGAATTAATTTTTTAACAATAATATTGAGTTTGTTTCTTTTTTTCTCTGATGAAATATAACAAAGGTAATTTGCATTTTATTTTGTCCAACAGTGTATACTACAATGTTTTAACAAACCCTTAAAGTATTCTGTTGGTTATTTGTTTGTTATTTGATTTTTTTTTTCACGGTTCTTCTTATGCATGAATATGCTTTAAGTATATTTCAATGTGGTATTTATGTCTTAAATATAAATCATTCTGATGATTTAATAAAAATGTCATAAATTACTATCTGTACAGAATATTAAAAATCAATCAAGATATCTTCTACTCGTATATCTATCCTCTGAGACAACATTTTTAAAATTCTTTACCTATAAATTATCGTCCGAGTATGTTTTTATCATATTATTCTTGTTCCCTTTTCTTTTCCATTACAGGTCCACCATCTGTAGTAATTTTATGTTGACTTTAAAATTTGCACATATTTAGTGAAATGTTTTACAAAGCCAAATCGCAAAGAAAGCGTTTTTCTTGAAAGGATAATTGTTCTTTATCAATAGTAGACACGTTTTTTATGAATTGACTTAATTCATTATATAATTAAGACAATACCAGCTCATATTTTTGTTATGTCCTTTTGCTCCTTTTCACTTCTTTTTGGGCTAACGGATAGAGGCGTGAAGGTACTCTTATTGAAAGGTAAGTCAGAGATTACCTTCTTTTGAGGAGCGACAGGTCAATGATGAGTGTTCTTTTACAGTAAGGCCAAGAATTTTGTGCTAATTTAAGCTCGAAAGTGAAGTACAAGCGTTAATCGAGTAAGATTTTTGTAAGAAGGTAGAAAAAGGCAAAAGTAGAGTAGGACATGTTGCCATAACGCAGTGCTGTACCCCAACGGAAGAATCTAACGCCATAAGGAACACAAAACTGTGAGGAACTCATACTAAAGTAGATAAGGAAATGAAAACGAGGGTAGATTATTATAAACAAATTTGTTAAATCAATTTATAAGTTATCAAATATATGCATAATTATCTTTTAAAATTACATACATACTTTAAGGAGCTAAAAGCTATAAATGTTTTAGCATAATTCAAGGCTCTACTGAAATTATTTATAATAAGATTTTGTTAAAAAATTAAAATTTTACTTTGAAAGGTTTCTCTACGTAACTGGTGCATAACTAAAGGCGCCGTTATTTGTAGCATATTTTAAAGTTAGTTTAAATAAACTTAGAATATCTCAAATCTAAAACATACTTTATAAACCAAAAGTTTTTTTTACAAGTGTCTGTAAAATATTCCCCTTAAATGGTCTTTTAAATCATAATTTTAAACTTATTTTTTTAAACAATATTTCTCCTGACTGACCCTTCTTTGTGTTTTTAAAACACACTTAAAAACACCACATGCCAACATTCTACAGGCTGTCATGAAATTACGCATAGCAATTGCAAACATGTGTCGCACTTATAATGTCTATGAAAGAAAAAAAGACAAAGACCCTAAGGAAATAGGAAGAAGAAATGTACAGATATTGGAAATAGAAATAAACAATAGAACAGCACCAGAAAATCCACAAACGAAACTTGAAAACATTATTCATAATTCACAAGAGAACAAACAAAACCTAAACGTTAAGGAAAACCATAAAATTATAGCAGTAAAAAAGACATAAAAAATGGCGTAAAATATAAAAACAATGTCATGATATATTTCTTAAAGTTGTAAAAGAAAGCTTGTTTTTAATAAAACCTTAAAAGTAAAAATTATATTTTTCTAACATGTGGTTTTAGGACCATAGTATAACGAAAGTGGTGTTGCACTTATAGTTGTGAGTTTTTTTTCTCCCTAACTTCTCTATTGGAAAGCCAAAACCACAAAGCATCCACTATTTGTTTTAGTTTAATTAATCAACCTGATTTTCAAGCTAAGTAGATGATTAGTTTGCTGTAGCTCGCCTCTCTATGATTGTGTAGTGGTAAAGATCGTTGCTAAGTGGTGGTAGTGATCCCTAGTTAGTATTGTAAATTTTTTCCCAGTTGGTTGTGTTTTTTTTCTGATCTTTCGTCTTCTGTTCGTCATCATTGCCAGAGATAATCTGGAACTACCCTGACGCTCCAGCTTATTTTCTTTTCTTGCTTCTTTAGTTAGATCTGTCTTATCAAACACCCGAAGCCGCAGTTCAATTTTTTTGTCATATATTATGATAGGCCGCTTGCATTGTATGCGTACGCTCTAACCACTACATCAAGCCTCCCGTATTTGTTATAAGTGATATATAAACATATTTTTATTGTGACATTTGCCACTCGTATTCTAGAAAAAAGTTTACAAGAATAATATTTTTATTATCATCCTGACGAGCCACTTTTGCAGGACACTGCGACCATAACGATCTATTATGTCTCTTTCAGTCTACAATTTGTTTGGCAAATCTGTATTCTTCCTAATGAACACCAACAGATCCGAAACCCTAGCGGTGGATATGTCTCCTAATGAGACCCTATGTCACTCCAAACATCTTTATCTAAACCTGTCAGGAACTCCATATTCACACAATATTTATGGATGCCTCTAAACCAGGGTTGGCAAGCCATAGGGTAACCCAATTAAACACACCCGGATTTTACTGTGTATTACATTTAAAAAACACGGGTGTGTTCTTTTATTTAAAGTAGTTCGTAGTTTATTTACAACAAAGATAACTACAATTTACGTATTGGGAGGTGTACAAATTAATTCAACTAAAAAAGGTAATTATTTAATAAATTTATTAAAATTTGCTAAGGTATGATATCAAAGCTTAAATTTGTTCTCCACCTCCGAGCCGTTTCAACAGAACTTCTTGTCTTTTGAGGGGATTCAACTTTGAAGCCGATTTTATATTTCTTGAAAAGAAGTAATTCAGTGATATGCAAAGGGCATTGCATTCGTCGAAACAGCCAATAGTCAGAGAGACTACTGTTCGGAGCACACGGCGGGTGCGACGTTGATCATTTCTGACAATTATTTGGCAGCTTTGGCGACGTGAGACTGAGCGTTGCCATGCAAAAGAATAACTTAATCATAAGGCATGGTACAAATGAAGTATTTGCAGTCTGCTTTAGCACCCCATAGTGCAAAACTGCATTATATATATTAAAACATCGTAATTTTACTAACAAATAAAAAATATCGTCTAATTGAGCGAAATGATTAAAAATTAATTATTAAAAAGAAAAAATAATAATAATAAACCCAGTAAAACCCGCTGGGTTGAGCTTAGAAAAAACCCGGGTTCTTGCAAACCCTGCAGTAAGCACAGTCTACAAACATTCACATTCGTAATCGCCATCCTTTTCAGATGCCCTCTCAATCCATAATGGTTCATAAGAAAATCCGTAAGGAATTTCAAGTCCTGCCTGCTCTAATTGAGAACATCAGAGCGAGACCTAATTGCAGACTGATTGATGCCTTAGCGTGTTTAAGTCCTCTTCGAGCGTTCCAAGCAGCAGGCGGTTTCCCAATCCCTTATCAGGTGGAGGATATTGGTAAGCGGTGTCGCTCAGTAGGGTTCAAGACCAATGTAGAGAGTCAAGAAACCTCTTCTTGCCAATTCACCCGCTATTTCATTAGCATCTATGCCATAGTGTACAGGTACCCAAAACAACTGGACCTAATGCATAAGCGAAAGTCTTTGCAACGTATCGTAGCAATTTTTGACCAGTCTAGATCTCATAAGATTCGAGCAAATTAATATATCTATTAATAGCCTAACTCTTGATCCCACTGTCCAGGTTGATCTCCGCACATATGGCAATGACAATCTCCTTAGAGGGATCAACAAGTCTCGGTTGGGTCACGGACACAGCCATTCATTTTGGAGCCACCCACATTAGACTAACGATCTCGGTTAATTCAACCCTGAATTTTCAAAGTCTTAACATCCAGGACCGACGCATTCCCAGATTCCTTGGCGACAAACTTTGCCACCGAACATGCCGCCATCCTCGTTACATAGATGTGAAGGGTTGTCAAAATGAATTACTCCAGTTTTACCGAGGCAGACGAGTTTCTGTAGCCTGTCTCCCTACTTATTCGCGGCATAAATGTGAATTGGCCGAATAATGGCGATATATATTTCCTATCTTACCATAGCTAGACCGACTTTCTCAATGAACCCTTAGCGCCTTGTTCTAAACGGCACCGATGTGCGAGTTCCAATTAAGCCTCCTATCCAGAATGTCACCTAGATACTGAAATTTCCTAGAAAATTTGATGGTGATACCCATAGAAGAAATACAGTCACATGATATCTTGTATCGACTTGTAAAGCAACCATTTTTTAAGAGAACAAGAATAGCAAAAGTATGTAAAAATTAATTTTTAACAAATTTCATTTCTCACTCAGAATTAGACCAATTTTTATGTATATAGTTCCTATAGTTAAAGATGGAACACTTTTTATTAAACTCTTCTTTTAATTTTATGACAACTGTTTTAATACTTAATTTTCAAATACAAATTTGCGTATCTGGACAAAATTTGAAATTCGCTGGAAATTACTTAAATAGTAGGCAGATAAGTACTATATAAACATTCAACACATAACCATTATAAAGTATAATTAAACATAATAGAAAATAATGGCTCTTAAAATGAATATTTCGCAAAAGTGCATTGTTTGAATTTTTAAACATTACTTGTAACTTGGAGTCTTCAAACATCATACCGGACATTTAAAAAAAAAGAATATAAAAGAAAAATCCAAACGTCGCTGATAACACTGTGCTCGAATTTTACACTTTTTTTCCGACATTCGGGGCAATGGACGGGTAAAAATAATTCGAGTATGCTGAATCCAGTGGTGCTAACCGGATTTTAGGTTAGCTTTTGTTTTCGAGATATATGTACTGTTATTTCGAAAATGGAAGAGATTGTATAACAAACCGAAATTACGCAATAAAATTACTTTGAGGTAAAGCTAATATTTTTTTAAATCTTCGCAGTCGTTTTAGAAATATATATGTATTAATTTTTTTGGCAAAACACCAGTGGGGTAGCATTACTACGTATGTACACAAAAATGATATTGCTTCACAAATAAAATATCACTAATACGTACGTATATTTTTAAAACGACTGCGAAGATAAAAAAAAATTTTCTGAACCCAATGGAAGTACAGTTGATTGTGTCGTCGTTATTTGAATAATTTTTATATATTTATTGTATTTTATTTATTTTTTTTTTGCGGAAATTACTTTTAAGAATATTAACAAAATGTTATGCTTTTATTGCAAACATATAATTAACATATCGCACACTAAATCGTGAGCAGGTACATATCAAAATTTATGAAAATCGCTTTTTTTGCACAAATGAACTCACAGATCAAATCTCTAACGTCAACAAAGATTTCATTTGCATATTTTTTTCTGTTGCATTGGCAAAAAAAAAATCCGTGACACCCTGCATTGGTACGGAGGTTTACTGTGTGGCACCACTTACTACCATCTTCTATTAAATCAAGGATTGAGAAATTGGCAGATGCCTAAAACATTGAAATGCTCAAAGGGGACTTCTTCACCTTAGGGCGGCTATTAGTCCACAATCTGAGCTTCGATTTGAGGTTTTTAACTATGGAAGGCCAAGAGTGAAACTTCCGATGGATTTTTTTCGAGCCATTGCGTACTGAAAGCGAAGGGAGTCTACAAACGCGTACTGTGCTTACAGGCAGTGTTGTCACATTTTTTTTAATCTGCATGTATTCTATAGTTCAATTTACATATAAACGCAAACAAAGAACATATATGTTATTGATATGTATTTAATACATACTTATATAAAAATTAAGTTCATTTATTCATTACGTAACTACGCGTTTATATACAGTTTATATTAGCAAAGCAAGCTCTTTCAAATTCAACGGTAATATAATGTTCTTTTTAAAGAGTTTTTGATAAACTAATATATTTACTATATATATTTACTATATATAATGATAAATTTCCTATAAAATTCACTATGTTTCATTCCATTTCTTTTGTATTAATTACACTAGTTTACACGATTTTTGTACATAAGTTAAAACATGCAAAGGAATGTTAGCTTAGACTCCCCACATACGGGGAAAAAATCATAGACGTTAAACTTTTGAAATATTTTTAAAAAAGAGAAGCGTAAATATTGCATCATTAAAAAATATTTTAACTGAAGGGTTTAACTTCTTTTTTACATAAATTCGAATTTTTTCTCCTAGCATATGCAGGTCCCAAAAACCTTGATAGTTTCGCTCAAAGAATTTTATATCAGATGGAATCATTCGCCATGCTCGTCACTCATTTTTCCAAAGTTTTCTCGAAATACATTAAAATTGGAATGTAAAAAATGAATTTTGAGAAACATACATTTTAACACCCAATCTTTAGAAATTCTTTAGTAAATCAGCAACTATAACTTTATAATCTTCATTTTTTTATTTCCCTAAAATTCGTTAACAACAAGTTTAAAAGAGTTCCAAGCCGCCGTTTGTCGCTGACAAAGAGATTCTCAAATTTCGAATCATTAGAAACTGTATTAGTTTGAGGGCAGCAAATACTCCTTCTTTTAATTTAGATTCAGAAAGTTTGGGGAATACACTGTCCTACCCTGATGTAGTGGAGTATTTTTCAATAAATCCATAAAACTTTTAATATATTCATTGGTTAGAAAGTCGATTCTCTTCAGATCATTGGTATACCAAACTTCAGAGGTCTATTGTTACCGGTATATTAGGAGGTAAGGATCAGCCAACAACTTGTTCAACTCACATGAGGAATTCACCCTTTATCTTGATGCTAAACCGAAAAACCAAACTAATGAAAATAAGCACTTTGTACATTTTATGTGATAAGGAATGCTTGCTTGGCATAAGCAACCTTACCGTAAACATAGCAAAATCGATTTGGGTTAACTTTACGCGCTCTAGACGACATTTTATTGAATAAACCAAATTTTAATTTTACTAAATTACAAAACCAAGTGTTATTACAAATTTATATTGAATAAAATATTTTTAAAGCAGGAAGGTATATTTTGCATCTGTGTTTAACTCTACTCGAATTCGAATTTACTAAATATAAACTCCTTAAGTAATATCGGGTCCGACATCTAAAATTTTTTTTCAACTAGTGCTTATGTCATGAATGGTAACACTTAGCTCATGTCTGATTTGACAGATAATTAGTTTTATCCTTCCGCTGCAAGAATATGGTTGTGTACACGCTTGAACAACGCTGGGAAATATTGTGACATTACTTTGAAAATCATGGTAATGTTGCAGAATGTGTGCGATGTGTTCAGATAAAGCTTATTTTGATCTTGGTGGGTATATAAACAATCAAAATTGTCGCATTTGGGGCACAGAAAACCCGTACGCATACATTGAAAAGCCGATACACCCAAGACGAGTGACTATTTGGTGCGGATTTTCGTCCAGAGGCATAATCATAGGCATATTCAGTAGTTTTTTTATAGCATTTTCAAAAAAAAAAAATTATTTGCGGACCCAATACTATACTGCAGTATGTAGAAGAAAATTTAAAAATTGTCTATCATAAAACTGAGACGTATAGGTGAACAACCAAAAAGTGGTAAATAACTACCGTTAAAAGCCCTTTTCAAAAATATATGTCTCATTTCCTGTACAAAAAAAAAAATATTTTTTGTAAACTTGTGTTATTAATAAAGAAAAAAGAAAAATACCGTATTTCGTTGAATATAATTATTGACAATTTAAATTAGAAACTATAAGATATTGTACACATCGAAAATTAATATTAAATTATTAATCCTTCTTGTTTTATAACTGCATCCTGTCCTTTTGGGGTAGAATTCAAACATATTTTGGTGACCGCTGCATCGATATTGTACACGTTTTTCATCTCTTAATTTTGGTTATTGTCCGATTGTTTACTCGCCTATCCAAACCTTTCCACAAATTTTTATCGAATTTGGATTTGGCGATTGTTTGTTTTTGCCTAGTGTTTGGTCGTTTTTCGCTGATTGCTCTCTTCAAATTAATTAATTGTGATCGGTACAGGTTCTCTGTGATCGTCTGACCCGATTTCAGCAGCTTATAATACAAAACACCCTTCTGATCGAATATAGAGTATTATCTAGGCGTCATAAAAATTCGTTTTCTGCATTGATTTGCTGGTTGGCTGGGCTTTACATATGACTTTTTGTGCTTAGGATAATCGTAATGTATCCATTTTTATCACCAGTAACAATACGATGCAAACATGACTTCTTTTTGTAGCGTTCGAGCATCATTTCCTCCATACAAAATCGCCTTCCAGCGTCTCACGGCTTTAATTCATATGGGACCCAATTTCCTTGCTTTGAATGAATTCCAATACGTTGAAACGTAGAGAAATGGCTTGTTGTGTGACTCCCAATGATAATGCAAGTGCTTCTTGCGTTTGACAACAATCTTCATCATCTTGACACTTTTTTGTCTGACCAGGCCTCTCCTTGTCTTCTGCGTCAAATTTGCCACTTATAAATTGCGCAAACCATCGTTTACAAGTTTTTTAAGTTGGTGCATATTGACCGTAAGCTTCTACCAACAACTTATAACTTGCAGCAGCCGTTTTCTTCAAATGAAAGAAGGTTATCAGATTTCCATAAAGCTATTTGGACTAAATTTTGGAGACTCTTACTGTTACCAATTTAAAGATATAGGCAAATATATATTTACTTTTTATGGGCGTGGTACAATCCAGTTGGAATTTTTCAAATTTATGTAGCCTTATAGTTCCTTCCAGATATACAGAGAGATACTGTAGAAATTTAAAAAAAATCTCTTAAGCCCTTTAGCTGTAAAATTCCATTGAATTTCTTGTAGAAATCAGTGTTGCCAATTTAGCGCCTTTAGCGCTATATTTAGCGCGTTTCGGTACTTGAAAAGTCGCATTTTTTCCCTTTAACTTTTTTTCGAAAAAACTCGCTAGGTTAGCGCTTTTCTACTTGCAATTTTTTGTAAGAAATATAAATTTAATAAATTACATAAACTCATTAATTCATATAAACTATTGACTTCAAATGATTCATGCTGTAAGAATTACGTAATTCCAGATAATATTTGTGAAAAAATGAATAAATATAGTGTTTTTGAAACGTATCTCAAATCTAAGAGCACATTTTTCAAGTCTTTTAAGTCATTTTAGAAAAAAGGTAAAAATCTTAATTATTTATTTAAAATACTTAACTTGCTATTTGTTATTACACTTTTAAAGATCCCAAGGGGATCACAGAGCCATAAAGATAATCTGATACCAAGTCATGTTATGGGCTTTGCTTTCAATCTATCTTCCGATTCTTCTGTTTATCTGCGAGTTCCATTCAATGGGTAGTTTATCAAAGTTGTAGTTTGGTTTCCTCAGAGAATGCCCAGTCCATTTCCTTCATTACTTGGTGTGATCTGGTTACTGACCAGAAAAATTTAAAAATCTACCGTAGACAGTAGTGTATAAATACCTGAATGGAAGAGAACGCCTTATAGCAATCAGATAACCTGAATAGGTCCAATCTGTTCTGAATATCAGAAAAAGACGGGACATCTCCCGAATTTCTGATTCAGAATTCGAAATCTCGTTGTGTTATTAGCGTTGGTTGATTCATAAAATTTTGATTTTGAAGATTTTTATCCGCAAGCTCACTCTGTATGTTTCTGACTGTATAAAGTCAAGTTTTCACTGCATTTCGCAATCACTGTTAGGAAAGAGATAGATTTCAACACAACTTTGCCTAACACCAGCACTAAAAAATTAAGAAAAGGTTTTTTAGTTCTTGTTTTGTTCTAAATCGTTTCTAATTTCATTTTTTAATAGTAGAAATTGTTTGCTTTACAATTTTAGTATATATTTTAGCTTTAAATATTATTAATATTATTATTATATATATTATTATTATATATTATATTATTATTAGCTTTAAATATTATTGTTTTTTGATTTTCACTGGTTTTATAACTTGTAAGGATGTGTTTCTTTTAATTTTATTTTTCAGTTAATTGTGTCATTATTTCTAAGAACGTTTGTTATTTAAAAAGTTAAAAAGAAACAAAAACGAAATAAATAAATAAATAAAAGTATTAAAGACTAGGTTCTGTTATCTCTAAAAGGCTAAATAGAGATAAAACACAACGAATAGATAAAAAATTGAAGGACAAACTAAATATTTACAATAAACGTGCTGCAGGATAAAGAAAAGAAAAAAATTAAAAAGATTAAGGAAAAATAAATATTTAAATTCTTGTTAAGCCAAAAAAGTCTTAAACTCTTACAGAGCAAATGAGCGGGATAAATACTAACAATGCTTAATCGACTGAGACGACTGTGATATAAAATTGTGAAGTGGCATTTTTCAAAATACGAAGAAATACATGATAAGTTACTATGGTCTATATGGTACCCTACAATAACTTTTCTATTCCGGCCAAGATGTTAAAATTGCTCTATTAGGTATTGTGTGCTCTAGTATTTCATCATCCATACGGATTATTATCTGATATCTTGTAGTTTTTTTATAGCAATTTATTCGCTTTTAACGTTAACTTACTTTTAAAGAAATTCCAATATCCAAAAATATACAGTGAGTCATTCAATTGTTCCAGCATTGGTCTATTACTAACCAATAATAATGTGCTACAGATTTCCGTCGTAAGAGTAATTCTCCATTACATTTATCGAATGCCCGCTTTGATAGCAATTCAATTTTTTATATACATAAATGGAAATCCTCACTATCGTGGTATCTTCACAAGTTAGCTTGCTTGGAAAAAACGGACGGCTTAGAGCTGGTGATCCTATTCAGCTAAATTTTTCCGAGCAGCTGGATCAGCTGTTTTGCTATGAAGCTTGAATTGTTCTACGATCATTTTTATATTAATTATAAATTACTTTGTTTTGTTAATAATCTGAACTTTTTATTTCTTTTTTTAATTTATTATTATTATTATTTTATTAATTTTATCATTTATTGAACTTTTTTATTCACCTGTGGACTTGTATTTTTATTGTTTAATTTTTCTACGAATATATTAACGTTGCGTTGGTTTACATTTCTTTTATGCTGATATTTTAGGTGCAAGCTCCAAACAATAAATATTTCGCATATTTATGCCCAGAGTCAGAACAGTAAGCTGGATGGATTGAAATTTGTTTTTGAAAATTCTGAAGTAGATATTATACATATGTGAAATGATAGGGAGAGTTTTGAGTTCGGTGTTGCCTTATTCTTCAGAAATGTTTTATTTTGTAAAGTCTTTGGGATATCGGTGTCCACAATCAGACCAAATGACCAAAGGACTAAGAACATTGAATTTATTTTTATTGAAGTTTTTTCGTTTGGTAGAAAAATGCTGGTTGGGTGCATATACAGCAGATTCCCGCAAAGAGCAGCCTTTCTCTTCTGCTTTCACATGGACGTACTCTCACGCATAGGCAAAAAATAATCAAAAATAAACAAGGAGAACTAAATAGAAAACAAATTGAAAAATACAGTGCAAAGTGGCCTGAATGAGAGCTCTTAAATTACAATTGTAAAATGCATTAATATTAGTTTGCCAGGCGCTGGCATACAGACCGAATAATAGAATATGGTTTTGCAATTTCTTTGATGCCATTAAAACCCTGACAATGGAATATGAGGATATTGTTGTTTATGGTGATTTTAATTCTAATATTTCATCAGAGGATTCTCTCTCCAACAGCATGCTATCTCTAGGTCTTGTAAATGTTAATACCACTACACCTACGAATCACAGCCCGACGACCAATACACTCATAGAACTTATTTTTGTAACTGATGCCTTGAAAGCATTATTGTAAAATCAAGTATTTGTAATACGTTTTTCAAAACATGATTTATTATTATTTATTATTTTTTTTAACAAATGATTTTAGACCTCAATTTTCGCCACAAATTTACAGCTACAGAGATTTTAGAAATATAAATGGCGATCATTCATATGAAAGCTTATCGCAATTTACATATTACATGCCTTCTGTCGAGACCCAATCTTCGTTTTTGGAGGAAAATATACAGAACCAATTAAATTTAGAAAAATTTCTCATGAACGCACTCCATCAAATGTGCCATTAATTTGCGTGATCTTGCATATTCAATGTGGAAGAGATTTAAATCAGCAGAATTAAAATTGCAATAGAGTTTTGCGAAAATGCAATACTATCTAGACGGCTTGAATCTGCAATTGACACTAAGCAAACTTGGAGAACTATTCGTGAGATAGGTGTTTGTAACACGTGTAGGAATACTAGTTGCCAGATAAATCCTAATGGCTTTAACAGATCATTTGTGAATACACCTACGGTATGGACAGACCCAGATTTCTATAGTTTTTTTCGTGACTGCTAATTCCGATATTAATTTACTTGAGCATGATAAGTTTAAGTTTGAATGTGTTACCCAATATGATGTCATGTCGACTGTTTCTAATGCAATTGGGTGCGATAACATGCATCCTAAATTTATAAAGCTAATTTTACCTCTAATCATTTTATCTTAACCGATTTATTTAATACCACGGCATTTATTTAATTCCGGCACGTATCCGACAAAGTGGAAGCATGCAAAAATTATTCCGTTGCTCAAGCCAAATAGGGATTATCACCAGAATGCAATCTTGTGCTTTGTTTCGAAAGTTTTGGAGAAAATACTTTATGATCAACTGAGTAACTACATCAATTTGAACAATTTCCTTTCCAGTATGCAGTCCGGTTTTCAATGTGATCATAATTGTATTACTGCTATTTTGGACGTTAGTGAGAATGTCAGACAGGCTTTGTAGAACGTTGATGTAAATTTTTTAGTTCTCTTGGATCATTCGAAAGCTTTCGATACGGTCGATCACAATATGCTTATTTTTCTTCAGATTTTCAAATACGTCTGCTAAGCTTATACATTCGTATCTTTCCCATCGCGCACAGTCTTAATTTTTGAAAGGCAAATAGTCGGACTCTCTATATATGAACAGGGAGTGCCTCAAGGTTTAATTCTTGGGCCACATTTTTCTCTCCGTATTTAATCTCCACTTATATGCAGATGATGTGCAACTTTTCAATTAATAGTCCAGTGGACAATGTCACTGGCTATTGATTGTTTAAATGAGGAATTTAGACGAATCTTCTTATGGGTAACTCCAGGAAATCAAAATGTATTGTATTGCATAAAAAAGCGTTGAACCTACTTTTTTCGTGGATATTGTGATAAATAGTGGAAAAATCGATATACTTCATGCGACGAAGAACTTAGGGATAATTTTTAAAACCGATTTGACATGGCATGATCAGATAAACTCTTTGATAGATCAGACGTATATTTAGTTACGCGCAATACGCAGTTTTTCATACCTTTGAAAACTAGAATTATGATTGCAAAAACTTATTTGACTCCCTGCCTACTGTATGGATGCGAGCTGTTTGCTTATTGTGATTCTAGCAGCAAACGCAAATTGAATGTTCTATTTAAGAATACTGCTAGATATGTTTATAATTTATGAAGATATGATCATATTTCTGCAGCAGCTATGAGTCTTTCCGGTGTAATTTTTGAAAATTTATTAAATATACGTGTAATTTTATTTTTGTATCGAATAATAAACAAGCGGAAACCGAGTTATTTATTTAACAGGCTACGTTTTGTTCAGTCACCTCGTAGTATGATTAATAATGTGATTCCTCGTCATCGTTACTTGTTTTCCGAATGGCAGTTCTACTTATATGCTATTCGTCTTTGGAATATTCTTCCACTACATCAACAACACAACGCCAACGCTAATAAGTAGCTTCAGGATATTTTTGTTTCAATATTTTCGTTTATATTTTTTTTCTTCCTCTCAAATTTGTTTTATTTGTATGTTTTTTTCACCCCTTGTTATTTAATATATACGAGTATGTTATCCATATATTTTTATTAAAATACTTTATATTTATAATTAATTTATTTATTTACTAAATTAAGTTGATTAATGTGTACATATTACGTTCCTGTACTCTAAACATAAGATTTTATCTTGTTGTACAGGATTTGGGCATACATTTTATTAATAATAAATAAATAAAAAAAAAATATAATTAATAATAAATAAAATAATATAATATAACAATAATAATAACAAAACTACTACTACTTATATATACTATATATATTTTTATTCCCTACGTTCCCATGTGGAGAATATGGTCATCACAAATAAACTCCAATCATGTTTTTGTTGTTGTCGTGGTTTCTGAATCGAATTGTCCTTCTCTTCTACGGCTACCTTGAGAGTTTCAGGTCTGCGCTATTCATATCAGATCATCTTGAGGTTTCCGTAGTGCATAGGTAATCCAGTTAAATTTGCCTTTAAGGATTTCTGTTTCCATAGGCGTTTGCCTTTACACTGACCACAGATCCGCGTTGGATATTGTTCTCGGCCAGAAGATACTTACTATTCTTCTCAAGCATCTGTTAATCAAGGCCTGAATTGCGCTAAGACCAAAATGTTTGTTTGGCGCTGAAAATTCGATTAGCAAAGTCAGCAGAAGATGCTCCTTTTGTGTCAATGATACATCCTAGATAGCAAAAGCTACTGACGTCTTTAACTAGCGAATTTGTGACTATGATATACGTTTACTCGCATCGATTTCGGATGTCGGACTACATATTTATCGCCGATATATTCCAGGTCACCCAGTTCTCCTTGCAATCCCCATGCTATTCCATTGGTTGCGTTGGTAGCAATTATCATCACAACATCCAGCACAATATGAAACAGCATCACACATCCTTGTCGCGCTCTAATTTTTATATTTATCTGGTCATCCAGTTGACTTCCATATGGTGTCGTGGTCGAGAGTATCAAAGGCATTAGCGAAGCCTATAAAAAGTATGCATCAGTCTGTTCCACAACTACTCTGTATGATTTGTGGGGACGATATCCAGCTTCCTGTGTTCTGAGGTGAGGTTTCGGTGCAGTTGTAAGATGGCTTGATATTATGTGTGCTATTATTTTATTGACCATGCTCAGCACAGTTATTCCTCATTAGTTCGTACAATCCGGTAAATCCCCTTTTTCGAGATTTCCCTTCAGTTCCTGCAGCAATTGTTCAGTTTCCCAGAAACTTTTTATCAGTAGCATAAGTAGTTGAGCGATTACTTCATATTTGCTCCTCTTACTAACTGAAAAATTAGCTATAACAACAATACCATAAATTTGATATAATTAGTAGCGTTTACAAATATGACCATAAAATATGTTAATGGTTTACTGGGACAGTTTATTGAGTATGTTTGAATTAACAAATTATATCAATTTTTTAAAGCTTAACATATTTTTACAGCCCCCTTTTTAGTGGTACATTACAACTATACTTTATCATAGTAGTCGTAAGGCTCAATAATATTCCATTCAGTTCAAACATTAGCTTACATTTCTTGATATACCAACAACGGAACTTTTGAGAAGTCCACACAGGTAGATCAAGAATATTGTAGCCGTTGTCATTAATATGGTATATATACCAAAACAATGGGTTCTTTTGGCAGATGAGTCCGTTAGATAATAAGTTTATGGCTATAAATTTTTTATATGAACGCAATGTTCTTCACGTCAATTCATTGAAATAACTTAACCTGGTAACGCTTTTTTCGTAATTCGCTCACTCATTCATAATTCAATCCCCAATAATGAGGAAATTTACATATTGTCCCATGTAAAACTTTAAGAGCGTATCACCCATATCGTAAGTAGTTTAACTATAACACGATGCGACAAAAAAAAAAAAAGTGATAGACGCTGCCACTAGAACAAAAATCTGTTTTTGAAATTTTCAAAACACATTCAAAATCTCGAGTTACGGGTACAAAACCGGTTTTTTAACTTTAATGGACTTATAAGATTATCACATATCTGCATATTACCCGATTTTTATTTTTTTTCGGATTTGGAAAGAGAAAAAATGAACCTTTAAAACGATAGACATATAAGTCATTCAAAAAGCCTTGAAAAATCTGGGTGTATTTCTAAAGCAAACACATTTTTCATCCAATTTTATTCACATTTTTCAAGTTTAGATGCATATTTGCACACTATTTTATATAGGAACTATACCATTCCAAAAACAGATCTTTGTTCTACTCGAGTATCATTTTCCACGCATTTCAACTTCATTCATTTTTGTCGCATTGTGTAATTAGCCTGTGAATTACATGGAGATCAATATGATGTATACTTTTTATCAATTTATCGGCAAATTACAAAAGGATAATTACAATTAAGAAGAAAGAAACACCATTGAGAGTATAAAGAAATCCATTACTTATAACGAATAAGCAATGTCGAAAAACTAAAAAAGGGGTTTGTTTACCGAAAAAGACTTTTAATCACAAATTACGTTTTATTTTATTTGTATGAAAATAAAAATACTTTTCTGGATGTTCTTACCGACTCTTATTAAAAACTATACATTTTGTCTCTGGACAAGAGGATGACGAATTTTTAAAAATTAGTTTTTGGACTGACATTTATAATTGCTAAAAATATCAGTACTAACATAATATAGGGTCCGCCAAATAAATTTTTTTTTCGAAAATGCTATAAAAACAACTACTGAATATTTTCCCAAATTTCCTTTTTTATTTGAAAGTACAATCCTTCCGGTTAATAATGAAAAATAATTTCATTCAAATGGCTGCCTCGGCTGGCCATGCAGTAGCCTACACGATCGGTTCAATTTTTAAGCACATTATCAATTCTGTGCAGCTGTATTTCACCAATAGCTTCACGAATATTGTCCTTTAAAGCATCAATTGTCTCTGGCTTGTTGGCGTAATTCTTATCTTTGACGGCACTCCACAAATAATATTCCAACGGTGTCAAATCGGAGCTTCGAGGTGACCAAACGACATCAGCTCTGCCGCTGATAACGCGATCTTCAAAAACAGGGCGCAAAACATCGAGTGTAGCTTCGGCTGTGTGGCACGTAACGCCGTCCTGTTGAAACCAAATGTTGCTAATATCCTCCTTAAATTTTTGTGAACAAAAATGTCTTCAACATGGCCCGATAACGATCGCCATTGACTGTAACGGCCACTCCTTGCCCATTTTCGAAGAAAAATAGCCCAATTATGCCTCTGGACCAAAACCCGCACCAAACAGTGACTCGTCTTGGGTGTATCGGCTTTTCAATGTATGCGTGCGGGTTTTCTGTGCCCCAAATGCGACAATTTTGCTTCTTTACATACCCGCCAAGATCAAAAGGAGCTTCATCTGCAACATTACCATAATTTTCAAAGTAATGCCGCAATATTTTCCAGCATTGTTCAAGCGTATACACAACCATATTCGTTCAGCGGAAGGATAAAACTAATTATCTGTCAAATGACCTAAGTGTTACCATTCACGAAATAAGTACTAGTTGAAAAAAAAAGTTAAATGGCGGACACTTTATATCACACACTAAATCATGAAGAGTCACAACTCAAAATTTATAAAATCGCTTTTGTTCATAAATGAATTCACAGATCAAATGTCTATTGAACACGAAATTTTCGTTTGCATCAGTAAATCCCTTACATGATATGTTATGTCTGTTTTTATGTTACTTGTGACGCTTGTACATTATTAACTAAAGAGTACTATTTGCAGTTGTGACGGTAAAATTATGAGTAAGTGAATAGGTTTCTTTCACATAAATAGTATTATTTCGTATTGTGACGCTATTAATTAAATTTAATTAAAGTGAACTTTAAAGTTACCTTTAAGTTCTTTTCGTTATTACAAGCTCTTTGTAAATAAAGTTAACATTTTTAAAAATATGGCAGTGCTAGAAAAAATACCGCTTTCTTTTCACAAATAAAATAAGATATTAAAATACATAATGGCAACGACATGCCTTTTTTGATATTAAAAAATGTATAAATCAAATAAAAAATATAATTAAAACAAAAAAAAAAAAAAAAAATAAAAAAAAAAATAAAAAAATAAAAATAAATAAAAAATAAAATAAATTAATGAAATTAACCGCAGCACTTTACAACAACCAACTTGAAGTTTTTCAAAGTCATCATTTCATACAAGTTGATGAACTATTTACAAACTTCTTAATCCTCTCCACCAACACATGAATGTTAAGTTTTAGTTAAATTAAATTTTTAATTAATTTATATATACATATATACACATGCATTTATATGATAATATCTATATGTATATAAAAGTGGACTATAAAATCCGTTGAATTGATGTTCTTTAAATGCGCCAACCCTTGAACGAAAGGTGAAGTCAATACCAAGGTTTTTATGTATATGTGGTGTAGGTCCATTGGTTTTCAAGCTTTGTCAGCGTTGCCACAACTTCGTATTTTTTGTAACCATATTTTAATAGAAAGTGACCAAAAAATAACCAAAGATTTAAATCATAATTTTAATAAAAAATATTAAAATATCATTTTATATATGGAATTTATAGCTGTATTGGCTGAATATAGACTGGTCAAAAAAACTTGGTACAACAATTGATGAGGCATGTTCTCCTAATTGTTCTAAGCATTTTACCTATGTGTTAACAAACTTCACACCACAGAAAATATCCTTCTCTGATATGTTATGATGAGGTTTTAAACTTAAATTATTTGTGGATACTTTTAGTCCTTTAGTGAATATTTTAATGAATCACACGAACCAAACACTAGCATTGAAGTGAAATGTATCTGATATATATTTTCACTTAGCCACTGAACGAAATAGTACAAACAATGAAGTTTTATTGCTTATTGCTTTATTGATTGCCTGTTCCACCGATTTCAATGTGCGAGAGATTATTTATGCAGATCAGAAGTCGGAGTTTTGACATGAAAAAGGAAGACCCCTCTTAGGTCAAACAAAAATGTTCGGAGATGATGATTGGAGTGCATTACTCTATGAATATTATTTTCAAACTCAAAAAGCTACTCAAGATGCAAACAGTTGTAAAGGCATCCATTCATTACTGGTGATGAGAAATGGATCTATTAGAACAAAGATCGGCCAAATGTTCAAACATCATTTGAAATAATTTAGAAAATAGTTTCAGCCGCCTTATAATCCCAACCTTGCCCGTCAGACTACCATTTGTTTCGATCCTTTCTCTTTAGAACAAAGTATAAGTATTGAAAATTGCACGAAATCCATATGTTACAAGAAGAGTGGGAAAGGTCGTAGCATACTCACAACAGAAGGCTAAAAATCATGTTTCTAAAGTGTTACACTCAACAAGAACCTGGATAATAAACGTTATAATAGATAATTATCTTCACTTTTCTTTTGTTGTTTCGAGAAAAAACTAACAAAAATGGAAAAAAGTACACATCTACACATCAAAGAAACAAATAACCAATTTTGGTTAAAAGTAATCAAAACGCCAACATTGCCTTCTTTATTGCATAAGTTTTACTTGAAAACGAAATTTGTTACAGCATTTAAACTTTGTGTCAGATAGAAAACATTTTTAAAACTGTGTATATAAAAAGCATACGCATAAAGCTTTCATTTGGTGTGTGGCTACACTGTTGTTTAAGTGGGCAGTGCCACGCCGAATTTAATAAATTTGTATTTATATGTTTATATCTAAAAAACGGTAATAGAAAAAGTTTCTAAATTTGGCAAAATAACTGTGTCGTCAATACAAATCTCAGTCAAAAATTAGGCGGAATTGGATAAGTGGGAGTAGCACCTCCGTACAAAGTAAATACTGATTTGTGTATATCCGAATTTGGTCTAAATAACTTAGTAGTTAATGTACATTATTAGTCGAAATATGGGCGAAATTGATAAGTGGGTTTGGCATATCCTATATAAATTAAATATTGATTTTTGTATATCTAGAGAACGATTTGAATGACTTCGTAGACGGTATAAACATCAGTTAAAAAGTGGGCGGAATTAGATAAGTGGGCATGGCATGGTACCTCCCATATAAATTCAATAATGATTTTTGTATATTTCGACAGCTGAAGTCCCTAAAATTTGGTTTAAATAACTTGGCAGTCAATATAAACCATCATTTGAGTTTTGCATGTGCAGAGAACTGTAACACTTAAAACTTTCTTTATCTATCCATATCAGTCAAAAAGAAGGTACAACAGAAAGGTTCGCACCAACGCGGGAGTGGCTACTCTAGTTTATTTATACAATTATATTCTGTTTTGTGTGCTTAAAAATTTAAGGTGGGATGGTCTTCCCTTTAGCATAATGTTCACTTTTATCCTAAAATATACTTATAATAATGACAAGTAAATTATCTGACCAATAACATCCTCCCTTTAGCTAACAACAAGTTATAATAATAGCCCTAAAGCGAAAAACGCTTAGAATGTGCCACCACACATGAAGTCATAATATTCCATCTTGACAATGCTCGGCCACTGCTGCAAGACCGGTTAAAAATTATCTGATTACCAATTTTGCTTTATCGATGTGCAGCGTTGTAAATAGAATACGGTTCAACTTAGAACAGGGTTTGATTTGATCTTGGTCCCAAATCCATATGTTACACAGAAAGGTGTAAAAAGCTTGCAGCTAATGATGGCCAATACTTTAGCAAAATTTATATTGTACCAATATTTCTTAATAAAAGCCAAATAAAGTTTATTCCCAATAAAGTCAAGTAAGTTTTGCTGAGTACTTACAGTGTTACAAACATCTGTGAATACGAGAATACAATTTTCTATACCATAAAAAAAAATCAAGAATACAATAGTATTGTAAATTGAAAATATTAAAGAAATATTAACAAAAGAAAAACCAAAATATTAATTTAACGCCTGGACGCTGATTTGGCAGCACAAACATTCGACATAAATTTTGTATCATCATCATCAAGAATAATGAAATACAATTTTTAATAATGAAATAATAAGTGTAGAGCGAATGAAATTTTTTCGAACAATTTTACTTCTTGTTTGTTTTGTGCACAATTATTTTAAAATATTGTTAAAGTAAGATTTACTTATTTGGACCTACATGAGCAAGCACATGCCAGCCAGACGCAATAAAAGTTACATCAAACAAAGGGAAACGACGGGAAAAATGTATAGCCAGCAATGCCAATACTTTGAGTAAAATGTTTTTTTTACTTTGCCATTAAAAATTAGTGTTTTGTTTTCACAAAAAACGCTCACTTAATACCGGTACACCTGGTAGGGATTGGCGAGATATGACGCACTGAAAAGGTGAGCTAATGGATACGCAAACATCGAAAAGCACCGCTTCAGTACTGACCAGTACTGGAATGTCATTCGGCCCAGATGATTAGATGCCGTTGAGATTTTTAAGAACCTCTTTTACTGTACTGTCTGGAAAGAATATACTAGGCACAGTTACTGATACTCTTTCAAGTTCGGGCAGTGGTTGAACGGTCTCCGGCAAGAGAGAATTACTTGCAATTATTTCAGCCAAAAGGTTTGCCTTTCAACCGGGTTCGTGAATGCTTGGCCATTTGTTATAAGGACAGGAACCCAAATAGCGCTGATTTTTAGCCTTTTTACGAACGATCAAAACTTTTTACTTCTCCGCGGAAAAGTAAGATCTTCAGCAAAAAGGCGTTGCTCGTATATATCATTTTCGCGTCTAAGTACTGTGGAACATAGATATTTCGCCAGTTTGAGTAGGGGCGCATTTATTATTGCGCCAATTCCTGAATGCTTCTTCTCTACATCTGACTGCTAGTCTGCACTTTTGATTGATTTAATCGAAATCCGTTTGGATGAAAAAAGCATATCCATCCCCAACTTTATTATTTTCACGACCATGGTATTGACATTTGATTCAAGGAAACATAGTTTCGAATTGAAATGCCCCAAGAAATTGTTGTGCTCAGACTAACGCGCTGTGTAGTTGGGTATGAGACGTCATAGAAAGCGGAGATTGAAAAAGAGGCAAAAATTGTACAATGATCACAGTTACCGAGAGATGCAGGAACTTCAACTTCATAGTTGACAAGGTGTGAAGTGATGAAAATGCCGAGGGTGTTGTTTTGGTGTCCATCTACATACGATATATGTATGTGTAGGTTCATTCACTTATCGCGCAAGTTGATCTTGCGCGGCTAATAACTCAACGTATTGGCCTTCTGGAGTTGCACGTGGAAAGTTTGAAGACACCATCTTTTATAATTCCTAAGATATACCGTAATAACTACATGCTTCGTAGGAGTGAACTATTAACTAAAAATTCTCCTTATTCACCCCATTAAACCCTCAAAGTGCCACCTGTTGCACTTCTATATACATATGTATGTATCTGTGCTCGAAATTTCAATAATATCGATTTAGTCGCTTACTCGTGGTTGATTCAAAAATAAACTGAATAAACAACCCTTATTTGGCCCGTTTTCCCGCGATTGTAACAAAACCCAGGTCCAAATTTGAAAAAAAAACTGCATTCCATATAATACTTTCGTTAACCAAATCCATCTGTGTTCCAAATTGCATCAAAATCGGAATATGGGTAAACAAAAAACTTTGTTTTGTAGGAAAAGAAGGCATTTTAATAGAAAAAACACTTAATTTGCCCGTTTTCCCTCGATTTAATCCTCCCATAAGTAAAATTTTTTAAAAGCTGACACTTAAGGCAAAAAAATATATTTTTTAAATTAATTAAAGAAGTATAGAAACGTACGAGTGCTTTTCTTTTAAAAATCTGTCGGCTCTGAATATAAAATAAAAAATCGTACTAAATAATACTGGAAAGCCTTTTAAACAAATATGTGTCTTTTTAATCTAATAGTAGCATTGACATTTAGACTTTTTATCTAAAGATACATATGTATTTAAAATAATTTTACACAAGAAAAAAGAAATCTTTAGCAGTTAAGTGTGTAAGAGTTGTAGCACTAAAAGTAAACAATTTTCAGACTGAAATACTAATTTATGCATGTGTTCTCAACATCAAAGGAAAATTTAATAATTTTTTTTAATCACTCAACACACATAAACGAGTGAAATTTTAACAACAAGTAAGAAAATGTTAATTAGAAGACTACAGCTAATAAAGCCTATACCACTTGCTGCCTTAAATCTCTCTTTCTTACGAAGAGGCAAGATTGTATAGAGAAGACTTGTAAATTTTTGCCTACCCATCGTAATTCAACGTTGGCGTCGAAGTAGAATTTGTTTTAATATGTAATATTCAGGCTAAATAGGTCCAAAGAGAATTGAACAAACTATAAATAAGTCGGATATAACAAGTATTTTGATTTTTTAAGTCTTCCCACTAAACATTTGTTGTTCACATTCAATTGTTTTTAAATCTCGCTATTTACGAAACCTTCAATTCAACTTATTGTATATATTAATTTCTATAACATCCATGAAGGAAAACGGGGACTTCTCTCAGTCAATGAGCTGCAGCCGATTCTAATTTTGGACTCATTGAAAGGGACCTACAGTTCAACGCTGTCTCTGAGCGGCAAATGCATTAGAGAAGTTTTCAATAGTATTAATACTCAACCAGTTACAAGCAAATGTGATGAGTTGATACCACTATTGAAAAAACTTTATCTTTTATTCTAATGGTTTTATTCCTGGTATTGAACCGAGGACCTTCTGGTTGGTAGGCGTGTGTCTTATCTACCATACTATAGCGGCACCAACTTATTGTATACTTAACTAAAAATTTATATGTAATGTACATGGTAATATATACTCATGTGATATTAGATGCTGCCTGTGAGATATCTCAGTAGGTCGTTAAGTCTATAGCCAGATATCTGACTAAGGTTAGATAATATGTAGTTGCCAAAAAATGAGCTGGAAATTCGCCGAGGTGGAAAACTATTCCTCCTTTCCTCTGTTCAAATAGTCGTAACAGCAACTAGGGAGATCGAACGGTTATTATTCGACCGTTTATTTTTGGTGTTGTCGAATACGGTTTTTACAAAATCTTAATTTTTCGAATACCAAATAAACCGGTTAATTTAACACGAATAACCGGTTAATTTAAATGAGTATAATTTCTATACGTTTGTATGCTCACTTTTTGTATAAATTTAATTATTTTTGTGTATATGACAACCTTGAACATCTGACTCTTGAGCAAAAATAACCTTTTCTCATCTTCAGCAAATAAATATAGATTTTTATATATAAAAGCCCACAAATCCACAAACGCGGGTTCCGAACGGCAGATATATTAGCTAGAGAAGTTGTTCACAGCGTACATAACACATAACACACACACATAACCAATCGCTAGTAATGTTGTGAGGTGATATCGTTGTTGAAAATTGTCAGACGGTGTGGCCTGGGATTGAACCAACGACTTGTTAGTTGGAAGGAGGGTTCTTACCTAACATAATATAGTGACACACACACTATTAAATACGTAGTGCATGAATTTACATACAGTGCTGCTCGAAATCTAAGCAAATTTTCTTATTGAGGCAATTAAGAAATCGTATATTACTAATAGATTTATTCAAAGTAAAACATTTAATTTTTGTTGTCTTAGGCACGTAACTATTATAACAAACCTTTAAATCCATTCTCTTCCAAGTAATACAACAAAAACGAAATTAGCTCTTTGAGTAGCTGTTCGAAACTTAAGCATTTTTCAGTGCCTTGACAGATTTTTCTTACACTGTCTAATCAATCGAGATGTAGCAGTGAATGCATTTAATAAGAGAAGCGGTGCCTGGCTATCATATGGAAAACGGTAAGAAATACGTAACACATGGGCTAAAAAATCAAGAACCTAACAAAGAAAACACTATTTTTAGTTCAAAATTAGCTTTATTCATCAACTTTATCTCCCTCAAGAACAATGCAATCATTCCAGCACCGTTTTAACATTTAAATACCACTTTTGTATAACTATTTATTTTTGGACTTAAAATAGGCCTCAGTTTCGGCAATAACCTCTACATTCGTGGGGAATTTCTTACCGGCGAGCATTTTTTTGAGGTCTACGAACAGCCAAATCTGGCTAATACGGTGGATATGGGAACAATTCGAAGTTCAATTCATGTAGTTTTGCCGTTCGTTTGAATCATCCACACGTTCTTTCTTCGTTTTGGTTAACAGTGCACAAACGCGGCACCCACTTTGAACAGAGCTTTGTCATTGTCAAATGCTCGTGCAATATAAAGCCAACACATTCTTTTGATATCTTTACGATGTTAGCTAATTCACGCAACTTCATTTTTCGATCAAAGCGATTTTGTGGATTTTGTTTTGACTCGTCCACTGCGTCCACTCTACGACCACGTTTGAAGTCAGAAAACAAACGTTTCAGTGTTGTTTGTGATGGAGCGGAGTTCCAACAATGCTTTTTAAGTCATTGCTTCGCTTGAACGATATTTTCTTCCATCAAAAAGCAGTGTTCATTATATATAATATATATTCGTTTACTAAGTTTCCCATACACCATTCGCTCTTGAACGGAATTATGTTGTCTTTCAACATTCTATCGAAATATGTATAATTAGTAACAAATACAGGATGTTTGGTTCAAGAACGGAGGCAGCAGGTTCAAAATCCTCGTATATCTATATGTTCTTAATCTCCAACATAGAGATTCGTTGAGCCTCTCTGCTATGTAGGCAGAAGAGGCCAATTGGAACAAAAGGTGTTAAGCGCCGCTGAAAGACTATTTCTTACAGCACTCGTTATACAAGTGCATGCATATTTTTGAACTTCATTTAGATCTTTGTTAGTTGTAGGCCACAACATCTGAGTTCCATATGTAAAAATAGAAGAAATATTAGTTATAAACTTTCCATACTGAACTTTTTACGATAAGTGTAGATAAGGGAATTTTGCAGTTGTGATAGTACTGTTTATGAATCTGATAATGTGCAAAATCACCGAAGCTAAAAATGATAACTACTATGGCGACGAAAAGAATTCGAACGTTCCTGACATCGGCTGCGATTAGTACTAATCTATGAAAAATTTGGAAGCTCTTACAATCGGACAGAATCAAACCTGGGTGAGGCTAAAATAGGAATTAATGACTTTTCTTCTGAAATGATACGCATTATTGTTTTCTTAAGGCAAAGTTTTTGCTTGCTAACATTCATCATTCACTAAAACGTGTTGTACAAAAGTAAATTTTCAAAAGTTGCACTTTGAGGGGCTAATGGAGTCAAAGAAGATTTTTGATTCATATTTCATTCCAACGAAACAAGTATTTCTTATGGTATATCTTGGGAACAATAGAATGTGGAGTCTATTCTATTATTAAGGTGCACATAAATTTACAAAATTACCTACACTAGAAGAGTGGGCGTGGTATCTTCCATATAAAAAGTAGTATTTGTCATCAAACATCTTAATAAAAATATCAGGCAACGGCGGATGCTTAAGGTTGGTATTAAAAAATGACGAAAATGATCAAAAAATAGATTAAAACAGATACGATTTTCCGATTATATAAATTTCAAAAAGAGACTTTTTATTTATTTTTGATATGCTAAGACTATGACCTATCTTTGTTTTGGTTCTGGTCTGGTTTGTTGTGATTCTTTAAAGCCTATTATTTTGTCCACATTTAACCATCATTTTAATTTACACCATAAGCATCCTTATTTCAAACACCAATACCATTAACATCTTTTTCTCGTCCTTTAATCAGACTTATTTATTTTATGAGAACCTCTTTGCGGGTTATCAGAAGTACCCTTCACTGGTAACTTTTCTTCCAAGATGATTAGCTCTTGTATTTTTTTACGATTTATTTTTTATTTATTTATATTTGTATGGTAAAATTGTAGAAAATACAAAAACTACACAGCCCTTAGTTTAGACAAGAGCAGAAAAAACAGATAGGAAAGACGATAAATGGCCTTATTTAACCAAAAACACAAAAACTGTATTAAGAAAAAAAAGTTGATTTATGCCACACAACTTAATCATGCTGTAAACGATTTAATGCTCATGTAAGTAAATACTGGTATTTATACAAATAACTGAGTGTGGGTTTCTATTTTAATAAATTAAGTTTCTTTTCTGCATTCATATGATGAACATTTTTGAACAAAATAAAATTAATGTCAAAACAAATCAAAACAAGTTTTATGTAGAAGTTATACTTGCAATGACATTCAATTAAAAACATAAATATTTTATTTAATCATCATGAATTAAGCTTAAAGTTTTTTTTTGGTTAAAATGCCTAGTGTTTGTCTTCAGCCTCACAAATCATCTCACTAACAATGAGAATGTTGAAAGTATGCAGTATTCAGCTGCTTTTTTAAAATTAGATAACAAAACCACTCACAACGTTTGGCATTTTCGAAGCAAAAGAAACAAAAAATTTGTTGTCTATATTATTTATATACAACAACATCATTTAGTTTGGCTAATTGAGAAAATATTGATGTTTTAAAGACTAGAAGTGGTTCGGCAGAGAGAGTATTTGGGGCTTGGAATCAACGAAGTACAAAGTCCGCGACATAGTCACACTATCTGATATTCAAGCTGTCACTTGGGCACCTATAAAATTGGCTCAGGTGCATAAAGAAATTGTCTGAGCAAATTGAGTCAACTGGGAAGAGATAATAAGGTCCTGGATCATGTAGGAATACGAGGAAAGAGAGCTACCAGAACACCGGTATGGCCAGAGGAGGAAGAGTAGTCTGGAGGAGCCTGCTTAGCGAAAGAGAACATATACTGTTCTCGTACAGAAAGGGATAGAGGCAGTTCAAACTTTTGTTAGGTCTTGCTTAAGCTAACTAATAGCATGTTCACTCTTAACTTTAAATTACGTTATTCGTACGTGAATTACTTACACAAATTAACCATGTTCACACTACATATTTTGTGTCGTTTAGGCGTGATTGACACCCAAAAAAACAAACTGATTAGACAAAATTAAAATAAATCAATAAACTTACAATGTAAAATGTGTTTTAAAAACATTTTAATTAATAGGTTAAAAGTACACAGAAAGAGTCTGCGTCCAAAACCATTATGTCCAAAATAATACAAAAAAATTACGCAACAACAGCTCTTAAGAATATAAAATTCTTTTCATAAACCATGTTGCAAAGTTTTAGTAAATATTAAAATCCAGCAAATAAAAATAATTACAAAGAAGTAAGATTGTGTTAAAAAAATACGCCGAAAAAGTGTAATGTGTATGTACCCTCTTAAAATCTTATTTTTGGATATTTATAACAGTTAGTTGGATGGTCTGTTCTTTAGGGAACCAGAGCCAATCTTTTTTGCATGGAATAAAACAGTTTTTTGGTGACTTCCAGTGATATTTCCTACCATTCAGTTTGCAAAATTTTTTTAATATTGTTACGAAAATAAAAATACAAAAATACAAATACTCTGCATTATGGTACTTTGGAAATAGAAAATGGTCGATATTTCCTGAACCTTCTAAAATGTAGAAAATTAGGTATATAAAGGGCTGTTTTACCTACATGTCAGTTAGTTTTCATTTGGCTGTCATAAGATAAAGGCGTGTTAAAGAGAAAATAATAGTACTTTATAGTGAATATTAAGTTGTTATTTAAGTTGTATTTATTTTTATTTTAAGCGCAATTTAAACGAACTCAAACGTTTTAAAAAGGTCAAAACGTAACAATATAATATTTGATATTATTACATGATGGAGAAATTTTTGCTCCAACAGATCCCATAAAAATCAATGAATTGGGATCTGGAGACTGTGGTGGCACACGCAAATGTTTTGTAACATTATAAAGCATCTAAAGCTTTAAAATTCGTTCTTAGAATCGTTACCTTATTCAAATAAACCATTGCTACCATTGACCTATAGAATGCCTAGGTAAGCTCTCTTGGCCGCAGTGGACTCAATAAGCAGCAAATTGTATACCTCGTTAGCCGGCATATACCCTCTAACCATTACACCTCCACCACCGTATATGACCGTGTCGCACAAATTAGCTTTAAGTAGTGCTGTACGATCAGAACGAAATTTTGATACAGAGCCTCCAGTTACTTTCTAAAAGTTGATGGTTTTGTAGATAGAGGAGCGCATTTTCTCTACCTGTTCCGCAACTTCTTTGAAGGTTTTTTCTTGCTTTCTGAGAAAAATAATAAATATTCTTTCGGCAGGATAAAGGATTTTCTTTTTGAATCCATTGCAAAACAATTTATTTCACAAATTGAAATTAATTTTGTTACAGGAAATGCACAAATTTGACTGAAAATTCAGCGATATTAACAACGATTAAGGGATTAATATTTTATGTGTCCGCAGACTTTTTCAGAGTACATAAATGCACTTTTTTAATTATGATGCCTGGTAGAGAAACTACTTTCCCTTCAAGAACAAATTTTGGTTATAATGTATTACAGGGATTTAAGATATACTTATTACAAGACCAAAAATTAATTAAAATTTAATAGCGTTAATGTCAAAAACATTAGTCATTAATCTCAAAATTTTGTATGGGGAATTATGTAATTTGGCTCGTAATTAATGGATAAATGAGATCAATATGAATAAGAAAGTGAATTTCGAAAAAATGCCGTGTAAAAATTCTATGAAATAACCTAAGAATTTTAATCGGTCTTTTAACCAAGCACAGATAGATGCGTAGATCTCTTATATGGGGCGATATGCCTTCGATTGCACGCCAATTAAGTGAAAATTTATGCAAGGCAAAGACTCCAAACACTTTTCCAGACTAGCAAAAAATGGATCCTGTACAGAGAAGATCGACGTTTTGAATTGGTTAGCTCAGAGCACTAACTTGAATTCAACAGGGAACCTATGGAATAAAGTCAAGGTTGAAATTGCAAAACAAAAATTATAAAAATATGGGTGATCTATATTTAGCTGCATAGAAAGCTTGATATAACATACCCAAAACGAAATGCCAAAAACCCGTGATCAGTATGAGTCGCAGGTGCGAATCTGTCATATAAAATAAAGATTATAGTACTAAATTTTGATGGTAAAATACATACCGAAAACCCATAAGTGCAATATTAAAATAATTTTCTTATCTTCTTAAAGATTGTACCATTTATGTGTCCAGCTCAGTGGTGCTTTTTTCATAACGGTTGGCAGCGAATGTGTTAAAGTATAATCCTTTATTAATCAAAAGCATTATTTGTGAAAAGAGTATAAAAAAATGTATTTTATATATTACATATGTTCTTTTTGTAACTCTACCAAAAATTTTAGATAAATAATGAAGATGAATATGAAAAAATCATTTCCTTATAATTGAATTATTTGTTATCTTGAAGGGTAAACAATTTTAGAGATTTTTACTCAAAATTTGTGTTAATATATTAACTATTTTATTTAACCCTTTGACGACAAAGACTTTATAATGGGAATTTCTAAAACTTATTGTGGATTCCCCTCGGAAACGCAATTCTTCAGGTCTAAAGTGTTGTGAAAATTTAAAAAGTGTTACCGCTTCTACGAGAAAACTCATATGACATATGTATGTGTCCCATTCGTCGTAAAAAGTAAAAATTTGGGAAAAAATGTTATCTTTAAAAAATCAAGCAATGAGCCAATGCCTTATAAGCGAACTCATTTTATAAGAATGCTAATGCAGCTGATTAGTTTGTAATTAAATGTCCAAATGCCTTAGTTTTATATTTTTTCATGTATCATGCGTGAAGAAAATTTTGTTTGAGGAGTTTCCAAAGTTTGCTTTAGAAAAAAAAAAAATTTTAAATCGAAAAAATTGAATTGAAAAGAAACAATTTTTGATAAAAAATAAAAAAGTAAGAATGTTAGAGTTTAGTTAGTTTTTGGATTTCAAATATTAAAAACAAGAAAAAGTTTTTATTTATAAAGAAAATTTTGTGCACATGAAAAGAGACAATATTATCCTTACAAAATTAAAGAATAAAAATTAAAATTAAAGAATTTATAGACAAAATTAAATTAGAGAGGATAAGAAAATAAAAATAAAATCCTCTGTGTTTTAAAAAAGGCTAAGAAAATTCTAGTAAATATGTGTGTATACAAATCAAGCAAAAAAAAAAAAAATTAACTTGTATGACTAGACTGAAAATTAAAACAAAAGAAATAACCAATAATAAAAATCAGCATCAAAAACCGAACGAAAGACTAAGCTTAATTTGAGACAAAATCTAATTTAAAAGAAAAAGAAAAGAAAGAAGTTTCTGTAATAAGATGCGATATACAATACGACGGTAGGCGTGAAAATTTAAACTTGAAATTTGGATATTGGAAGTCAGAGGAAATCAATCAAATAGCAAGATCATAACAGAGATCAAATACGAACCCATATAAGGAAAATCAAAGTTTGAACATTTGGGAAAAAACTGTGATTTTTATTGTTAAAATTAAACAATAACAGTGGCTAACTGCATAAATATTTTATTATTATTATTTATTTTAGTTATTTTAATATCTGTTTTTACTTTTGATATATCTATTGATTTGTGTATTCAAATGCGTTTAAATTGCATTAAAATAAAATGAACACCGCTTTATTTTGTTGTTTTACAGTTTTTATTTATTCCACTATAACTTTTATACTGTTTGCCTGTATACAACACTTAATATTCGTTTATACAACACTTTTATTTCGGCCTCTTCATACGAGTATATCTAATTGCCTAATATTTGGAAGATTCCGGAATTGTCTCATATCTTCAATTTTTTATATTCGGTAATTTAAATGTAACGTAAAGTTAGTCGATTTAGCAGTGCTGCCAAATACACAAATAAGTACGGCATTGATGGGGTGACACATAACTACCAAATATACTAAAATTTAGGCATTTTTATTTTCGCAACATTATTATGAATTTAAGTTTTTATATTATCATTATGAATTTTAAAATTTGTATACATATAATACATATATGCGATTTTTATTTAATCTTTATTTAAAATTTTCATAAATTTTGCTCTACTTTTAATTTCATATGTTTAAGAAATTTAATTATTTTTTATATAAAATAATGAAATACTAATTAGTATTACTTGTGTTGTGAGGTTGTGGGAAATAAGAGGCAGTATTACAAAGTCAGGATTTTATTCAGAAATTAAACATTAAGTTTTTTTTTATTTGGATAATGTAATCACTGACTTAAACCTAACGAGCTAGTCCGGTAATCAGTGCCGTTACAAATTGTACAGGTTTTGAATGTGTTGGGTTAGACATTGAGGTTAGGGGTAATTTTGATAATTTTACAGACTTAGCGATCGGAAAAAATATAAAATTTAAGATATTCTGCGGACCGAAAAACTTTCAATGAGTAAAAATTCAAAGACTGATGCGGCAATGACAAAAGATGTTCGGAATCTTAAAGCTCACAAACACTATTCAGTTTTTCCGGCTTGTACTCTCCCTAATTATATATAAGGGCAGATTTTAATCCCAAATTTAAGATTTTAAAAGGAGGTCCCTGCCGTCTGCTTCTTCATTTAATGGATTTTTATATACAAAACTCATAGACCAGGTTTTCCGGCCTCAAGACCAAAGATTTTCATAGGGATAATTTATTGTGAACGAGCCTTAATTTTTGTGTGTTGGCAATGATATCTGTAGAACATATTCAATATACATCAAATCAGTAAACAATAAATATTCTATTTTTCCATCGTGTAAAATATTGCGAATTTTTAATTGAAAAAAGTGCTGCAGAGTCGCATCGAATGCTGCAAAACTATTGTCGATCGATTCGACAGGAAGACAATGCTATATGTCTGGTGGGACCAGAGAGGTCTGGTGTACCACGAGCTCTTAAAACCTGGTAAAGTCGTTAATACAATCGTTACCGACAACAAATGATCAATTTCAACCATGCATTGATCGAAATACCACCAGAATGAACCACAACACACGGCAAGTTAATTTTGCAACATGATAATGCACATAAAGCAAAAACGGATACCATCAAAGCACTAGGCTAGGAGAGGCTACCCTAGTTTGTTTCAAAAGACGAACAGTGTTATTGGCACGGTATCCATGAAAATGTGCAGCCAGCAATGGCGAAAATTTCATATCGGTACACATTATATATGTATGTAGTGTATGACATGACATCCACAAGAAATTCACAACCATTTTCTTAAAGCGTTTGGAATTTGGCACGCAGTTGCCTAAAAAGTTAGCAGTCGATACCGCTAGATTCCCTTGGAAGTTTAGAACTGCGGGCATTATCAAATAGAAGGAGGTGTCAGAAAGCAATGCTTTGTTTACACAAAAAATGAAACCGAAGTCGTACAAACACAATTTGTTTTACTTTGTAGAAAATCAATGTGCTTTGAATAGGAATTGTTTTGCAATTTATCATAACTGCGTCCGATATTGAGGTGGAGTTTTGTCAGTTTTGTTTTTAATATTAAATAAAATACAAAAATATATAGAAAAATAATTTTTTCTTTTTTTTTTGTCTTTACCGACGAATAGGTAACATATGTCCCATCATATTTTCAGGCACCTAGAGAAAAGTGTAAAATCGCTTCACTGATTAACATAGGCCATTGGTACATGTAACACTACTATCTATCTGCATCAACTAGAATATTAGATATTAGAAAATTAAAATTGCAAAAAAATAAATACAATTTTTTGACTATGAGATGCTTATAAGCTCAATTTAAACAAAAAAAGCTATGTGCTAACTCGAATATCAAAGAATGCATTTTTTCTTTATCGCACAATACTTATTTGGTAAAAATATATCAGAAAATGTGTCGGTAATGCCGAGAAACTAAAACCAACCCATTCGTCGCTAAATAGTTAATAAAAACACAGAACTCCCTTTTATATACAAAAGAAATCAAACATTTGTTTTCGGTTATATTTCACTCGTCAAAATAAAGCTTTCTTATTTAGTATGAGCATATCAGTCAGTCATTTATCAAAAACTTTCAATATTTGTTCTTTTCACTTTTTACTTCACTCAGATGATGATTAAGTTTGAACTTAGATTGATAGAGATATTCTTTGATGAAATGACAACCTTAATACTTTTATTAATTTTGTTACGAAATCAATATTTAGTTTATTCTAATTTTAGAAATAATATTTGAATTTATTTGGTATGAAATAAATAATATTATATGATGTTTGTGTGTTTAATTCTTAATTAAAATTAATGACAAATTTTATTAATGATTTGATTTCGCAAACAGGCAATAAAGACAAAAACTGTATAAAAATTATAAACAAATAATAATTATGAAAAGTATACAAGATTGTGATAATTTTCTATATGATATATGTTTGTATGTATGGAAGTATGTTTGCTTGTTTGTGCCTTATAGACAGCTAAACAACTGAACCGATTTTTCCGAAATTTTTACAGTATCTCTCTGTATATCTGGAAGGAAATATAGGCTATATAAATTTAAAAAATTAAAACTGGATGGTGACACGCTCATGCAAAGGAAATATTTACTTGTCTATATCTTCAAAATGGTAACAGTAAGTTTTTCAAAAATTGGTTCAAATGGCTTCCTAGTCAGTAAAAATTATAAGTCAAAATGTGGGTGAAATCGAACAAGTGAGTATGGCACTTCCCATACAAAGTAAATATTGATTTTTGTTTATCTTCGGTTAAAGTGTATGTTTCTGAATTTGGTCTGAATAACTTTATAATCAATACAAATCATCAGACAAAAAGTGGGCGGAAATAGACAAGTGTGCGTGGTATCTCCCATATAAACTAAATATTGATTTTTGTATATCTCGAGAACAGTTGAATATACAATTTCGAAAAGGGCACATCTCGCATATTTTGGCAAATGCGTTTTTTCGTATCAATGAGTACCGAATGCTTCCCTGCACCTACTACGCTTGAAAAACTAACCTCCCCAGCATTATTTCTACTTTAGACGTCATGACAGATAGGTCACAACTCTAAGAGATGTGCCATTTTCGAAATTATTGTTTAAATGAAGAGTAAAAAAAGGCAATGCAGCACCGCTTTTTTAACGCACAAAGCCGTTATTCTTCTTTTTATTCCTTATAGAGCGTATAGAGACAAAGTACCTATAATTTATCTGAAAATTGCAGATATTTTAAAACTCAAGCAATATATACCGGTAGAATTTACAGAATTTTATTACGAAATACTACAATGGCCAACTACAAATGGAAGAGAGCTTCATGAAGAAGATTTTTTATAAAAGTATATTATTTATTTTTAGTAGAAGTATTGCCTTTAATTTTTTATACCTAAAATACTCGATAACATAAATTTCGAAAAGGGCACATCTCATTAATTTTAAATATATAAACAATCATATATAATAAAGTCAATGTCCAAATGCCCCAAAATATAATCCGTATAAAATTTTTTGAACTATAATATATAAACTACATTATTACAAAATAATTAGTTTTTTTTCATTTCTTGTAAACTTTGCACATTCAATTAAAGTGTAAGTTACTGAATTTGGTCTAAATGACTTCATAATCAATCCAAATAATCAGTATAAATTGAGCAGAATTTGGCATCACCAATGCATAGCAAATAATAATAAATCATCAGTTAATAACTGAACGAGATTGATAATTGGGTGTAGCAACTTCCATTCATACTAAATGTGGAATTTTTTATATGTGTGGAGAACAACAACTAAAGTTCATTATCTATCCACATCAGCCAAAAAAGTTGCCGCTACTGAAAATTATCTCTACGTGAACATGCACTCAATATCGAATGCGGTGATTTGTCCACAGACTAAATTCAAAAGTTTCAGCTTTAACCGTTCCCAAGATATAAAAAACATTTAAATTGTATGGGGATACCATATCCACTTGTCCAATTCCGCCCACTTTTTGACTGATGATTCTTATTGACTATGAAATCAATCAGAACAAATTTAGAAACATTTGCTTTAACCATGTTCAAGATATACTTAAATCTATATTTACCTTGTATATGAGGTGCCATGCCCACTATCCGGTTCCGCCCACTTTTTGACTGAAGAATTGTATTGACTATGGAGCTATTTGCGTCAACTTTAGAGACTTCTATCATTATCATTATAAAGATATAAACTAATAAATATTTATTTGTTATGAGTGTGGCACCACCCAGTTGGAATTATTGAAATGTATGAAACTATAGGCTCTATACGAGTACATTTCAATAATTCCAACTGGGTATATATATGTAAACAAACATACATACATACCGTCACACAAAAAACCGTCTCAATATTTAGTTAGTGTCAACAAATATATGTACAACAACAAAGATAAATTTCCATTAATTATGATTTTTGATGTAATTGCTTATTAGACTTTTATTTTATTATTATATACCGTTATGGAACAATAAGCAAAACGTGGGTAATAGGTCATTAAGACGGATTACTTGGTATTTTGTATGGCCTCTTTTGGCGGTAAAAGTTGTCTCTATACGGCGTGGTATACTATCCAGTAAATTTTTACAGTTGCTTAGGTCAACACAATTCCACGCAGTTCGCACATGCGTCCACAATTCTTCTAAATTTCCATGCGTACACCAAAAGGTGTTCGATGGGGTTAAGACCGGGTGACTGGGGCGGTCAATCAAGAACTTTACGGTGCTGGTCGTTAAGCCTTTTCTTGTAAGTTTGACTGTGTGCTTGGAGTCATTATCATATTGAAAAACAATATACGCCGTTTGTAATCCAAACTTTTCTGTAGTGTTGGATAAGTTAATACTGAAAGTATTTACATAGAATTGAGCAGTCTATTCTGTGGGCTGTGTTTCGGCTGTCTTAGCCGTCAATCAACCCCACCACCACCAAACTCTGAAGTTGGTCTGACATCTTTTGCTTGTAAAGTTTTAGCTGAAATGATTAATTTTGGTGTTATCTGACCAAATAACCTTCGCCCAGTACTCTGCCGTTCACGAACCATATTTTTTTTTAGCAAAGTCTAAACGAATTTGGTGATGCCTTTTGTTAAGCATTGGAATCTTCACTTTGACACGTCCTCTCAATCCAACTACTCGCAGTGTATTACCTACTGTTTCAAAAAAATATGTATATTTGCACTTTTTGCAAGCTGCTTCTGAATTTGAACTGTGTTTTAAATTTTTTGAATGACCTATTACATACGTTTTGTTTATTTTTCGATAAGGGTACATATTGCAACAGATATTAAATTTTAAAAAATCATACTGTTTTGGTCTTTAGCGTTGTTGTTGTACGTATGTTTGTTAACACTAGCTAAACATTGAGACGGGTTTTTTTGAAGTGACTACATACGAACACATATACATTTTTTTAAAGGGTGAGCAAATTTGAGGTTAGGAAGTAAATTGGCTTAAAAACACATTTGTTTTTCTGACAAATTTAATTTCTTTCAAACTAATAAAAAATAGAAATATGGGAATTAATAATGGGATATGATGTCAGGCAAATGTCCACCTCTAGCACGTCGGTAGACGTCCACTTTTGTCACAAAATTTTGAACCGCATTTTTCAACAAAATCTTTACTGATGAGGCCCACTTTCAATTAGGCGGTTATGTAAACAAACAAAATTGTCGCATATGGGGCTCACAAAATCCACAAACAGTCCTCGAAAAGCCATTACATGCAAAGATAGTGACCGAATGATGTGGATTGTGACTAGGCGGCATTATCGGTTCGTATTTTTTTAAAAATGAGCCAGAAAACGCCGTCACCGTGAATTCTGTGCGCTACCACACCATGATAACCAATTTATTGTGGTCACAATTGGCCAATGTTGACATCAGTAACTTTGGTTTCAGCAGGACGGCGCCACAAGCCACACAGCCAGCCAAACAATTCAGTTATTGTATGAGAAATTCTCGGTAATTTCTCGATTTTACGATATCAATTGGCCGCTTCGTTCTTGTGATTTAATGCCGCTGGATCATTTTCTGCGTGGCCACTTTAAAGATTAGATTTACGTGAAGAGACCACAAGCAACTGACACTCTGGAAGATGAAATTCGGCGTTGCATTGACGAGATAAGGGAAGCATTGTTGCAAAATGCGGTTCAATATTTTGTGAAAAGAGCAGACGTCTGCCGACGTGCTAGAGGTGGACATTTGCCCTACATCATATTCCGTTATTAATTCCCATATTTCTATTTTATATTGGTATAAATAAAACTGAATTAAAATATATATATATATATATATATATATATATATATATATATATATATATATATATATATATATATAGGTAGTGGTAGTCTCTTAGCGGACAGCAAGTGGTTAGTAAAGGTGGCAGTAAAAATCAATACTCAATATGTTTATTGTTTTAATTTAATTCTTTAACTTTAATAACCTAAGGACAGTTTTATCGTGAAAAAAGTATATAATTTGTCTGCTTAGTTGTAAAACAGTTGGAAATGCATAACAAACTCAAAACCATTATTTTTTTTGCATTTGACCCAAATGGAATGATTTAGAAAACTGTATGTATACGACACACTTGATATTTTTTGTAATAAATCTTTAGTGGATAGAATAAATCCATATGTAGTTTCATTTCATCTATTAGCCTTTGGAAAGTAAAAACATGGCAATTCATATGTCACTGCAAGCATTTTTTTATTAGTTATTCCATAAAAAATATTACATTTATGTTCCAAAAAATCAAAGAACTGTTGTCCTTACGCAACATCCTCCTACATTTTTTTATGAATCTAGCAAGTCTTTTCAGCTGTTTTTTGTGAAAGGGAAACACAGTAGGAGTTAAATTAATATCGTTTTGTTGCTGTTGCTTAGCTCAGAAAAAATGTAAAAAATAGTTGTATTGGGTTGAGATCGACTTTATGACAAATTATTTAGAAGGTTACTTCTTATGGGCTACAAACATCAGCACAAATAGAATATGCCTCACTATGGCAGTGTAGGGTACTAACACAGTGAGGCTATGGTTAATATTATATTTTTATTTTTGATGATACAGCGAAAGCGAAAAGGAATGTATATGAGTTGTCAGCATGTTGTAAAACAGGGATGAAGTGCTTGTTACTTTTATACAAATCCTTATTATTTTGGTTAAATGAAAGAGATACAAAGTAGAATATCATTGTCCTTCAAAGACACAAGAGTTTAAGAAAAAACCTTTAGTTTCTAAAATCAGTTATACTTGAATAATCCTTCTCGGCTTGCTAGAAGTTGTACCTGCTTTTTGACTGATGAGCATATATAAAAAATGCAAAATTTCATATTTTTTTAAACGATGGTTTATATTGACTGCCAAGTTATATAAGCCAAACTTAGAAACTCCAACTCTAACCATTCTCAATATATACAAAAATCAGTGTTTAATTTGTATGGGAGGTACCATGCCCACTTATCCGGTTCCGCCCACTGCTTAACCGATGATTTGTACTGTCTAAGAAGTCATTTAGATCAAATTTATAACCTTATCGTTTTCTAGATATACAAACATCAATATTTAATTTGTATGGGTGTCACATCCACTTTTTAATTTCGCCCATATTTCGCCTGATGATGTGTGTGTATGATGTAACTACTAAGTTGTTTGGACCAAATTCAGAACCTTTCACTATTACCGTTCTTGTATGCGAAGTGCTACTTCCACTTATCCAATTCGGCCCAAATAGTTATTTGGGTCAAATTTAAAGACTTTTACTATTACCGTTTCAAAGATATAGACATATAAACGCAAATTCTATATGGCCGCCCAGTTAAAAAGTAATGAAGCCACACACCAAATTAAATTTGTGGAAACATATGCTTTTTATATACAAAATTTTCAAAATATTTTCTAATTTACCCAAAGCTTATATGCTGTATGTATGCGTTTTCAAGTAAAATTTAATCGATACAAAGGGTTTCACTCTAACGTCAATAACTCGCTAACCAATGGACCTGCAAAAACCGCATATACATAAAAACCTTGCTATTGACTTTCACGTAAGTGTTGACGCATTTCAGAGAACATTAATTACAACGCATTTTATATTTTATAGTCCTCTTTTATATCCTCTTTTATATTTACTTAAATGTAAAAAATTTGCTTAATGACTAATTTAAAAAATGTTTTCATTTACATCTTGAAATAACAGCAGAGAAGTAAGATATTAATTTACATAAAGTCAATTAAATCTAACTACCGGGTGATTTTTTTTAGCAACTTTCTATTGGTAATACTGTTTTTGGCAGCTCAGCTGTTTTCGTGTAAGATGTTACTGTCAAACATGTTCAGTTTGGTCTATAATTTAACAATGAATCGACTTATAAACAAACAACGCTTACAGATTATCAAAATTCATTGTCAAAAATCATGCTTTTTTACCGGAAAATTGCTCATTTGTGGTTGAATGGATGCGTGAACAAGCGAAATTTCCATATTTGGTCTGAAAAGCAGCAAAAATCTCTGCAAGAACTGCCAATGCATTCCGAAAAATTTACTCTTTGGTGTGGATTATGGGCCGGTGGCATCATTGGACAGTACTTTTTCAAAGGCGACGAAGGCCGTTACGTTACTGTGAATTGTGAACGCTAACGTGCGAGGATTACAAATTTTCTTTTGTCCAAAATGGAAGAACTAGACTTGGCTGTCATGTGGTTTCAACAAGACGGTGAACAATGAGGTTTAATTTTGCGATTTAACGCCGTGGCTATGTTAAGGCTCATATCTATGAGAGCAAATCTGTAACGGTTAATGCACTGGAATTTATTCGTGAGATACCAAAATCTTCATGAAATCATCTTTAAACGTTGAATTACAGAGATCCTTCTAAATTTTATGTGCTTTTAAAATAAAATCTGAAAGCTCTTAAAAAATCACTTGGTAGCTACTTTTTGTACACCCTGAAACTTTTAATTTTCAAATTAGCGAAACCTCGGCGTGCTTTGCTGTCCTTATCTTAGTTACTATCATAATTATAATTTTTTACTCTTTTCCTACATTTCAACTCATTCCGTCCGCAAGGCTAAAAGGTTCAGCCTATTAACTGTATATAGACTTGAAGATGGAATGGATTCTGGATCAAAAAAGAGAACCTCTTAGGATTATGATTATTTTTAACTACGCAGTGCTATTTAAGGACAAGAATTAAGTTATGTGATGCAGACAACTCAGATTTTTGTCGGGTATGTGTAGAGACTGGAACATATCCTTGGTCTTTGGCCGGCTCTCCAGGGACATAGGTTTAGGTTTCTATGCCAGCGATTCTTTAGTGGTCTCAGTGAGCTTGCCTCTACCATGGTCACTGACCTGAAGGGACTCATTTAGGCACCGGTAACATCCGGTGTTGGAGTGTTATGCTATCTTCTATATTTAAGACTCTTTCTTCTTCTATGTTTAGTATTTTCTTTTTCCCGTGGGTGTCTTGCCTTGTTCTTTCGTTCCTCTCTTCTTCTATCGTTTTCTAATTCTTTATTCTTTTCTTCCTGAGCGATCTTTGGGTTAGGTGAGTTAATACCGTCTTTTTAACCTAACCTAACCTTGAAAATAATAATGAAACATTCTCTGAAAGGCTATTTTGTTATCTTTGAATTGATAAATTAAAATTTGATAATTTGTACAAAAGCTAATGATCTTTAGTTCATTATTTTAATAAAATTATAATCAGCGGTTATCAATATTTTGCGGAATGACCACAGTATGTTTCATTGTGGAATTCCAGCAGATATTTTTTGCGTAATGCGATCTATGTTAAGCCCAGTCAAAGACTTAAAATATTTCTATAAAGTGTGCGATTTACGTAGTTATTCTGTGAACTTGCTGAATAGTATTATGTTAGCTTCGAAAGGCAAATTTATTGTCGGGAAATATCATATAACGTTGGCATCTATGTGAGTTACCAAACTTTCTAGCAGCACTTTTTCTAAATGGGATGGTCAGCATATTTATTAGACGATATGATGATAAATGAAATTAAACGCACAGCAGATGTCGCTACGAGGTGATCGTCGTAATTGCTTTTCTTTACAGATTTCCATTAGTTGTAGTCTGACTTTTTCGATATATCAAAACTTTCCGAAGATTGGATTTCTTATCTTCCTTCCTTCAGAGCCGCATGCAAAAGCTTTTGACACTGGTTAAGTTCAGATCTATAGAACGAGACCTATAGATTGAAACTCTCTGCTATTGGCATCTTAATTTCTATTTTTGTCGTAAATAGGACTTCTATACATAAGATATAGATAACACAGCCAGGCACTCCTGCAAGACACTGCGACCCTTAGGATCTATTGTGTCCCTTCTGGTGTACAGTGAACAGAAGATCTGTCATCTTCTTAACGAACACCAGAAGATCTGAATCTTTAACGGTGGATATGTCTCTAAATGAGACTATATATCAAACATCTCAATCTAAATCTATCAAAAATTCCACATTCACACAATATGTGTTCCACCGTCTCTGATGTCTATGAACACAGTGTAAAAACATCCAACTTCGTGAACGCCATCAATTTCACATTATAGGCATGCTAAAGTGTAGAGGTAGGATCACATGAATGTCGTAATGCACCAATAATTAGTGTTTTTTATATGCCAATCGTGTGATTCTACAATTTATTGGCTCATACGCTCATATGCTTACTTATCCTAATAAAATGCAACCCTGGTGCCACAATCGTGTGAAAGTTTTATCGGCAATCATGCACCAGTGTAAATTCCAAAAATACACTAATATTTATTGTATTCTTGCGTGGCAATTGAAGAAGACAGTAATCACCGATATTTATTTTTGAATTGATTTCTTTCTTAAAAAATCACGTGCTTATTCGGTATTTATAATTGTCATCCCTTAAAACATGGATTTTTTAAAATTATTTATGTATACGTAAATTGCATCACAAACTTCCACCATTTCTTTTTTTCATTATTTTTACTTTTTTATTTATTTTTTTTTTTTTTATCAAGCGGATACCTGATAATCAAAGCCGATGCCGTTTTTATTTTTGAGATAACAAATCATCTTAACATAAGAGAATTAAACATAATTTGTATTTATATTCCAATTTAAATAAATAAATATTTTAGTGAATTAATTTTTTTAAATTTATTGAAATGTTTTCTCATCTGCACCAACAATGGCCCTTCTTGTGAGCCAATCTCAGACCCACACACTTTTTCTTTTCTTTTTTTGTATTTCTTTTTATATATTGGTTCACTAAATGACCTCAATATAAATAAGCAGGACGCTATTTTCTTTTTTCAAAGAACGAACCATTTTGAACACCAAAAAAAAGAAAATAATAATAATGAATTTAATGCACCACAACAGCTGATTCATCGAGTTGCCGTAAACTAGAAGAATCGTACGACGGCGTTGTGACAATTATTGTCAATACATCGCATCGCGCCATCTTGTGACAATAAATTTTGTATAAAGTAAGACAACCGTGGGAATACAGAATTTTTAATTGGGACAATTTTATTATTGTGCGCTAATTTGCCACAATAAAATGTGTATCAGATTGGTGTATTTGAGTCAATCGTGTTAACTTAAAGTATTGTCAAAACAAATATACCATATACATATCTGTTACTATGGATATAAATGAGAGAATGAGTGTAATAAATATTGTATGGTTTTTGTTGTATTGCATTGAATATATTATAGATTTTTTTCTTGCTCTTAAATAACTGTTGTAACCATAAGTATTTTTAAAATATTATTGGTGAAGCAAATATACAAGCAAAGACTGTAAGTATACAAAGATGTTGCACTCAGTACCTATGAAATTTAGCTTATGATGAAATGGGTAAGTAAAGAGGGAAAACAAAAACTTCGTGTTTATATTCAAGTCATGCGTAGGTACAACTGTTCGTACTTATTTTGTTAATTTTCAATTAATTTTATATTCAATTTTACATTTTCTAATTTATATTATTTCCAATTTATCTTTTCCGTTTTACAAACAAGTAAAAAATCTATTTGACTTTTTTATTTAAAAAGTGTGTTCTTCGGGTCTTCCAACCACAAAAGTAAAATATATAACATACTTTATATTCTTATTATTCAAATATTTTTTACCCATAGTCATAAAAAACCTTTGCCAAAGTTCGGAAAATACAAGTCTGCTAACTGATAATACAGTACAAAAAAAAAAAAAAAAAAAAAAAAAATGGAAATACTAATGCACCCCTAACAAATGATTTTAATGTTTTGAAATGGTGGCAGGATAGGAAAAATTAATTTCCAATGTTATACGAGCTGAGCTGCAGAATATTCGCTATACCAGCATCTAGCGCCCCTTCCGAAAGAATATTTTCAATTGCCTTGGCACTAATAACAGATAAACGATCAAAACTCGGATCTAAGGGAAAATTATTTAATGAAATTTTATCCGTGAATATAAATTCAAAAAACTAATTGTTAGTTAAAATTTCAAAACACCGTACATACATAAATAATAAAAAATTTATGTTTTTTATGTACATATATAGATACATTTTTTTTCTCCGTCACTCCTCTTGGGAGGATATTGGCTTTCCACAAAGCATCAATTGCTTTGTTTCAATTTCTTTAATCAATTTTATATTTCAAGCTAAGTGTTTTTCCTAATCTTTCGCCTGATGTTTGTCATCATCGCCAGAGGTATGCGAGAAGGGTCAGGGGGGCTTTTTTCTTTATTTTTTAGATGGGGTTGTCTGGAGGGAAGAAGTTGGAGCCTTTTTTATTATTAAACATTCGAAACCACAATTAAATTTTTTCTTCGTCATGTCCTCTGCTAGGGCTAGAAACTGGGGCGTTTGTGTTGTTATGCGTGCGCTCTAACCACTACACCACGCCACCCCCATATAGATACATACGTATGTGTTTATTTTAATTTAATTCTTATTTTTTCTTATAGTTTTCATAATATAAAATTAGTATACTTAAGTTAAAAAGACACATCCGAATTTTTATTTGCATCGTACAATAAGTTATTTATTGTATTCCATCGTTATCTACTGGTATTTGCTTGTGCGAAATATAGGAAAAAAAATATGTTGCTCTCATTCTCTCCTTATCCACTCACACCCAAACTGTTACAAATTATAACAATATCAACTTATAACAGAAACCTTAAACCACTCATCTATACGCACTCACTTCAGTAAATACACATAAACTTGTATAAACAATTGTAACTGTGCACGTCTTTATTTCACATGCGTTCTCAGTTTACAATGTTCTGTAAAAAAATCAGTTTGGAGTTTCAAGTCTAGACTGCCATACTTGAGCATCTCAAAGAGGCACCCAAATTGCGGACTGATATCCGCTCTAGAGTGGCAAAGTCTACTTTGACCATTCCAGTGATGCAAGCATCTGGCAATTTCCTAATCCTTAACTAGATTAAGGATAATAGTAAGTCATGCCGCACAGTAAGGTTCCGGACCAATATATGGTAGAGTGTTGCGGAACCTTTTCTTGCCAATGTATCCGCTGTTTCGTTACCATCCATTCCACAGTGTCCAGGCACCCAAACTAGCTGCTTTAGTTAGGATGGATATTTAAACTTGTTAAGCGCTTTTTTTTCAACATTTTTTTTAAGACGCTTTTAAGTTTTGTTTCTGTGATTAAGAAATTGTAACTCGTTGGAGGATATTTTACCTCAATGTTTGTTAAATGAAAACAGAATTCAAATTTTTGTTTTTAAATTTTTTGAATACTTTTATTAATAGTTATTATTTCGTAAAATTCAATAATTACCTTTTTTATTGACTCGTATATTCAAAGGTTATGCCATTTAGCTTAAATACAAATACATATTTTAATTAAAATGGTTTTTAATTAAATGATTTTAAAATTTCAATTTCTTATGTGTCAAAAGTTGACATTTTGTATTTAAATTTTACACTCAAACAGAAAGTGTAGGACATGACAGGTGTCACTTAACACAAAGCAATTATTAAAGAAAAGATCTTTATTATTGTGGTTGTTATTTAAGTTTTTTTTTTTTATTTTTTGATTATTTAAAGTAATAAAATTAGAAATTAATCCATAAGTTGATTTACGCACATATGATATAACAGTATTTGGCGACTTAATAGTTACAGTTAATTATTACGAAGTTTTTGAAATCTTAAAAGAAATAAAATAAATTTTTTCTTATTCTATTACTATTGATCAATTCTTTGTTTCTTTAAATATGCGACCTTATTTTAATGTTTTTATTACATATAAATATAGAATTCAGACAAAAACCCATTAAAAACATGTTAAGGGTAATGGAGATTTTAAAAGTAAAATAACAGCGAAAGTTATAAATGGAATCTCTTTTTTCTTAATTAAATAAAACACATTTATTTTTCTCCAATGAATTTCACTTGTTTTGTGTGACATATACGTATGTACATGAAAGAAAAACTATAAAGGCGTTGAACATTTGTGAGTTCTAAAGTAAAAGAAGTTAATTTAATACAACCAAACTTAGTTGAGCCAAAGTAAATAAATAAAATGGGTTTTTTAAATGTTAAGGCAGCTGGAAGCTAACAAAAAAAAAAAAAAAAAAAATGGTAAATGTAGGCGAGAATATAAACAACAACATTGAAATCATTGACTTCAAACGAAATAATTTAGTAAATAAAATTTTAGAAGATACATACATAGCTACGAGTAGTTAAATACAAACTTAAAAAACAGTTGATTGATTGTTACATTTGTAACGATTTTTAAATCGTCTTAGAAGAAGAAGCTTACAAGCTATATAAATAATTCGTTTAAGGCAAATAAGAAAATTTCTCAAGGCCATTCAAATAAGTGTTCGTTTCAAATCTCTTATCGCTTAGCATTTCCGATTAAATATTCCTGATGAGCTGAATGTGGTAGAAGCTCGCAGCCCAATTGATAGATTTTTGCCAGAGTGTCTACATTCGTAGGCACTCGTATATTACATGTTGAAAAAATTTTTCCCTTTTTTATATATTTATTTATTTATTTATTTGGTCTATGGAAATTTAATTCCGTACAGACAAAAGTTATATAGTCCAAGAAAAATACAAAATTTACAAAATGAAAATTATCAATTCAAATACATTATAATTAATTTAAAGAAGAAAATCGGAATGAACGTATTACGTATTAAATTGAATAAAAATGAAGCACTTAGCTTTACTCTCCGGCTTTTTAAAGGAGGTAGCTTAATTAGAGCGAGTCTGCTTTCATATGAAAGAAGTACATATAAGTTCCATTCAAGTGCTCTCAGATAAAATAAAAGAAACTGTTTCTGTACTGATTCAATAATGTTACAATTGTGAAAGTAAGGATTCCATATAATGGATCCGTATTCAAGGATGTATATAACTGCTTCGTTATGTATGGATCGCAAAATTCCTTCGACCAACGCTTCATAAATCCCAATACTCCACTAGTTTTATTAATCATCACAAAAAGTATGATCACAGAATATTAGTTTAGGGCCCAACAAAACTCCAAGATCTTTTATAATAGAAACCATTTCTAGAGTTGTGTCTTTAAAGTGATAAGAAGTATCAAACTTTTTTTTGTGAACCATAAAACGACATGTTTTTTACAGTTTTTGATATTCAAGTCCAATAAATTAATATCACGCCATTGAGAAAATATTCGATGTCTTTTTGAAGAGATGATTGACCAGAAATATTATTAAAGGAGTTCAAAATTTTAACGTCATCCGCATACATAAGAACATTTGAACTTCAAATTACAGACGATAGGTTGTCTGTCTATAAACAATACTGAACCCAATTGACTACCCTGTGGCACTCCAGAAGGGACATCAATAACCTTAGAAAAAGCATTTTTATATTTTACTTGTTGAGTTCTGCCAGAAAGATACGAATTCAGCCAGCGAATTGAATTGTTGCTAGACCCCATGCATGAGAGTTTAAAAAGTAAAATGTCATGTTTAACTTTATCAAAAGCCTTACTAAAATCAGTGTAGTGAGTGCTTAGAATTAATAAGACCATCATTTATATTAGTTGTAACTACCAATATATTAGTAGCTGTAGATCGTGATTTTTGGAAACCATGTTGACATGAAGATAAAAGGGATGAAACTTGAGGACAAACACTTTCGGTTAAAATATTTTCTAAAAGTTTAGGTATTGCATTCAACTTGGCGATTCCTCGATAACTCGAAGTTTCAAGTCTGCTTCCATTTGTGAATAAAGGAATTATGAATAATCTTTTCCAAATTGAAGGTAAGGATTCCATTTCAAGGGATTTATTGAAAATTACAGTCAAAGGACCACAAAGAAGTTCAGAACAATTTTTAAGGATACAATTAGATATACCGTCAGGACCAGCATAACATGAATTCTGCAATTATCTTAAGTTTGATAACAATGTTTCAGTACCGATTAAAGATAAATGTATATTCGATGTGAACACAATATAATAAGGGTAAGCGGTCTGCTGGTCAAATGATTTATTAGAGTGCGTAGTGGCAAAAAAATCCGAAAATACTAACAGATATCTCATTCTCAGCACAGCTAGAACCAAATTTCAAGTACGAAGGATAAGCATTAGCACGGCGTTTAGAGTTAATAAAGTTATAAAAATCTTTAAGCTTAATTTTAATTGTTTCCTTTCATTCTGCTTAAATAACTGTTGTATGCAAATTTGTTGGCGGTAATATACTCAGATCTTAGGAAACACTAATTAATAAAATCAGCATGAGAGCAACACAGTTTATATCCTTTATATTGTAGCTTACTTTTCCTAATTTTTATATTTGATAAAAATACATTACTCCATGGGGGTGCCTTACTACTCGGAATCAAAATTTTGGGCACCGCTTTAGAAACGCAGTGATGCAAAATAGCATAAAAATTCGATATTATTCTATCCAAGTTATCTCCAGAAATAATAGATTGCCAATCAACACTGGGAATTAATCAACTCGGGAATTTGATTTTGCGTAATTCGCCAAAGAAAAGCAAAAAGCTTTTTCACGACGTTTACTAAGTATTTTCTGTGGAGCGAAGTTAATAGAAGGACAAAAATTCAATTGTATAGTAGGACAGTGACGATCTTCTGGATATGTAAAAGGAGACAAATTTAAAAGATTAATATCCGAAGGGTGGTTAATAAAGACTAAATGCAGAAGTTTGCTAAATGTATTGGTGATGAAATTAATTTGAAAAAGACCACCAGCAAGCAGAGACTGAATAAATTCATTTATTTCCAGATGAATCAGGTAGCTGACATCAAGGGGTATGTCCCATGGTATATTAGGTAGATTAAAGTCTCCAAGTGCAATAAATAAATCATATGGTTTAGACTGATCAAGAACAAATTTTATTGTCGTAAAATGGTTATTGTAAACTTCTGCATCAGAGTTGGGAGGTATAAACAAACGTGAAATGTAAAGATATGTAGTATTAAGTTTAATTTTTACGGCAATAAACTCAGTATCTTCACTAGATGGAATAGTTATATGTTCACAAGGCAGAGTATCAAAAACTACTATAAGAACACCTCCGCCAGTTTTGCTAGATAAGAGATTATTTTGCTTCAAATAAATATTGATCACTTAAAAATCTATCCTATCCTTTCTTAGGTTAATCAATATGAGTTGCAACGTTTGCATCGCATCTTGCTGTAATGGTTTTCTACTTCATTCACTACTGCAAGCTCGCTTAAAATCTGATCCGGTTTGTTCCTGAACATCATAAAATTTTATATAACACTTAGTGTTCATATGATTGAGCTTATAATCGAGTAGATAAACGCGGCACACATATAAAACCAAAACCTAATCGTGTAAAATGTAGTTTAATTGTTTATTTAATAAGCTCACAGCCTCAGCCAATTACATAATTGCATTCTTTAAGAATTCGATATAATTTCGTGAATTTTATAGAATACTAGCTAAAATCCGGCGTGCTTCGCTCCCTCTATCTTAATTATTATCTTGAATGCTATCTTAGTTTTAGTCTTTATCCATTTTCCTCATTTTGCCCCCTTCCGATTGAAATCCAATCATTTGTTCCCTCCAGAAAGACTATTGTAGGTTCTGCTTTTTAGCTGTATGTATACCCAATTCCTGCTTTTTGGCCGATGTGGATAGATAACGAAGCTTTAATTGTTATCGTTCTCCACATACACAAAAACCAATATTAATATATTTGGTATGAATGGAAGATGCCACTCCCACTTATCCAATATTGTTCCACTTATCTAATATTGACGTTAACAATTAAACTCCTACTATTGCCTTTGTCAAGATATACAGAAATTAATATTTACTTTGTATGGGACTCCAATGCCGCCATTTTTTATTTGATGATTTGTATTGACTATGAAGTTATTCAGACCAAATACTGCAACTTTAGCTTTAACCGTTCTCAAGTATAATGAAATCAATATCTGGTTTGTATGGGAGGTGGCACCTAATGATTTGTATTGACTACGAAGTGATTTGGAACAAATTTGGAAGATTTTGCTTTAACCATTCACAAGATATCTGTGTATATCTAAACCAATATTTATTTTTGCATGAGAGGTACTACGCCCACTTGTCTAATTCCGCCCACTGTTTGACTGATGATTTGCCTTGAGTATGAATCTATTTGAAACAAATTTAGAGAATCTGTTTGTTACCATTTTGAAGATATAGACAAATAAATATATAACTTTTATGGGCGTGGCACCACCCACTCGGAATTTTTGAAATTTATATAGATGCTGTAAAAATTATAAGAAAATCGACTTAGGGCTTAGCTGTCTATAAGGCACAAAGAAACTAACAAACAAACATATATACAAACACACATTTATTTTTATATGTAAGATAAGCTAAATCCGGCATGTTACGCTACTTCTATTTTAATTAGTACATTGATCATAGTTTTTTACTCTTTTCTTACATTTCATCTGCTTTCGGACCCAAGGCTAAAAGATGCACCCTTTAAGGCTATATTATAAATTATTACATATTTATTTATTACAGATAAATTATTACATATATAGATAGCTTTTAGCTAGTATGCTTCGCTGCCCTTTACAAAAAACTCTCGCCGAGTTATTGACTGATTGTGTGTATTTTTCAAGAAGTTGCGTAAACCAAGTTCACAAATTTCTGCCATTATCGTTCCCAAAGCATAAACAAAATCAGCATTTAGTTTGTATGGGAGATGCTACGCCCACTGAACACAATTGTGCTGCCTGTAAGTTGGAACAATTGATGACTAACTTTCAAAGTAGATCTGAATAATTTGGTAGCGTTGTTCACGTGTCAATCTATTCATAATGATTTGCCAGAGTATACTGCTAAAATTTCTAGACGTTTTTTGTGACCCATTGCTACAATTTAAATTTATTACAAATATTGGCCATCGTTATTTATAAACTTTTGTGCAAAAGAAAACTCCTAATTTTTTGAGGCCAGAAATAAATCATGTTAATTTTAGATGTGCTGCATAACAGCAGCGTTCTACATCGATAGAAACAAATAGTAGCAAACGGGACCAGGTCTTGTTCATTTGCTATTCAGCTACAAATGTTGCTTTGCTAGCACAAAATTCCACTTTTCCGAAGCAAGTGAAAGAAATTTGTTGTTTAGACTATATCGTTAATCGAACTATGACAAAGGAAAAATATTTACTCTCCAAGCTGTGTTACAAAATTCTTGAGTCTTAGCACACTGGTAGAAAGTTGTAAAGAAATTTCTTTTTAATTCTCTGATTTAGAAGCCAATGATAGATTGGTTCCCTCTAAATTCTTTACGGTAATCAAAGGCTGAGAAAAAAAAAACACTTTTCTATATGACTAAATTTTTAGTATAATATCTTGCAATAATTGCGCTTCACTAGACCTCATACTCTCTAGTAGGTTAAATACTATTCTCTATATTAAAAGATAGAACCAACCTCATTCATACGGCTAGGGTATCATATAGTTCATCCTTTTTAATCGTAGCACTTTGTTGAAAATATTGAAATGTTTTATAAATACAAGCAATCGTCAAACAAAGAAAGCCATATAAATGTTTCTTATTTCAAATTAAGTTTTTGCTTTTGCATTTCTGGAATATTCGAGAGAATATTTCTTTTTCACTGTAACGAAAGAAATTCTTTTGTTTCAGGTTTCCGGAAGAGAAAAATAAAAAGAAGATAGAAAAACACAAAAGAATCTAAAAAAATGTTTTATTAGTGGAAAATATAAATTTTATTTAAATGTAAATTGCAGATACATAACAGTTATAAGAAATATCTAAAAAAATTTTGCCATAACTGTTAAAGTGAATACATACTTACAATTGTGTTCCTTTAACTAATAGTTATTTGCAATGAAAATAAGTTATGCTTCTCTATAAGTATTATTCATAATAAATTTTTTATCCATTGCTCATAACTTTTATTTTCCATTTTTTGTTTTAATGTTGCCTGATTTTTAATATAGTCCTATAATGGGTAAAATTGGCATACTAGTTGTTCTAATCTAAGTACGTCATCGTTGGTGAGAGTATCAATTATAGAGCTGCTAATAACGCAAGCGAAATAGAATGAACAGTGTGACCAGATTTTAAAATGACATAAAGCTAAATCGCGTTCAACAAGAAAACGTTGTTTAATAATTAAATATGTGCTATAGTGGAAGAAAACTATGACAATGATTTAAATAATAAAGTCGCTCATTTTGACTCAGCCATCGAAGAAACCATAAGAAAATTTACGATTAGGAGGACAGTTAATGACGAACATAATGTGAACAGATGGTTTAATAGAGAACTGAGACGGTTAAAGAGAGAAAAAGTATTTAAATATCAGATTACGAAAATGGAAAATACACAAGTAGCATGGGCTAATCATAGAATAATTAGAAATATATATAAAACTAAAATTGAAGTCGAAAAAAACAATTTTGTTAATAGGAAAATAAATAATTCAAAAAAACAGAAACAAATGTGGAAAGAAATAAAAGACGTAGTCCTTACGAAACATAATACTGTGATAAAAAATTTGATATTTAATGGAACAGAATATAAGAATGACGACCACCACATAGCCACTCAATTTAATAATTGCTTCGCAAATAGTATTAAGTAAATTAATAATAAAGGGTCCGCCATCTAACGTTTTTTTTTCAACTAGTGCTTATTTCGTGAATGGTAACACTTAGCTCATGTCTGATTTGACAGATAATTAGTTTTATCCTTCCGCTGAACGAATATGGGTGTGTATACGCTTCGCTAAGTGGGCCTGCGATCGACTTACAGAAGATGCAGATTTTGCCAAAAAAATCATCTTTTCAGATGAAGCCCATTTTGATCTTGGCGGGTATGTAAACAAGCAAAAATGTCGCATTTGGGGCACGGAAAACCCGCACGCATACATTGAAAAGCCGATACACCCAAGAAGAGTCACTGTTTGGTGCGGATTTTGGTCTAGAGGCATAATTGGGCCATTTTTCTTCGAAAATGAAAAAGGAGTGGCCGTTACAGTCAATGGCGATCGTTATCGAGTCATGTTGAACGAATTTTTGTTCACAAAAATTGAAGAGGAGGATATTAGCAACATTTGGTTGCAACAGGACGGCGCTACGTGCCACACCCCCGAAGCTACACTCGATGTTTTGCGCTCTGTTTTTGAAGATCGCATTATCAGCCGCAGAGCTGATGTAGTTTGGCCACCTCGGAGCTGTGATTTGACACCGTTGGACTATTATTTGTGGGGTGCCGTCAAAAATATGTGTTACGCCAACAAGCCAGAGACAATTGACGCTTTAACGGACAATATTTGTGAAGCCATTGGTAAAATACAGCTGCACACAATCGAGGCAGTCATTTTAATGAAATGATTTTCCATTATTAACTGGAAGGATGGTACTTTCAAATAAAAAAAGAAGTTTGAGAAAATATTCAGTAGTTTTTTTATAGCATTATAAAAAAAAATCTATTTGGAATCTATATAGAAGATGAGTAATATGTAAACTATTTACCTGTGAAACAAATAGATTTAAGTTAAGTGCAATAACAACTAAAGAAATTAAAAATATCTGCAAGAATATGAAAAGTAAGCCAGATTAGAACAATGTTACAATTAAAATTATTATGGATAACTATGGATAACTGGATATTATAAATATATCAATGATGAGAGGAGTTTTCCCAAATACCTAGAAATACGCTATGATATCCCCGGTAGAAAATATTTTAGAAGCAAACAAATGTGATGAATTCCGCCCAATAAATACTCTGAAAAGTTGTGAAAAAATAATGTAAAAAGTAATTAAAGTAATTTGCTCTCAGAATATCAGTCAGGTTTTAGAAACAATTTTTCATATGAAACAACTTTAAATTCCTTAATAAACAGTTAGCAATTTATAGGCAGAAAGAAAAAAAATTATGGCAATATTTTTAGATTTCAAAAGAGCATTTGAAACAATTGACGGAAATTGAGTGGTTTAGATCATATCTTACAAATAGAAAGCAAATGACAAAATGGTACAAAATCTGATGAAGTGGATAACGAATGTGGTGTACCTCAGGGTTATATTTTACATAAATGATATGCCACACGTACTTAAAAGATGTAAAATTATACATTATGCAGATGAGATCCTAATATATGCGGAAGGAGAAACAGATGATCAATGTAAGCAATATCTACTACACGACATAAACAACATAAATTATTGGTTAGAGATGAGTAAACTAACAGCTTGTTTCAAGATGACGAGCGTAAGAGTGACTTGTCTGTTTATATGTAAAACATAAACAAAGCATTTTTGTTAGTGTTTGAAATATAAATAGACAAGCCACTCAACTTGTTAGACGAACGTTTTCTTACGCTCGTCATCTGGAAACATGCTGTAGATCTAAATGAAAAAAAAAAACCAAGCTACGTAAAATTAACATGGACGATGATTCAATAATTAAAATTAATTATAAGACAATAGGAAAAGTTAATAAAATAAAATATCTCGGGCTTATAATTGATAAGGACTTGAAACTAAGTGAACACATTGATTAGATATGTAAGTAAAAAATTGGTAAAAAAATTGGATTCTTAAAACGGATTAAAAATAATATATCAATGATAACAATGATAAAACTTCACTTTGAATTCGGATCTACAATTTTATATACCTGCTGCTCCACAACACAAATAGGAAGACTGCAAAAACTACAAAATAAGGCCATGAGATTAATACTGAAATATAATAGATACACTCCAATTCAACTTATGTTGGATACACTAAAATGGTTAAATAACCAACAGAGACTGATCCTTAATACCCTACAAGTTACACAAAAATGAAAATGGGAGTACCGCCTAGTTATCTATCCGAACAACTTGGATATGTAAGAGATGTTCAACCGTACCACCTGCGAAACACTAAAGATTTCCGTTTACCAATGGCGAAAACAACATCCACTTTTTTCAATTGACTTAAATTTTACAACATGCTACCGGAATTTATAAAAACACAAACAAACTTTAATAGGTATAAAAGAAATATTGTTCAATTTGTAGGAAATAATGAGATAAATCTTATTTAAAACAATAATTTAATTTTAGGGATGTCTAAATAATATGAATACTTTTAAATAAATAAATAAAACAAAATAAAAAGAACTAAAAAATCTAAAAAATAAGCTAAAATTTTAAATTGTTTTTAACAGATATTTTATAGTTATATATTTCATAGCTATATATAAAATAAGGTTAATACAGTTATATATTAATTGTTTTTTCTAAATCTAACGCAATAATAATTATTTAGGTGATAAACTAGGTATCACTTATAAACCTCTTTGATCAGCATAAAAGTCAAACTATTAATTGAACAAATTTCAATAAGAATTCAAATCAAATACATACATAAATGTACATAATTTTCAGTTTCATACAGTTTTCAAAACTATATACATACATATTGTTACGACAATAAGGTTGCGCACACCAGCGTTTATTACATCGCTAAAATAAATAAACAAAAGCTGCAAGAACAACTATACGTACTGTTTACAAATAACCAAATCTACAACAACAAACATTAGCAGAGATAAAGTAATTAAAAATAACACGGCAACAACAATAATTAAGCAGTAAAGAAAACAAGTAACAGACAAGCTGAAAGAGACAAGAGCTGAAAGAGGTAAATGTTTACATACGCATGGTTACGAAGAACCAAAAATAAATTAAAAGAATGAAATGGAATTTACATGAAATATCTAGAGGTTCGAGAGCTTTCGATGTATGTATATTATCGGCCATATAAAAGGCACATCGATGCGAACAATAATCAGTTGTAGTAAAGTTAACTCAGCGAATGTGTTATTGGTGTGAAGAGAGTTTATAAGGAGTAAACTCGTGAAGCTAGTAGTGAAGTGAAAAAAAAAACAGTTTAGTTGGAGCTAACTCAGTAAAGAGAGTTAAGGGTGGATAACCTCTGGTTGAAAAGGTTGTGATGGAATCTAAGTTATAACTACGATCGGGTTGCTAGATCTTTAATTAGAAAGATCTGTTGAGTAATTGTTGTTGTTCATAAAATTGTAAACAGACGGAGTAATTAGGAATAGAAAATTGTTATTGTCTGTAAAAAGGTTACAAGCTATGGTACACAAAACTGTGTTGAATAAAGGATTTTCATTAAAAACCAAACACAAAATTTATTTTATTTTAACTACAATCTAGGAACTCATAAATACACGTTTTTAAAAGGTAAAAACGTAACAATATATTATAAGTATGTTTGTTTATTTGGCAATCACCCGTGAGTTCAAGATAGAAGAAGATCCAGCTAACGAAATAGACTATCCTGTTTTTCAACTTAATATTAACAATTTATTAAATTGACAAACCTAAAAGTATGCAAATAAAACTACGAAATAGTTTTCTTTACTCAGTTCGTTTATGAGCCAATGACGCGTAAATGACTGAACCTATTTGTTGAAATTAAAAGGCCAAATATATAGATCCAACTTATAAAAATCCAGTAGGGGATATTTTATTTTTTATTAGACATCGGAGACGTCTAAAATAGTGGCTTTTCTTCTCGCATAACACGTATTTTTTCTTTTCAAAGCAAAATTTTTATTGCCAACAGTCATCATCTACTTCAAACGTCTTTAAATTTTTCTTATAAAAAATCAAAATTTGATAGGATTGAGATAAAAGGGAATGTTAACCTCGCTTTTAATATATGTATATAGATTCTCGGGCAACATCGGATGAGTAAAAGTAGTTTTAAATAAAATTTTAGAAAATTTTTTGGTAAAGTTTGATTTTATTTGATTTTATTTATTATTGGCCACTGGCTAATATTTTATCTTATACTTATGAGAATTGCGTATAATCTGGTACATGAACAGAGAGTTCCCAGTCAATTTTCGGCGAATTGGCATTGTAATAATATAACCTTTTCCCTTTTTTTCATCCCCCGTACTGATTCACTTAAAAAATATATATTTTTATACTAGCGACGATTTAAAAAACTCCATTGACCAGAAATGTAAATTAAATGTCGCCTTTTAAACAAAAGCTCAATTTGCACAATCGAATTATTTTTGTCCGATATATGGGAAAAATTTTATATGAATAATAAACATAACGCAGGTGATTAAGTTCACAATAGCAAAGAAACAAAACCAGGAAAAAAATAAATTTCATAACTAAGGTAGTTACACTGTGTTAAAAAACATTTAAAGGAACAAATTTATAATCAAATTAATTTGTTGTTTATTTACTTATGGAATTTTCTTTTCTGACAAAAAATGTTGCACTCCTTCTATTCCTTGTCACTAAACGTCGCTTAAAATTAAAAGGCAACAATGTAAGCAAGGCGACGAAAAACGTCTTTTGGTCAACGACAAACGATGTTTCTTAGGAATAACACTTGTCAGGCAACATAAAAACATATAAATCGAAGGTAAAAGTTATAAGCAACGACAAAAATATATATTTCGAAATAACTCTTGTTAGGCAACGTAAAAATAAAAAAGTCAAAATAAAAATAATGAGTAACAAAAAAAATGAAATACATATTCCTGAGAATAACTCTTATTAAAAAACGTTAAAATTATTCATTGATCTGTGGCCCACTTTTCTATTTCAAAAAATTTAAAAACAGTTATTAATAGTCTCTGGTAAATTGTCAAATACTTGGAATCTTATTGCATTTTTATTTTAAACTAGAGTAGGCCTTCCGCGTTGCTGGAAGTCTTTGTGTTATATACCTATAAAACGTATTTCTCATAAGAAAAACTGAATGGAATGCATTAAAATTAATGATTTATATGGACTACCAAGTCATTTGGACCAAGTTTAAAAACTGACATTGTAACCGTTCTCTAGATATACAAAATTCAATATATACTTTTTGTTATAGATGCCACACCCACTTATTCAATTTCGCTCATATTTCGACTGGTTATGTGTATTTGCAACGAAGTTATTTACACCAAATTCAGACCTTTCCACTGTTACCGTTCCAAGGATATACAAAAATCAATTTTTACTTTGTTTGGAAGGTGCTACTCCCACTTACACAACTTCGCCCACCTTTTGACTGACGATTTGTATTGACCACAAAGTTACTTGGACTACATTTAGAAACTCTAACTATTTCCGTTTTAAAGACATACAGAAATCAATATTTACTTTGTATGGCAGGTGCCACACTCATAAATTTCGCTCATATTGTGACTGATCTGCGGGTTAATTCTGGCATTTGTACACGAACGGATTCTTATTCGAAAGAACGAGTTTTTTAGTATTTGTAATTCTCTTATTTGATCACGAATAAAACGAACTGAAATCTCTAATGATCGCTTTCGATATCGGGCAATAAATCGAACGTAAGCTTGCGAGTTTTTACTCGTAAGCAAAGAAAGTTAATTAAAAAACGGTAGTAAAAATAGCAGAAAATTTATTTAGGAAATTTTAGTATATTTAGACAAACAGACAGCAAACAGACTTAGAAAAACTTAATGCCGAATAGTTCCCAAAGAAAAACAACGGCTCATAGGACAACCTTACGTTTACATTTAAAGTCTAAGGTTCACCAATAAAAGATATCAAGTTGTAGCACAAGGTGACATAAGAGGAAAAAATATTAGATATACGCTGCTCAAGAGTAAAAATAGGTCGTGGGTAGAATAAAGAGCAAATTTTTTGTACGTGGGAGAAATATTTTGACGGAAGTAGGCTAGAGTGTCAATGGCGAAGGTCAAAAAACTTTTAAATGTTTTCGATCGCTTTTGATAAGAAACACAGTAGAAGATCTATCTCAACATAATTTAAAAAATCCAAGAAATGAAAAAAAAATTCCTTTAACCTTCGTGATATTTGATCACGTGTTGCCTGTCTTTTGTTCAAGTACTATAATTACTACACCACGTCATCTACATATTTTTTGATTTTGATGTCCTAAAAGCATTTTTTTTAAACCTTTTACAACACTTAGCTCGTTTCGTACGAGTATTAACATAAGAAAATTGTACGATATCGAGATATTTTTCGATTCGAATTTCATTTCGATCGACCTTTTATGTGAGGTGTCACTATTCCAATTATGCCCATCTTTTGTCTGATAAAATGTATTGACTATGAAGTCATTCAGACAAAATTCGGAAACTTGAACTTTAACTATTCTCAAGATAGACAAAAATCAATATTTACCTTGTATGGGAGGTATCATGCCCACTAATCCGATTCCGAACACTTTTTGTCTGATAATTTGTATTGATACTTTAGATACTCTTACTGTTACCATTTAAGATATATAGGACAAAACACTATTTCCTTTGTGTGGGCGTGGCAAATTATTGGAATTGTCTTCATAATCTGATGACGATGAAGTTTTTGCAGTGTTGGTAAGACGAAATATAAAAGATTTTAAGAACATTATTGAGAAAAAGGTTATTTTCTGATAAAAAAAAGTGCAACTCTAGAATAAAATTACCTTGTTAAAATGCAAACAATTCGTTTGAGACAAGAAAACAACATAGAATTGTTGTTCTATTTGAATGTTGTGCACTACTGAGTACTGGTCTTGAAATGTTCAATTTTATTGCTTTTAAAGTATGCATACCGTATAAGTCCGTATGATGCAGCGTTGCCAAATGTGCAGATTTATCTGCATTTTGCAGTGTTTTGAGGCATTGAGCAATTTTGAAGTTTTTTGTTTAAAAAATCAGTGTTTTTTGTTAATTGTGCAGATTTTGCAATTTTTAAGGTTTAATTTTTTACTTTCAATTTTGTTATTTTAATTAATTACGATTTATAAAATAAGAATTTCACCAAATTTGCTTAATATAACTGTGGCAGCTTTATTCGTACCTTTTTTAATACGACAGAGTAATTATCCTTTTTTTGACGACTAATTATTAAGAAGGAGAGTCTTCACACGGTGTGTGATACTTACATTTATGGCTAAGAAAGATTAGTTTTTTTGGTAAAAAAACAATACTTCGCAAATAAAACTGAAAAATAAAACACATTCGTACGTACTTATGTAGTAATGTGATCCCTCCCTTTGTCCTTTTTGTCCAAAAAAATTGATATTTCTAAACGATTACGCAGATTTAAAAAAGGTTTAGCCTCTTTTGGAGGTAATTTTACTGCGGAATTCCATATTTTTTAGTTTATTCACTAAACTGAACCGATTTTGAGTTACGTTAATATATGTTGTGCAACCTTCATCATTTTCGAAATAACCCTATATCTTGAAAACAGGAGCTATCATAAAAAACGGTGAGGATCACTGAATTCAGAGACATCGAATTTAGTATACTCTCTGGGGGCCCTGCTTGTCGGAAAGAAACTGTCAAATTTGAACACAGTCATTATATCATATCATTTATGTATGTACATATGTCACACTTAATTTGGTGTAAGTAAAAAATATATATATATCGAATTTAGTACACTCGCTGGGGGCCCTGCTTGTCGGAAAGAAACTGTCAAATTTGAACACAGTCATTATATCATATCATTTATGTATGTACATATGTCACACTTAATTTGGTGTAAGTAAAAAATATATATATATATATATATATATATATATTTAATTATATATATATATATTTATATATATATATATATATTTATATATATATATATTTAATTTTTTTTCTCTTACCTTTTAGGTAACTTCTTTGATTATCAAAAGTTAAAAATAATTGGCGCATAAGGTTTGATTTGTCTTTAAATAGTTTACTCGATTTCAATTTCGCTCGTTTTCGGTTACAGAACGTAACCGATACGGCTATAAGTGTATTTTTTCTTACTTTTTTAAGTATGTGCAGTTTTTTCATTTGAAAATCAGTTTTTTTCTATAAAATTTTTAATTTTTCTAAAAAAATTATGACGTTTCTAACCTTCAAAGGATGCGTGTATAAATTTGACAGCAAACTGACTATTTGGTGTGAAGCAACCTGTGTTATTAAAAAAATGAAAAAAGTGAATTTAAAGTTTTGATAAAGCATTACTTTTTGATGTAAAAAATACAGTGGAAGCCAAACAATGGATTGATAAACATTATACGAACACTGGTTAGAGAAGTGGTCCGCTGAATTTTAACGTGTTCGTACCAGCTGTTATTCCAGAAAACATCCAAAAAATCAACAAATGAGCGATTGCAAATTGAAGTTGCACGACCTAGCTGATATTGTAAAAGTATCATATAGTAATGTTCGTATCATTTTACACGAACATTTGGGTGTGCGAAAGCTTTGTTCAAAGTGGTTGCCGTGTGAGCTCACAAATCGATGAAATCGGTGGAAAAATTGAATGAATTGGCTTCGAATTGCTTACCGACCCACCGTATTCTCTAGACTTAACGCACAGCCAATTTTTGCTGCTTTCAGATCTCGAAACAATCCTGCTGGAAATAAATTTAAGTCCTGTGATGAAGTAATCGCTGAAACTGAGGCCTATTTTGACGAGACAAAGGAATCGTACTATAAAAGGGGTATCACTATACTCATTGTATCGCCCTCTAAGGCAACTATGGTGAGTAATAAAATCAAAGTTTGCCAAAATTTGTTTTTTTCTTACTTCTTCCACGGACTTATTGAGTGACCTGTTACATATCGATGGTCTCATGTAGAAATGCCCTAACTCATATTTTTTCAAAATTTCGTTTTTTAGAGATTGCAATACATTTGACAAAAATACACCTCGTTACGTCTTCTTTAAAAATTTGAAATTATTTGAGTTAAGGCCTTTCTACATACTAAACGATACGTATACATAAGCACACTCGGGAGACGGTTTACATTGTTTAAAGACGTAAATATTTGTATGTCTTCCGAACTAAAAAAAGAACATAAAACTTTTTAAATTGGTTTAGTGTCTTGATAGAATAAACTTTGTTTTGTCATTCAAATTATAGGCGTGAAAAACATTATTTCATCTTTTCAAGACTGTATGCTCTAATAAGTTTTTACTGTCGTTTGAGAAATTGTTATGGTAATGCTAGTACTTAAGTGTGAGTTATTTGATTTAAAACTAAATTTTGCAATTCACTACTGCTCAGTTCTTGTAATAGCAGCTAATTTAAAACAAAAATTTACATTAAAAAAAATTCTGTAAAATAAAAGACACAACGAAAGTAGTACTTAGTATGAAAGACATAAACAAATGATAAAGAAAATGAGTATCAAAAAAATATTAACTTGAGATTTTTAAAAGAAAATATGAAATTATAAGAATTTGCTTTAGAAAAGTTTTAGTTTAAAAATATCTGTCTGCCTGTCTGTCAGTCTATAGTTAATACGGGTAACCAGAGACGTCCAGCCCACATGGGGCTAATATTGATCCCACTGTGATACCCATCAGTAATCCAGAAAATGAACAATCTATATGTCCGCGTCCCGGTCCGATCCGAATCAATCAGACGCATGTACGTATCCTGCCGATATTCACACCGGCCGGATCCGACAAGCAATCCAGAGACGGACTGACAGTGTCCGAAAGACTCGGGCACTGGGATAGGAAGTGCTCGACAGTCTCCTCTTCCTCCTTATCCTGACAACCTCTACAATTGTCATTGAACGACAGACCCAATCTCCTAGCATGCGCACAAGCCATCCGATCTTATAGAGGCCAGATTTGCCTCGATACAGAACACGTGGGTTCATCATCCCGCCGTAGCCGTGCCCTACCCAACATGTACCGCATGACCATAAGTCTGCAAGAGGAGAGTGGCATCCCAACTGAGTGAGGTCAATCTCTTCATTTCTGAGGAGAGAGTGGTCAATCTCCTCATTTCTGAGGAGAGAGACCACCCTCGCAAGTCCGTCTGCCACACAGTTCCACCGGGTGTCCAAGTGAGCCCTTACCCAGATAATCTCTAGGTCTGAATGTTCCGCCGTCTCGTTCAGAGATGCCCGGCATTCACCCACCAGTTGCGATATCGAGTTGTCTGTCTATATAACCGTTATGAAGTTTTGCTTTTGTTTACAATTAAATATTTTTGCCTTTTTGCTGGATAAAGCCTATTCAGATCTTCTTATATATGAAAATGACTGTGTGTTTGTATGTCTGTATTTATGTTTGAGTGTAGTCTATAGACAGCTAAACGGCTGAATCGATTTTTTTGAAGACAGTATTTCTCTGTTTATTTGCAAGGAACTATAGACTATATAAATTTCAATAATTCCAACTGGGCGGTACCACTCCCATACAAAGTAAATACAGTAGAATCTCGAAAAAGTTAACTCGCGAAAAAGTTAAACTATTGGATAAAAACCCTTTCAAGAGAAACGTCGGCTGTTATACCCTTCATGCATCGCAACTTTATAACGCAGATAAATTCGGACTATTTTATTGTTTTTACCCGACAAAACAATTGTTGCTGCAAACGAAAAGACCGCATCGGGCCGAAAAAATTTAAAGAAAAGGAAAGAATAACTTTACTGTTGTGTGCTAACGCAGGTGGTTTGCACAATTTAAAACCGTTGGTCATTGGTAAATCTGCAAACCCACGTTGTTTTAAGGGATTTAAGAACCCATTCGACTTTGTAATTCGAAGAAGTCGTGAATAAATTCATAGATATTCTTCAACTGTAGCAGATCTGACAATATCTGCACGTAAGTGATCAAGACTTATTACCTAACAAGTTTTGACTGCTTCTTTAAGCCACTTCGTACGAATAAATATTTCTTAGTCGCGAAAATATTGAAAGGTATTACGGGTATTATTGCTTTTTTCTTTCTTAATTTAATTTTTAAAAATCCTTAGAAAAGTTAACGGTTCGAAAAAATTAATTGCCCCTTTTAAAACTTTGGTTAACTTTTTCGTAAAGCAATTCGCCGAAAGAGACAAGATTTGTGTACAGAAAATTTGTGGATTTTGCACCATGATAACGCACCGTCGCACAGCATCATCATTATTCAAAATTTTTTGACGGAAAATGCAACAAATACCATCCAACAGCCACAGAATTCACTGCGACTTCTTTCTGTTCAATCGAGTTAAAAAATCATCACGGGGAATGCGTTTCATCAGCCGAGAGGAAATAATGGAAAAATCACAGGAAGCATCGATGAACATACCGAAAACTGAATATAAAAAATGCATCGAGGATTGGATTAAGCGCTGGCATAAGTGTGTTGCAGCCGATGGGGATTACTTTGAAGGTGATAATACACTATAGATTGAGATGAATAAACTTGTATTTTTTTTTTTTTTTTTGATTAAATTCCGGGAAATTTTTGATCAAGGTGGTATGTTGTATCTGGAAGGAGACAAAATTTAAAATAGGGGTCGCGAAGTACGCCGGGCTTTAGCTAGTAATACATGAAAAAAATGTATAAATACAAGTGTAATGTTTTTTTGTTAAGAAAATATTTTGAAATGATTTTGATTTTTTTACTTTGTTACAAAAAACACTGATGTTCTTATTTTTCTGTATGAAATAAACATTTTGTTTTCCTTATCATTAATCATATCATTTTTATTTAATTTAATTTTATTTTATTTTTATAAGTTAAATAAATATAAAATTTAAAATAATATTTAATGTATTATAAAATATAAACAAATAAGAAAATTCCTATAAATAATTAATTTAATTTGTTTAACATTTCTATGGCTTTTAAGAAGAAGCCTTTATAAGTGTGCTTTTTTAGCAAATTTGTAAACATGCCTTAAGATATGCTACGAAAATATTTATTTTTTCTATTGTGCTTAAAAAAACATTGATTTCATTTTATTTAAGAAAATTTTACTAAAGTGTCGAAACTTAATTTAAAATTTTTCTGATTCAATTTCTGCCTAAGAAACCACGAATTTTCTTTCTTGGTCATTTCGAGAGAAAGAATAAATGGATTTTGGCATAAAGAAATGTAGCAGATCATTTTTTTGTAAAGTCGTTTCTCCTATTCCTAAGTTCTGTCTTTGTTTCTCTGTTTATTTTACAATTAAGTGATTTTAAAGGGAAACACATATCTTTAAAAAATGAGCAAAATAATTAAAGAAGTAGTATATTTATTTTCCTAAACACCACTTAACTTTCGAGATGCAAAAAAAAAAACATTGAAATGTCAAGTGACATCATCTATATATAATACTAGTCGTTTTGTATGGATTAGGGAATAGTAGCAGCTATAGTTTTACTCTTCTAATTATTGTTGTGGTGTAATATAATATATGTATAAATATTCACATATTTAATATTTAGTTTCAATTTTCAATTACAATAATTACACCTTAATCTTCTTGGCAATATTAAATTTTGCTTTATTTATGTAACATAATGTATTATTATAAAATTAACAATATTATCGGATGGTTTTTAGCAACAACTCTTTTTGTTGCACCACTGATTTTGGTAGCTTAGCTGTTTTCGTGTAACATGTTACTGTCAGATATGTTCAGTTTGATCTGTAACTGAGCCTTGAATCGATTTACAAACGACCTACGCTTGCAGATTATTGAAATTTATTATCAAAATTCATGCTCACAAAGATCCAAATTTTTATTTGAAAATTGTGTTCAGCAACGAAAGTCATTTCTGTCTGAATGGATACGTAAGCAAGCAAAATTACCGTATTTTGTGTGAAAAGCAGCCAGAAACATTGAAAAAACAATGCATCCCGAAAAATGCACAGTTTGGTGTGTATTATGGGCCGATGCCATCATTGGACCGTGATTTTTCAAAGACGATGAAGTCAGGAGCGCTACCGTGCGATGAATTAATTTTTTTTTTTTTTTTTTTTGAGAGGCGAGTCCGGTGACCAGTTGATTTCACCTTTGGGGCCGCCTAGATCGTGTTATGTTAAGGGTTATGTCTGTAAGGACAAGCCCGCAATGGTTGACCCACTGGAGGACAATATTGAAGAATTTATTTGTGTGAAACCGGCCGACATGTTGGAGACAATATGCCAAAATTAGACCCAGCAAACATTTACATGAAATCATCTCTAAACAGTGAATTATATAGATCGTTCTATCGACTCAAATAAACATTTCATACATTTCTCTAAATTTTAAATATTTTTTTAAATCAAATCCGAAAGCTCTTAAAAAAATCACCCATTATAGTCAATGTTGCAATCCAAATTTGCAGCGTTCCTTTTGTTGACAATCCTAGCGTATGAATGATATTTAATATGCCTTGAATACAATCTATTAATCATACGTATTGTGGTTTCTATAGAAGAACATGAGTAACGCTTCTCGTGTTGCAAGGAACCTTTGTATTGTATACCTATAAAATGTATTTCTCATAAGAAAAATGTGAAGAAATGCGCACCATCGCAAAAGTGTGCTTACAGTGGCATAAATTCGTATGTAAGCACTCTTAATTGTACATGTAAATTTTTTTGTTCGTATTGGGCTACACTAAGCAAATATTTGCTTTACCTCCCAATTAAAAAGTTATTCTTTGACATACGACTTTAATGTCAAAGAAAAGTTGATTTGTTTTTTGTTTAACTAATTGTGTTCAATAACAGACCTTACGTTAAGAGTTTTATGAATGCACAGACACAATCTTCAATTGCCTGCAAAAATTTTTCTAAGCTTTTATTTTTCCGTCAAGACAATGCACATGCGTAGTGTTTTTGACAAAAATCTATAAATTGGTGGAAAAAACTATCCAGCTCAGATTAGTGTCTTGCCACTATTTCTTGTTTTCCAATAACAAAGAAGTCATTGGATGGTAAAAGATCTGAGATCATCCTCTAAACAAACATTATCTTTCTAAAGCCTTGAAATTTTTATTTATTTTTTATTTCTGATTCTGATTCTGATTTTGATTCTTTTCAGTAGCAAAGATAATTATCTTCTAATATTTTTTAAATATTTTAAGCATTCAAGTGTTGAAGTGTAGTTTTTCAAAAGTTTATCTCTCTCTTTTTATTCTTATAGTTTTTTAATTTTTAATCGTATTTTGTGGCCCAATTCACTATCTGTATCGTATTATTGTTTGTTGTAAAACAAAACAAAAAAATAAATGTTGAACAAAAATTTTAACAATAAAAACAAACATATAAATGTATTAATGTATTAATTTTACAACATACTACGATAGAATAATACGTTAGGTGTTGTGAATTGCGTGAATATATTTTCAAAAACTTGGTTAACCTTTAAATCATTTAAATTTTTACGAAAAAAATGATTATATTGAGGTGTGCACCTCACGTTTTATTTATTTATAAAATATTGGCATTTCGGTATTTTTTTCTTCATTCGTATTTCAAGCATGTGAAAGGAAAAATGTATTATTTTTCGTGAACTTATTGGTTAAGTGTTTTTCTACTTGAATGAAATGAAAATGGCTCATATGAGCATATTTGCATATTACGTTAGAAGACATAAAATATTTCTTAAATAAATTGTATATGTGTATGTCACGATATACGTATGTATATGCTAATGATAAAATCATCAGCAAGAAAACATAATCAAGGCAACAAAATGTATATCAAATAAAAGTCATGGCTTAGATATTATTATCATGATGAAAAAAATCTTCACACAGTCTGTAAAATAAATTTATTAGGGTAGGGAGAGGTTAACTATGGTATATTGGATTGAAATTCTTAAGTATTGTATTAAAAGGTAGTGTGCTAACATGTGCCGCGCGGTCATCCATAAGAATGATAAAAAAAAAATAATTGAGACGTCATGTCAAAACCCATCTACTATGAAAAAACGAAGAAGAATAAATTAAATGGCGAAAAAGGAGAAGGAGGAGCGAAAATTATATCAGAAAATAAAACATCGGACTGATGGTTTTGGTTCAGGCACATCCTGCTGCTAAGATAAGAAGGTAATCTTGTGACAGATACGGCTAATGTGTTGAGGATACGAAATGATCATATTTCCCAGCTGTTGGTGTCCGATAATAGCGTCGGCGAGGACGCCCTAGAACTACTCCCAGATAACGGTATTGAGTGTATACCGCCTAGTCAGAACGATGTCAAAATGGGAATAACCCGTATGTATAATAACAGGGCAGCAGGGTCTGATAGGTTACCGGACGAACTGTTTAAAACTGACGAATATACGTAAGCAGGGCATTAGCATCAGCTTGTTTACTTAATCTGGCTAGAAAAACGCATATCCGATGATTGAAACCCCAGCATATTATGTTCCGTGCACAAAAAAGAAGACAAAAAATTATCGAGCGTACTCTGTGAAAGTTTAAAACCTAAAGTCGACAAGATAATTGGGCTATATCAGTGCGGTTTTACACCTGGTAAATCCACCATCGACCAAATACTCGCCTTACGCCGAATTCTTTAAAAGACCCAAGAAAAACAGATCGACACCTATCATCAATCTGTCGATTACATGGCTGCTTCTGACAGCCATGTACGTTCAAATTTGTTTCAAACCATGCCTGAGTTTGGTATTCCTGCAAAATTAATACGACTTTGTAGCATGACACTAGCATGTCCAAGCTAAATTTCAGTCTTTCGTGTGATCTTTTCGACATCTTGCTGGAAAAGGTTATAAGTCACGCAGGTGTGAATGTAGATGGCTCACACAAGCTACTTGCTTATGGCGGCGGCATTAACATCATGGGTGCAACTTTTCGATCAGTTACTAGCAAAAGATACTATTTTTGATTAAACAAGCTGTTCAAGAACAAAACCACATCTCGACATACGAAGATTACTCTATACAAGACACTGATACACGTGCTGTTATGTGGTTCTGAAGCCTGGGTGTTTGCGAAAGCAAACGAGGCAGTGCTTGAACAATTCGAGAGAAAAGTTCTTCGTAAAATGTATTGTCCCATCTGCGTTGGCAAAAAACATTGATATCGTATGAATCATGAGCTGTATGAACTATGTGTATCCGATATACTCGATATTGATATACTCGTATGTAGTTAAACCCATTAAATTGCAACGATTAAGTTGGCTAGGTCATGTTTTGAGAATTGATGAACATGCTCCAGCTAAGAAGTAATTTGAGAAAAAACCAGGTGATGGTACCTGCAGAAGGGGAAGACCGAAAGTCCGATGGAAGAATCAAGTAGAGAAAAACATCTCGAAACTTGGTCTCAGAAATTAAAGACAGGATTCTTAAATATTTCGATTGAAGAATTATCGAATGATTCTAAATTCAACTTTCATTAAAACTAAAAACAGTCTGTTTCCAATAAGATTTTTCTTAAATCTCACGTAGATGTTGAAATTTTAAATTATTTCCACTAATTAATTGAAAAGCTTGGTGACTTAATACCACTTTCTATAATAATTCAAATAGGGATGAAAAATTTTATGAAGAAGAACATTTTTGCGTCTTATAACTAAAGTTAGTGGAATTTCAAAGCATTTATGACACGATTTTGAATTTTTAAATTTCCCAGTTTGGTGACACAATAGAACTAAAATAAGATTAAAAATCCTTTTAGGTCGTGTGTAAGCTAAGCATTAACCCATTATTGCCCAGTCGGTAATTTTACTTATCATTACTTTAAACTACTCTAAAATAAGCAATACGTATTTAAAAAAGTGAACTTTTACTTCAATTACGGTTTAACTTAGAGCCTTTTACAAAAACAGTTTGGGGGATATTTGTGTATATATTTTAATTTTAGTGCTTTTAGCAAACATTTTTGCAAACCTCCAAAAATGAAAATCAGGTTGGGCACCCCTGTCGTTTATTACATTGCTAAAAAAATAAACAAAAGCTGTAAAAACAACTATAAGTGCTTACAAATAACCAAACTGATAACAACAACACAACAAAAACGAACAACAACAAAACAACAAGAACTAAAACAAGCATATGTTTACGTTCGCACGGATTCATAAGAACTTGAAAGAAAGTAAAGGAAGAAACTGAATCTACCTGAAGTATCGAAAGGTTCGAGAGCTTTCAAAGTATTGCCTACTCAGCCATATTAAAAGCACATCTATGCGGACAGCAATCAGTTTATTGGTGTAAGCCAGATTGAGGCAAAGAGCTGCTTTCTCTTCTGTTTTCACACGTACGTATTACACGCATAGGGAAAAAATAAACAAAGAGAAGTAAAGAGAAAACAAGTGGAAAAAAACATTGCAAAATGGCCTGAGTGAGAAACTCTCAAATTAATATCACAATTGTAAAATGCACTAATACTAGTTTGCCTGTTACTGGTGTAAATTCAACGAGAAGAACTTATTAGATTGAACTCGGTGTGTGGAATGGGCAAATTGTCAAAATTGTCGTCAAAATGGTGAGTGGATGGATAAATGGATGCGGGTGTGGCTTTGGTGGTTGTGGTGGTAATATTGGAATTTGGTAGAAAAATTGTAATTTTAGTGTGGTGATAATGGTTGCCGTTTTGATAGGGATTGATATGGGGATTTGAGAGTGCTAATGATGATGAAATTCGGTAGAAAATGGTAATTTGAGTATGTAAATGTAGGAATTTCATACGAAATAGATATTTTATTGTGAAAATTTTGTGAATTTAATAGATTTTTGTATTTTATATTAGAAAATAGATATTTTATTGTGTAATTTGGTAAATTTCGTCGAAAGTTTATATATATGAACTAATATGATGTTTTTTTTCGACTTTTTGAATGGAACAGTAATATGTTTTACATACATTTTCAATTTTTTTTTTCGTTCGTCTATCAAAGTAAAATATTGTTTTTTTGCCCTTTCTTTGCCCCAACAGTACCCGATCATAGGTGTATCAACCATAAAGGGTATTTTTTCCAACATTTTTTCATGTATTTCGCTTCATAACCACTGTATGAGGGCCTCTAAACCAGTTTTCCACTTTGCCCCAACAGTCCCTGCTCATATCTGTATAAATCCTCTAGGGATTTTTTTTTAAGATTTTCGATTCAAAATGACTGTATGTATGTCTCTATTGTCTCTATTGTGTTGTGTTTCTTCGAACATACATATATTACTTTGTTAATTGTTATTGTATTTTTTTCGAATATTTGAATTTTTGCTTTGTTATTTGTTATTGTAAATTCGTGAAGACAAAGTACAGTTTAGTTGGAGCTAACTCAGTGGGGTTAAGTGTGGATAACTCTAGTTGAGAAGGTTGTATTCGAACCTAAGTTGTAACAACGATCGGGTTGGAAGATCTTTAGATAGAAAGATCGTCGAGTAATTTTTGTTGTTTACAAAGTTGTAAACAGGAAGAAAAGGGTTAAAAAAGTGGAACACAAAACTGTGAATTATTAATTAAAAGCCAAGCATAAGGTTTTTTTATTTTATACTGCAATCTACGAACTCATAAACGTTATAAAAGCTAAAAACGTAAGCATACTTTAAAATATGTGGGCATAAAAATTTGACGAAAAGTGAAATTGACAAAGAATCAATTATTTCTAAGCAATAATTTTTTTAGTTTTATTATGTACAAAAAATAGTTTGCATGACAGTGACTAAATGCTTAAAATATTATCACCTAACATTGCGGTAATTTTACTTACTAATGGGGAAGTTAATTAAATAAATTAAATACGATAGAACGCTAGCAAATATTGAAATATTATAAATAAAAAAATAGGCCGCTTTCGTGATGATGTGGAAGAGCTAATTGGAAAGTCTACTATTTTTTGATAATGAACTGAAATATATTACTCTAAGAGCAATGCAGGATTTTTGTTATTTACTGTCTACAATATCTTACGAGAATGGAAACTATACTGCCCCTCCTTGCCATTGTAATTACTTCTAACGCTTTTCCAAAGAATCAATGAATCGTGCCGAATTGATAAAACAATACAATTATTTATCTGACAATAACAACATTGATCCAAAATACAAATACGCTAAACTGAGAACCAATAGTCGACTTAGCGACAAACGTTAAATATTGTTGGTAGAATTTGCTCACAATTTATTTATTGATGTGGAAATGATTCCATATTTCGACAGACATTATAGTAAAATGTTTGCGAAAGAAAAACCCACTCGTTTTGAATTTGAGGCATAGCGCTTGACTTCATTAAACGGTTATTTTTACAACCTAAAACTCTGTAGCAAATTTAGTCTATTGAAAGCAAAAATCTAGTTTATTAAGACCGCTATCCAGTCATACCTTAGAATAACTTTTACGCACTATACCAACTAGCATATGAGTGGAATGGATCTACATGATAATGTGTTGGTTAAATATAAAGTTGCTGTATCATTCAAAAAGTGGTAGTGGACTTTTAATCATTGTTGCGATTATATGTAGTCGTATACTGGCAATTTTATGAAAACTTTATGTTTTGGATTCGTTGAAAGAGGACATGAATCGTGTAGCTGCTAAAAATGAACTGAATAATGACCTGAATAATAGACCAATCGTCGCAGTTGCCAATCTTTAACGAAACAATTGATTCATTTAGTTCGAGACCTTCTGGAAACCAAAAACGCTTTGTGGCTTGTCAGACTAATATACCATATGAATGTCAAGTATGCAGTGTAACAAAAATATATATAAAATCATAAAATTTTAGGGTACCAGGCAAAAATGGGTTAAAGAAAACTCCATTAAAGTATGTCACAAAATTTTATTTCAATTTTAAAAGGAATCTATTAATGTAAATTTGATAAGTCTTAATTATTCACATGAAATTCATATAAAATAATTTAATTGCCTCAATAAAATTTCTAAGCCTATCTTTATTTTCCATCCATACATTGACTTCGGCTGAACTATTTCCGCTGCTAGTTACCTCAATATCAACCTATATTATCCATGTATAGGTATCGGTGTCTTTTAATTGCCTTCTGAGGGTATAGCCAATCCACCACCACTTGGGCCTGTTTAATTAATTCCATAAGAGCTGCTGACCTGTTCACTTTCCTGTGATGATAATGGACTTCTTGTGGCCAGAAAGTGAGAATATGGAGCTGGACGATATTTGGTTCCAACAGGATGGTGCCACTTGCCACACAGCCAATACAACAATGACTCTTTTGCGCGAGAAATTCAATGGCCATGATATCCTATGTCGTGGCGTTGTTAATTGGCCGCCACCATTATGTGTTTTAATACCGCTGAACTCTAAAAGATAAAGTGTATGTCAATAAGAAGTCAAGAACAATTCAAGAGCTAAAGGCACATTAACGACATTGAACAATTAAGTCTCAGATTCATTGAAAATATGAACCGACGGATAGAGGTATGCTACTGAAGCTGTAGCTAGCATTTGGCCGATATTTGTTTCACACATAATTGTCCCAGATTCTTCTATCATAATAAAAAAAGTTAAGTTAATTCTCTGAAAACTTTTTGTTTTATTTATAATTAACTTCGTGCGTTTTGGTTGGACTACCTTTTAATTGAGTTTGTATAAGCGGGTATTGTAGGACAGTGTAAAAGCTATATACATATGTAAAAGATGTTTTTCTTTTGCAATTTTCCGATTATTCAATAAAATGTGTACAAATAAATGTGTTGAGGGTATCGAAGCACTCCGGGTTTCAGCTGGTGTAAAACTAAAAACCTTATTTCTTACCACCCTCTGCTTTAAAATATAACTAAAGACTTAATGCCTCTTAAAGCATTACCTTCCCATGTACATTATTTACAAACTTCCTTACAATCGGGTAGAGCAATTCTGTTTAATGGATAAACATCTAAAAAGCAATAAACAAAGAAATACTTTAAGCCTTATCATAGTGATTTTTGGTAATAAATTATTTTCATAAGGGTTATGACCACTTTAGTAAAATTTTCCAAACATCATTACAAAACTACAATAACATTTCATCTCATTGTCAGTCATAAAATTAATAGCAAATAAGCAAATAAGCAGTTAATTACTTAATTGAAAAAGTGAAAATTACAATTTCGACAGATGGTTAATGGTAAAAATTCAAAGATGATGATTTTTATTTTTTCCATTAGGATTTACATTTGTATCTTTATTACCGTTCATTCATGTGGTCATTTCATTTCAATTCTTACCATGTCAATCAAAAATCAAATGAGTGCAATTAACACCATATTCTGAAACGAATTATTACACGAATTATTAAATGCTTGTCATGTCACGTAAACTTCCTATTTTTTCAACAAAAATATCAATCAAATTGCAAAGACGCTTTTTAAAAGATTGGATTTGTTTAAAAATTACTATGAATAGTAAGAGGCTTTAGGCTTTCATAAGCTATGCTTAAAATATCTATAAAAATTAAAAAAAGAAATTAAAAAAAAACCACAATTATTTAAAATGTTTTTGATAATGACACTATCGGCTTTCACCTGCGGCAGCGTAATCATTTCATTTAATTTTTCAACGCAGTAACATTCACTGCAACTGTTATCCTTTTTTAAAATATTTCAAAATTTTAGGGAATCTGCAGCTATTGGCAATGAAAGCAGATAAGCTCGTTGAATTTAACGATGAATTCAGTATTCTGTGCTAGAAAAAAAAAATCGGTTGCAACTTTGGCCAAAAATATAACAGCTTTTTCTTATATTTCAAACGAGCTTTATTAAACCAAATCAGTAGTGTGGACTAGACTGCTACTTTAAGTATTATCGTATTGTATTTTTTCTCCGTTTTCTTCTGGTTATCCCTCTGATGTTTGTCATCGTCAGGGGGCTTTTTTAGATGGGGGGAGGTTGAAATCTCTTTATTAAACATTCGAAATCGCTCTGCTTTGACTTAAACCTGGGCCGTTTGTGTTGTATGCCTGCGCTCTAACCACTAGATCACGCCACCCCCTACATATTGTCTAATCTTTTAATAACTAATGACGTTTTCTTTATTGAAAAAAATGTTGCATTTTGTTGCCCTTTCTTTTGTGTGTGTTCATTTCATAAAAAATTTAATACAAGCAAAGGGTGCGTTTTATGGCAAAAATAAAAGAAGTGCAACATTTTTGGGCAGAAAATAAAACGTCATATATATTACAGCCTTTAAAACTCAACCATATTAAGAGTATGGCTTCATATGGTATGTGCTACGTCTTTTAGTACGTTATCATACCTGTGATAACGGAACAGATTTAGAAGTCGACTGAATTAATATATTCTATTCCAAAGTAGGTGTAAACAGTGCTATCTGTAGGCAAGTTGATGGCGTCTGTCTTTTTCTTTTTTTCCATAATATTATTGATTATCTTGAAAATAGAAAACACAATAAACTGCAAGTATTATGATAACTTATTACAGCGGTTAAGTAATGAAGTTAATACCAATACCGTAGACAGGCGACAGCTTTAATGTGCATTAAAAACTCACCAATGCAAATTAAAATCTTACTGTGAGAGTTGACAGTTTTTGCACTAAATAAGCAGCTGTTTGTTTGTTAAATTTTTTTTTCCATTTAGATCAAATGGATAGAATACAGAAGTTATGATTAGCAGCTATGCTGTTGGTGAAAAATCGCTATTTATTTTATGAAAAAGCTGATATGACTTTTGCAGAAACTGCTCCGTAATTCATTTTAATCCTTTTTAATTTTTTTCGATTCAAAATTGATTCACAATAGTAAACAATTTGATCGATTATCCATAGTATTACCATACACTCAAACCTAGTTTTATGCGAATTTTTTTATGCGAATTCAAACTTATGCGATTTTGAATTTTTTTGCATGCTTTTTTTTGTGCACGCTTTTGTATGTACAATTCTTTTTTTGGTTGTGGCAACACTGCTTGTGACTTTTATTGCAGCGCGCTGTAACTTAGTGTGAATATCATTCTAGTTTTCAACTTAGGGGAAATTCCTTTTAATCAACAAGTAAAATATAATAGTTTATTGTGGTGTTTGTCTTAGTGAATATTACTCGTATAAAAAATTGAGATTAATTTATCGTAAAAGTGATTAAAGTGAGAACTTATAAAGTTTTGTTATTTTAAAGTTTCTGTGCTCAAAAATATTTTTTTTTTTGTACGTTTTCAGATTATAGTATGGATAAAAATAAGAAAAAACGACAAACAATATCCCTAGAGACAAAAATTAAAATTCTCGAACTCTTAGAAAATGGTGCAAAGTATACATCTCTTGGAAAGCAATTCAACTTAGGAGAATCAACTATACGATCGATTAAAAAAAAATGAAGATTCCATAAGAAAATCCGTAATTTCGGGCACAGAAATGAGTTCAAAGTATTCGTCTTATACAAGAGACATACTGATTGAAAAAATTGGAAAAATCTCTTAATTTGTGGATTGAGGATTTAACATTTAAAAGAGGATTCCTATAAGCGGATATATGATACAAGAAAAAGCCCTAATATTTTATGATAGAATAAAGCAAAATCAGCCATCAACTTCTGAACCAAAAGAAAAAGAATTTTTAGCTAGCAATCGGTGGCTTGCACGGTTTTTAAAAAGAAATAATATTCACAGCATCCAAATCAGAGGTGAGTCAGCATCAGCAGATGAACATGCTTCTATAAATTATCCTGAAAAATTAAAAAAAAAATTATAGAAGAAGGACAGTATTGCCCAGATCAAATATTCAATGCAGATGAGACCGTATTGTTTTTGGAAAAAATTGCCAAATAAAACCTACATTGCTAAAACAGACAACCTAGTAAAGAAAGATTAACGGTTTTACTATGCAGCAACGTTTCAGGAGATAAAATGTTTAAACCATTAGTCGTAAATAAGTTTTTAAGACCACGGGCCCTTAAAGGCTTAAAACGTTTGCCAGTTCACTGGATGGCAAACACTAAAGCTTGGGTAACCTCTGCATTATTTAGTAAATGGTTTTGCAAAAGTTCTGTACCAGAAGTTGAATCCTATATGAAGGAAAAAAGTCTTGAATTCAAAATTTTACTTGTTATAGATAATGCTCCTGGACACCCACATTTGGAACATTCAAACAATAAGATTGATTTTTTGCCACCAAATACAACCAGTATTCTTCAACCACTAGTTTAAGGAATAATCTCCACTTTTAAGAAATATTATATAAACAGCACTTACCAATTTATTTTAAATAAAATTGACAATGAAGAATTAACATTGAGAATTAACATTGACCGAGGCGTAGAAAAAATTTAATATTTTCGACTGGATATTTTTGGTTGCATCTGCAGTATCCAGTATACGACCAAAAACATTAAATGGGTGCTGGAAAGCTGTATGGCCAGGTTGTGTTCGGAGTAATACTGCTGATGAAATATCTGTATTATCTGAAGAAATTTTAATGCTGGCTCGACAAATCGAAAGCGATGGGTTTGATTCTTTGAACCATAATGATATAGAAGAGCTTCTCGTAGATGTTCCGTTATCTGATGACGACATTGTTAGTCTAACTGCTGATAATATGGAGTATAATAATTGCGAAAATGATTGCGAAGAACTTGTAGAGTCCCTTACTTTAAAAAAGATTGATAAAATTCTTAAAACAGTTAAAGACTTACAGAGCGAAATTATTAATGTGGATCCTAATACGGAACGGACACTAAAAATTCAGCATGGGCTTAACAACACATTTTCGGCATATCGAGAGTTACAAAAACTTATGACAAATTATTTTCAACAAGTACCTAAGGAGAATGAACTGACTGAAGACTTTGATGTTCTTTGCAGCCAAAGTGAGAACATTTGTAGGGATAAAAATAGTAATCTACCCATAGATGTGTTTGTTTCCTCTAGTGGTGAAAGCGATATAGAGCCAATTCAGAAACTCGGCGTGTATAAGTGATTCTGATTATGAGATATAATTTATTTCTACAATGTAAATATATTTTTGTTTGTTAAGTACATAGTGAATTGATGTTTATTTGTTTTTTTAATAAATGAATTACTTGTTCGTTGACTTTTTTATGCGATTTTGTTTGAGTTTTAATGCTTTACTTTGAATTTATGCGTTTTTTCAAAATTCAGGGACGAATCATTAATTTTAGTTTATGCGTTTTATGCGAATTTGTATCGTTTTATGCGATTTTCTCTGGAACGGATCAATCGCATAAAACGAGGTTTGAGTGTATTGAAAAAGCTATATGCATTTTAAATGCAGTTTGGTTCTGTGCATTTACATCAACTTAATGAAAATTAAGATGTGGATAATTCCCAAGTTAATTTCAATTGAAGTTGTTAATTCACATTAAGGCTATAGTCTGTCTACGCCATAAGGCAAAAAGGCCGCATTTGACGAAAAGCCAATATTTTTTCTTCAACACAATTCACTAGTTCACACAACCATTATTGCGATGGCCAAAATCAACAAATAAAAATTCGAATTGCTTGTTTTAAAAAACTTGACAGTAGCTTTTCTAAGGCGGGTATCTAAAAGGAGATAATGTTGAAAAATCAAGGAAATTTTTCCATATTTTCAGAGTTTTTATTGTAGGGCAGACTAATTATGAACACGTTTCGTACGATTTTTACAACTGCTGAAAAATTACCAAATTTTTGTGAAGTTATTTTAATTTCTCTTTTGGTACATTGACTTAATCATAAACCTATTTCTAACAAATTTTGTATTTTTGTGGGCATAATTTGGATAGACAGATGATTTATATTGTTTTTAAGACGTAATAGTATTCTTGAAACGATTTTATTAAATAAAGACAAAAGGTTCATCAACTTCAATGTGTGGAAAACAAAATTACAAAATTTGTACACCAACTTAATCAGGAGAAATTCCTATATTTTAATTATAAGTTTAGTTTGCCCTTGTGATAGGTATTCTTTTACGAATTAAGCATGTATGTGTAAATATGTATACATGTAACGGTTTTATACGTCTATGTATTGATTGCAGCTTACATATGTTTTGCTTTCTAATTTATTGATTCTAATTTTACTTTATTGACAAAATTGTTTGTATTGCATTAGTAGACTAAACTTACTCGGGCTTAGGCGTCTTCATATATTTGTTATGTGTGTGTATTTCTTTCTTAATTTAACCTTGTGTTTGTGTCAAACAGAGACAATAAATGTATTTGTAATTTACATTCCTAATCTAACTATTTCTCTTCTATGCACATACATACATACATACATACATACATACATACATACATACATACATATGTGTTTATGTATGTTTATGTCTATGCGGTTTGTATTTTCTGGTTAACACAAAGCACTCAGATAATGCTTACCAACACATATACATACATAGTTTATAGGCTTATAGATGTATTTTCTATAATATTATTGATTACTCATCTGGTAACCAAAACATTAAGATAAGAAATAAGAAAATCAAATAGAGAAAATAAAACAAAACACTAGTAAGTAGGTAAGAAGATTCGTACTCATACATCTAAATATGATTGATAAAAGCACATACTGGCAGACTGAATGAATATTTAAATGGTTGACCTTTTAAAAATGATCTTGGCCATAGGCCAACAGAATGGACAACCGGATAGCTTTTCGAGAGAAAAATAAAATCAGTAAACAAATATCGGGTAGGCCATCTATCAGTTTAAATTGGTACTAGCGGTTTTTTTCGAATTCTATTCTGTTACAAAATTCAGTATAATACACTATGCAACAAGCAAAAATGCCTTTGATATTAAATATATTTTCTTGAAGCACTATGGTCGCCTAATTTCCAAAATTAGCAGCATTTCAGATTCTATGGATACATTTTTTTTCTAAATGATGAGATTTTTGAAGAGGCTGCTTCATATATGTGATGATAAATATGTAATGACTCATTCGATTTCGTGAAGCCATATACAGTGGTGGTCAAAACATTTGCAACTAAAGCTTTATTCCAGTTCTTTAACTACTCATTTATTTCCGATTTGTTTTTAATCCTTGATTTTTGTTATATTTACAACTCTGTTTGCTTTTCTGTAGTAGCGTGAAAATTATTATCTTTTGATTAAAGACAACAACAAAAAGGTCATTTTCTAGCAAGAAAGTCTATCTATTGCTGTTCAAAACATTTCCAACTTTCAGTTCTTTTACTCTATATGAACAACTTTTGACCTACAAGCCTTCAGGAATGACTTTAATTACATTTCATTTTGACAATGTGAGTTCTTGGCATTTGTAATTTATTACAAAATACCACATAAGTCATTCAGCTTTTCACGAATTAACATTTTTACTTAAATTGATACTCTTGGATTAGATTTTTGGAAAAGTGGCCGGCAGCAAATTTTCGAAGCGGGATTTCACTAAAATGTTCTATACCAAAATCAACTATTTGTCTTAAAGTCAATAATGGCTATATTCGTACGCTGCTTAAGGGAGTAAGACCTCGTAATAATAGTACAGTAGGACAGCAAAATCAACAACTTTTTTACGAAATATAGGGTGTCCGTCGCGAAGGTATACTATTTTGTTTGTTTATAATTTTTGATTATATGAAAGGGAATAGATCTTATATTGATAAATGTTTTATTTAATGTCGGCAATTGTGTATAGAATACAATATCAGATAAATGCCCGCCTCTGTTAGCATCACAATTGCAAGCCCTTTCGAGCACATTTTTCATTACATTCTCACACATTTCAAGCTGTATTTCATTAATTTCATGACGAATATTTTGTTTGAGTTGCTCCAGAGTTTCTGGTTTGTTTGCATAAACCTTGCTTTTCAGATACCCTCACAAAAAGAAGTCCGGAGCAATCAAATCAGGCGACAGTGGAGGCCAATCAACATTCCCTGAAATAATTTGTTGTGGAAAGAGGTCTCGCAATAATTCCATTGTAATCCTGGTTGTATGCGATGTGGCACCGTCTTGTTGGAAGCACATGTTAGTCAAGCCCAAAGCATGCAGTTGTGGCGTTAAAAAGTTTTAAATCATATCACGATATCGCTCCCCATTGACAGTTGCCTTTACGCCGTTTTCAGTTTGAGAAAAGTAAGGTCCAATGATTCCTCTTGACTAAATTGCACACCAGACTGTCACTTTTAATGGATACAAAGGTGACTGATGAATAATTTGAGAAACCCCCTATTCTGTTTATTCACATAACCGTTCAAAAGGAAATGTGCCGATAATTGATAATTGTGTCGATAATTGATTTTGATAAAATGTTTTAACGATTAAAACACTTTGGTTTCCTGAATATTTTTTCATAATAAATTTGCCACGTCCGCTTTTTATTTTTTGCGAATTTTAGAAATAAAAAAAATAATTAAAAAAAAATTTAATATTTTTTTCTCAATAACTCAAAAAATACGGACTGTATTAGAAAATGATATTAGAATGACCTAAAGCTGGTATAATTTGGAATTTTTTACCATATGGCTTAACGAAATCGAATGAGTCACTTCAAAGTTACCATAATATGTATGAGTAGGGAGAACGGACGGTTATTATTCGACCGGTTTTAACCAGTTTTTTGGTTTCGTCGAATACGGTTTTTTCAAAATCTTCATTTTTCGAATACCGAATAAACCGGTTAATATAACACGAATAACCGGTTAATTTAAATAAGTAAAATTTTTATACGTTTGTATATTTTTGTATTGAAAATATGCTTATCGTTTAACTATTTATAAAAATTAAATTTTTTGTTTGTTTATATGAAAACTTTGACCGTCTCACAAAGAATGTGAAAACTAACGTAGATCGAAAAAGATATGATATGAAAGACTTGCACTCAGATGGTGTGGCCTGGGATTGAAACGACGACTTCTTAGTTGGAAGGTGGGCTCTTACCTAACATACCACAGTGACACACATACTACTAAATACGTGGTGCATTCTCACCGTTTCATTATTTGTATAAATTTTATTATTTTTGTATATATGACAACCTTGAACGACTACAAAGAACGTGAAAACCAACGTAGATCGAAAAAGATGTGCACTCTTGACCAAAAGAAACCTTTTCTCATCTTCTGTAAATAAATATTGATTTTTATATATGGAGAATGACCAACTAGATTCATTGAAAGGCCACAAACTCACAAACGCCAGTTCCGAACGGCAGATATATTAGTTAGTGAAGTTTTGTACAGCGAAAATACACATAACCAGTCGCTAGTAACGTTGTGAGGTGATATCGCTGTTGAAAATTGTCAGATAGTGTGGCCTGGGATTGAATTGGAATTGACGATTTCTTAGTTGGAAGGTGGGTTTTTACCTAACGTACCACAGTGACACACACACTACTAAATACGTGGTGCATAAATTTACATACAATGCTGTTCGAAATCTAAGCAAATTTTTTTATCGAGGCAATTAAGGAATCGTAATTACTAATATATTTATTCAAAGTAAAACATTTAATTTTGGTTATTTTAGGCACGTGACTTTTAATTCCATTCTCTACCAAGTAATACAACAAAAACTAAATTAGCTCCTTGAGTAGCTGTTCTAAACTTAAGCATTTTTCAGTACTTTGTGTAATAAGCTTTGTTTTTTATGGCCTCCGTACACCGTTTTTGCATAGTTTTTATGATATTTGTTAGAATTATTGTTAGTATTGATTACCACTTTAATTTTAAGCTCTCCATCAGCTTCTGCTTATTTTTAATACTACGTAGTGCAGCTCAGCGCTTCAATAATTAGGAATAATTTTATTTAAATGAAACAACCGGTTAACCGGTTATTTGAATTATTATTAACCGAAAATCGGTTTTTTAAAAAGTGCTTCTTTTCGAATTATTCGAAAACCGATTTTTGAAAAAGTCTAATAATCAATCTCCCTATGTATGAGGCAGTCTCTTCAAAAAAATTATAAAGAAAACTTATCTATAAGATCTGAAATGTTGATGAGATCTGAAGTAAGCCGACCATAGAGCATCAAATAATTTAGTGGTTATCCAAGTGGTTATCAGAATTTTTTTCCCATTTGCTGCATAGTGTTATCGATGGTGTGCAGTCGTATTTGGTGGTCAATGCAAAGTAAGTAAATTTATTTTTTTTTAATATGAAATAAATCTTCTTAAAGTGACATAAGAAAACATTATAATGGATGTGTTTCTATTAAATGAAACAAACAAATTTGTATTTAAATGCCCATAAAAATAAATAAATTAAATCTTCTCTAAGAAACGAAAATATCGAATTGGGAAGGTTGGTTTCAATAGTTAAAGTTTTTTAAAACAACTCTTAGGCCTCTATTATATAAGTTAAAGAATAAAAAAACATTTTGAATATATAAAATAAAATATGATATTTAATCGTTCTGACCGCTATAGGAAATAACTATTGCTCAACAGAAGCGAACTCAGAGTACTAATAGGTGTATAAATTAGACATTGTGGTCTTAGATACACATAATCAACAAACATATCTTAGGAAATGTTAAAATTAATCAGTGTATATTCTGTATATTGTACGATGAGAAATCTGAACATGTACTATGCTAGTTGAAGCTCTACCTGTACCAAATAAGACACCGGGCTTTGTACGAAGCCTCAACTTAATATGGTGAAAACATCAGGCTAAATTTTAAATCCATTGGGTCGTAGTTCATATGGCCTGTTTAGTCAATATATTGTAACGAATATTAACCACTGTCGTTTATTACATTGCTAAAAAATAAACAAAAGCCCCAAAAGCAACTATGCATATGCATGCTTGTTTATAAATAAAAATAAACTACAACAACAAAGCATGCAGACAATAGAACAAATAAGAAACAACAACAGCACAATAAGCACTGAAACAAACAAAACGTTTACAATCGGATTGCTTCACAAGAAATGACGAAAAAGAATTGTAAAGAAATTGAATTTAACTGAAATATGGAGAAGTTCGAGAGCTTTTGAAGTATTGCTTACTCAGGCACATAAAAAGCACACCGATGCGGATAGCAGTCAGTTTAAGTGAAGTAAACTCATCGAGTAGAGCTTATCGGCTTGAACTAGGAGTAAAGAGAGTTTAGTGTGAATAACTCTTTCTTAAGAGGTCATTATCGAACCTAAGTTGTAACAAAAATCGGGTTGGACGATCTTTACGTATAAAGATCTGTGTAATAGTTGTTACTGTTATTGTGAAAAGCTTACACCGTTAAAGTTTACACTGTAAGCAGAGAATAATAAAGGCTATTTGATATTGTTTATGAAAAGGTTCCAAGCAGTTGAACACAAAACTGTGTTATATAGAAGATTTATAATAAAAATCAAACACAATCTACGAATTTATTTAATAAGCGATTTTAAAAGCCAAAAACGTAACCATATCTTTCTGCAGAGCGGGTCCTATATAAAGGATGGGCAAATTCAGGTTAGGAAGTAAATTGGCTTAAAAGAACACATTTTTTGACAAATTCAGTTTTATTCACACCAATATAAAATAGAAATATGGGCATATGATGTCGGGCAAATGTCCACCTCTAGCACGTCGGCAAATATCCGCTTTTTTCGCATAACTTTAAATCACATTTGGCAACAAAGCTTCGCTTATCTTGTCAATGCAGCGCCGAATTTCATCTCTTAGAGTGTCAGTTGTTTGTGGTTTGTTTACGTAAACCCGGTCTTTCAAATGGCCTCAGAGAAAAAAATCCAGCGGCGTTAAATCACAAGAACGAGGTGGCCAATTGACATCGCCAAATCGAGTAATTACGCTACCGGTAAACTTCTCATGCAATAACTGAATTGTTTGGCTGGCTGTGTGGCTTGTGGCGCCTGCTGAAACCAAAGATCATTGATGTCAACATTAGCGAATTGTTGTCACATAAAATTGGTTATCAAGGCTTGGTAGCGCAGAGAATTCACGGTGCTCATTTTCTAAAAAATATGGAGCGATAATGCCGCCTAACCACAAACCACCATACGGTCACTTTCTGTGGATAAAATGGTTCTTCGAGGACTGTTTGTGGATTTTGTGAGGCCCATATGCGACAATAATGTTTGTTTACATAAACGCCTAATTAAAAATGGGCCTCGTCACTAAAGATGATGATTTATCAAACAGCCAATTCACAAATGTTCGTCGCAAACAATGGTCGGCTGGCTTTAATTCTTGAACGAGTTGAACTTTATAAGCTTGAAGATGAAGATCTTTATGCAAAATGTTGCGCTCAGCTCTTTTGGTGATGCCCAATTTTTGCGAACGTCGACGAGTTGATGTTCCAGGCTCATTCTCAACACTTCGCTGTTTGCATCACTACGGCCACTACGAGCGTGTTGTTGTGATCTACTGTCAGCAACATTACCGTGAGCCTTGAATTTGGCGATTAAATTACACACAGCGGTCTACGAACGAGCCTGATTACGAGAAAATCTGCTCTAATTTGTATCACTTTGTATACAGTAAAATTTCCACCATTTTGATATTAAATTTTCACATTTAAAATTCTTTCTTAAATAAGTGTCAAAGGTTGACAGCTCAATTCTTGACATTGCATCATTTTACAGCCAATTTACTTCTTAATCTTAAATTTGTCCACCCTATACATACTATGTAGGTACATTGGAGAAGTTCCTTTAATAAGTAAAGTTATATAGTCGATAAGTAATATCCAAAGCATTTACACATTATCACACAACCTACGCATCTTCATATAAATGTAAGTATTATTTGTATTGATTTTATTAAATATTTTGATGCCGGTGTATTTTTATTGGAATAAAAATGTCTGCATTTTTTGTCAGCATTTGTATAAAGTCAGTCAATCGCAAATAAGTTTATACTTTTCCTTTACTTGTCGAAGATTGATTTCTTTTTATAATGTTCTCTGCCACACATTATAAAAAGCACAAGAGGCAAAACTTGAACATTTTTATTTACACGTGGATTTGCATGACAAATGTTTTGTCTCATCTATTAAAAAATTTGTTTTGAAAGAAGTTAGCATATAGGCGCCTCAAGAACTTAGATTTACTCTGTATTGTTTTTGCAAACACTCACAAAACACAGTTTTTATAATTAAAAGTAATTTCTTTTAATTTCTTGGGGGCATAATTGCTGTTTGTAAAACTTTAAAGTGCAATTTGTCTTAAAGTTTATTTGCAGTATGTTTTGTCGAATGCCCAGTACACTTTTGTTTTCAAACATCAATGCGATAAACATTAATAGCTTTTGGTTTCGAAATCATTGTATTATTTATTGTTTCTTAGACTTGAGTGTTAATCACTCGGCAACTCTTGGATGGAGGTTTAAATATATTTAATTCATGTCAGAAATTGCTGAAAAAGTGGTCAAAAATTCAGAAAGAAAATATCAGGAAATTGGTGTTTACACGGATTAAAAGTTGTATTTAATTCATTATTTTTTATACGTTTTTTTCATATCAAAATTTGGATGCTTTAAGAAACCCTTTATATACATTTATACAGCTTGTCTTCTAAATTCAGTCCAATAAGCAGTGTCTATTTGTTGAAATCTTAGATTACAAATTAGATCTATTACTTTGAAACCTTTCTTTGACATTAAATGTGCTTAATTGATTTGGTGAAATTATTTAATTGGTTTACTCCTTTAGTTGATTTACTTAAGCACTTGAACTTCAAAATTTGAACATGTAGTTCTCTCCATTCCGTTTGCATTTATTCCCAAAATATTTGATTGTTAGTTCGAGATTTTACAGGATTTTTGTCATCTAGCATGGTCCACAGGTGTTCTATTGAGTTCAGATCGAGGCTGTAAGTCGATCATTTCAAGTATTTCAATATCAATTTCTACAACTTAATTTTTAGCGCTCTCCAAAAATTTTACATCATTATGAAGCTAAGAAAGGCGGTTATTTTACCCTCTAACCGATCAATTTTAATTTGAGCAAAAAAGAATTATACTGGGCTGGTAGTTGGAACGAAAAACAATACTTTAAAATTCTACCTTCCAGGTAACAAAATATGTTGCCAGCTAAAAGGCGGACTTGCCTGTTAAGTCAAAGAAATATTTTTACCAAAGAAGGATTTTTAATGGGTTTTATTTAAATATTTTGCTTATTTTGTGTGGTAAGTTTGGAAACATTTTTTATTAGTTGATAAGAAGGAACTTAGCTTACCGTTCGTGCAAAACATTTGTAATTTCGACTCAAAACATCAGGCATATGTCTAACTTTATCAAAGCGGATGTCCTTTGGTGATTTATAAGATCTTTTTACTTTCTTTGCCTTTGGTTTTGACGTGTTTCCACAGGTTTTTTGACTGAAGTATTTCAATAATAGCAAAGTACATCTGCCACTACGGAAGTCTGCTAATTTGAAATGAAAGATATCATTGTAATTAATTCCATGAACACGTTTAAAAAGGAAATATGAATTCAATAATGACATATCAATTAAACGATAAAATTAAGGCAAAATCCATTTTCATTCTAATGTGGTGTCGTCCCTGTAAGCTGTTCATTATATCATCGCCACCGATATGAACATTGCATTCTTTTTTTACAATGTGATCTACTTCAACAAAGGATTTATTTATTCGATCAACCCGTCATGTTTGTAACGATTGTTCGTCGCTAATTTTGGTTTTAAATGGCATAATACCAGCATAAGTTGATAATAACTGCACACATTTTGTGTCTTGCCACTGCACACAAGAAAACTCATCGCCAAAAATGCAGCCAACAAACTCGTTGGAACATTTTAAGAGGCAATTATATTTGAAACTGTTAAATTTGTATTAAAAAAAAAAAAAAAGGTCTATCTAAAGAGAAAAAAAAAATTATATTTGCAAAACGCACTGGTAGCTGGCAGGCCAGACCTTAAGCAGAGTTCAATTTTTGCCAATAAAAAGTTAAGCTTTACAAAAATAAAGATACTAACCTAACTTAACCTACTTTGCAAAATAAAGATACTAACCTATATAAAAATAAACTTATTTTTCATAAATTGTTAATGATAATTTTATTAAAATATTTTTTAAGTTTCACTGAAATCACAAGTAATTTTTTTTACACTTTATCTAGAAATTTACTTTACGGATCGAAATACTAAAAACCAATACACAGACAAATTGATTTTGTTATACGTCATAAGAAGTAAATTTTGTATTTCTCTGCACATACATATTTACCGCTATAACGGACCTTCTAAAAAAAAATCACCACAATAACACAAACATTATACCCCGCCTGAAGGCAGGTTTGCTGGTTAGAGAGTTAAGTGTCATTATTATTCATACTTACAGCTAAACCTAAAGGCCCAATTAGCTTAGGAGTAACGTAGACGAGACGTAAATGTAATGTGATCTAAACGCCAGGTGTGGTTAGTTGGTGAAGTAAAAATATATCAGCTGTTTTCGACTGTGTGTGTGTGTAAGCAATAAAAGAAAAAAAGAAACAAGAAATATATTATAAAAAATAATTCATGCTCTTGCACCAACAATTAATTTAATTAATTTTTCATCATCCATTTTATTAAAGTTTATTATTATTTAATAATTATAATTTAGAACGCACACTTTTAAGTTTTTTTTTTATTTATTTCATTTAACTGTGAATTCTTTGTTTACACTTTTATGTCAGCTGATGTGTGTGAAAACAAACTTAGAAAAATTCTGTTGAAAACAGAATTACCACATCTATGTTACGTTCGATACAGAACAACTAACCATTTGTATGTATTCTCCATTAAGTTATCGCATCAGCTGACACGTCATGTCTACGTTACTTCTAGACTAATTGGGCCTTAAATATGAAGTTACATAACACGCTTTGGGCATTTAAAGCGCTTGGTACTTTTTGAGACGGAAAGTTACACAACACGCTTTAAAGACGGCACTTGAATCAGGTATCTGCCTAATTTTATTTTTTTTACATAATTTTGTATGTCAAAATTGAGAGTAAAATATTTTTAATTAAAGTTTTTTCCAATTCCAAAACAGCTGTTTTACTTGCGTGTAACTTACTTTATGGTAACGCACAACGTTCATAACGCAAGTTATGTACTTCCACCTTAAATCAGAGCGCTTAGCGTTGTCTAACTGTCCAAAAATGTTATGCACATACAAATTGTAATACACGATGTTTATTGTGAGTCACACCTAAACGTCTAGTTTTTTGCCCAACTTAATTTTAAATTTCTTTGTTTAAGTGTTTGACACATTCAACCATGAGGTACACAATTGAGCAGCGCTTTAAGATTGTTGAAGAATTTTATGAAAATGTCTCAATTGTGTTTCAGAGCCATTGAAAATATGGACCGACGGATAGAGGTATGTATGCGAGCATTTGGCCGATATTTTGTTTCACACATAATTGTCATATCATAATAAAAATATTTAGATAATTACAGTTAACATCGTGCATTTTGATTGCACCATCCTTTATAAAGTAAACCAAAAAAGCGTCGCGTCAATACTTTGCGTTTGAAAAATTCGATTATGACAGCACGTTAGAAAGAGTAGTTGGATACGAAGAAAAAATTAAGGAAACAAATAAAAAATATTGCCATTTTAGTTATTTTCATGTTAAATCTCGTACTTTTCTCACTATTTCTTTTCTTTTTAGTGATTTTTTTTTTTTAATGAAGTTAGCATTACTGTTTCTGACACAATTTTAGTGCTCTCATTAAGATGTCATTCAGCGTCAACGCTAGATGCCTGTCAATGCTCTTATTTTAGTTAGTCAGTTTGAGTAAAAAATTTCCATTTTGTATATTTTGGAATCTAAAAAAATAAAAAATATGTAAATGAAAAAGTTATACAATTTTCAAACTCTATAGTGACTTTTGGCCTATATTCGCGGCTTGTAGTAATGGTTTTTGCTTCGAAGAGATCGAAGATACATAAGTGAAACTTGAATTTGTATTTTTGTTTTGCTTAAAAACTTGAAATCGATCAAAAAGCATCTGTTTTCTTGATTCTTGTTGTGCTCGAGAAAGAGAAAATACAATCACTATTGCATAGCGTAATTAGTGTACAAACCTAGAAAGCTGCTATACCATATGATAGTAAGCTGGTATAAAAGTAAGAATATTAAAATGTAATCATAACGGCATTCATGATCAAGAGTTATTACCTGCATAAAGTATCGAATTTTGTATCCATAAATTTTCTTAATATTTTGTTGGCAAATACTCCTCTCGTGTAACAGCCACGTACACGTAATGCATTGCACTTAAAGTTAAGTCATTTTAGTACTATTTCCCCAACATCAATGTCGAACGCAATCACCCATACGTCTCACATTGATTTCTAACGCATTTTAATTCATCGGTATTATCATTAATTAAAATATTAAATATTTTATGCATTTATATACGCATACATATATGTACATAATACCACAATAATAAAATAAGCACTTATTTGTAATGTAAATGACACATTATTTTGTTTTTGCAAGCCATGGCATAAATAAAAGCAAATATTTTATTTTGAATTTGAAAGCCATTGGATATATTGTACGACCAAATTGATATTGACGTTCTTTTTCTCTCTCTCTCTCTCTCTTTGTGTGTAACCCACATATTTTTATCAATAAATTAAGCAGCTTTTCTGATATGAAATAAATATTTTATTTAATTTCTCTCTTTTTTTATAATTTACATACACATTTTAAAATTTCTTTTGGCAATATACTAGTTGTTGCTTAAGTTGGAATCACATGACTGTTGCAATGTACCACTTACATTGGTCTACAGCAAAAAACGCCTTTAAATAAAACCATACAGAATATAATGATTTTGATGCGCCGTTTTAGTTTTTTGCCATCGGGCTCAAAAATTTTTATGGGCGTGGCAAATTTTTCGCCCAAAAATGGTAGTTATGTCAATATATTTCATCATAACTTGAAAACCACACCGGCCGATTTTAATGCACGTACCAGCAAACGTTTAGGAACAAAATTTCCTATAAATCACCTGAATAACATGTTTTTGTATTTTCAACAGTTATTCATAACTTAGTTGCGAAAAACAAATTTGTTTCGCGCGAAATTAGACAATTTTTTTTTTTAGTTATAAAAATTTTTCAAAATGAAAATTTTAGATGTTAAGCACTCGAATTAAAGCTTAAAATGTTGACAATAAAATAAGTTATAAATCATGAAAATAAGATGGCTTTTGCTGATTTTATTCAAAATTAAATGCATTAACCTCACTTTGATGAAAATTAGCGAACAAATTTTTTCTTGCAAAATTAGTAGAATTTTTTTTTTATTTATGTTGCGCCGTCTTGTTGAAACCACATCTCCTGAACATCATGGTTATTCAGTTCAGTAATGAAAAAGTTAGTAATCATGGCTCTATATCGATCACCATTGACTGTGACGTTCTGGCCACCATCGTTTTTGAAAAAGTATGGACCAATGATTCCACCAGCCCATAAAGCGCACCAAAAAGTCAGTTTTTCTGGATGTAACGGTATTTCCACATACACTTGAGGATTACCTTCACTCTAAATGCGGCAGTTTTGTTTGTTGACGTAGCAATTCAACCAGAAGTGCGCTTCATTGCTAAACAAAATTCGCTTATGAAAATTGAAACAAAAAACTTCGCTTATCAAAAATGAAAATTACACTATTTGCAAGCGTTGTTCAGGCGTGAGTCTATTCATGATGAATTGCCAAACCAAACTGAAAATAAATCACTTGACAGCTGTTAAATCTGTCGCCATCTTGAAAAGTATTGCCAACTTAAAGTTCTATACCTCTATAAAAAACACGCGAAACATTGTTGTCTCGAAGAACTGGTCGTCGAGCAGATTAAATGTACGGATATATGATTTTGTGCTTGAATTTTCTCGTAAGTCCACGCGTTATCTTACTATTGCCGTCAAGCCAACCTCTTTAAACTCTTGCACAAGTGTTACAACATATTTTGGCAGCCATTATTTGTTTCTTTCATCGATAGGAAATCCAAAGTTATTTTTATGAGCATTCTAAATTTAGGAAGTTATTGTATGGCGTAGTGATTTTAAAGTTAATTCCCCACAGATATATATAACAAAACCATTTGGAGAATTTCTGCAAGTCCAAGCCTTTGACATACTGTAATCTAAAACAAAAATCTATTATTAATAAGCTAACGCTATGTAAAAATTTTGTAAAACACTTACCGAAATAAAAAAAATATAAAACGGAAATAGACATTAGAGTACCTTTTAATATTAACTTTTAGTTTTGATAAAATCAAATATCGGATAGTATTTGTCTTTTCTTCTTTGCAAACAAGAGTTGAATGATTCAAAAAATTGTGTTATCTTTCTTAAAAGTGCATTTTGTACTGGATTTTTTACCACAATAATAAAAAAATCCTATTCTTTAAATATTTTTTAACTACAGAACCCATTTACTTTTCAAAGTTAGGCACATATCTTAATGGGTTATTTTATTTTGAACAACTTTTTAGAGAACAAATAACAAATTATTTAGAGAATTAAATATAATTTGTAATTATATTGTAATATAAATAAATAAATATTTTAGTGAATTAATTTTTTTTTTAATTTATTGAAATGTTTTCTCATATGCACCATCAATGGCTCTTCTTGTAAGTCAATCTCTGATCGTTTCGCGCCATCTCGCGCCATCTTGTGCCAATAAATTTTGTACAAAATATGACAACCATGTGAATACAGAATTTTTAATTGTGACAATTTTATTATTGTGCGCTAGTGTGTCACAATAAAATTTGTATCAGATTGGTGTACTTGAGTCAATCGTGTGATCCCAGCGTAACGCACTTATATAATAGAAAGTAAGTGTGTATTCGAAATTCAATTTGAAATAAAACAACAAAACTTAATAATTTAAGGACATGTTAAAATGTTTGATCACTTTTTCAACAGCTCATGGTGCGATTTCATTAATGACATGAATTTTGTCGACCTCAAATTGCGCAAGAATTGTTGGTCTGTTAGCATTATATATGAATCTAATTTGCACCTCAAGAAGGTAAACTAACAGTCGTGAAATGACACAATCTTGGATTCCACGAAACAGGTCAAATATATGACATGTACAAGTATTTTAGAGCTTAACAGATGTTGATCCCTTTGATTTCGTAAAAAAACCTTTTTTACCTAGCGGTTGAAGCCACTGTGGTTATCGATTGCCACGAGCCCGGCGTTTCGTGTCATTGTAGCATTATATGCCCTCTTGGCGAACTTTCTTTGCCTTATGAGCCATCATGTTCCGATGTTCTCAATAGCAGAGGATATGATTATATCCTTATCCACAGTAACATTATTTAATTTTAGGCGGGAGATATTTAACTTCCTCTGTAGTTTATCTTCCTTTTTATCGACGCGATCTTAAAACGTACGGTTGCGATGAGTATATGGTGATCACAAGCGGCGTCAGCGCCCATTTTGTTTTGAACATTCCACTTCCGCTAATCAAACCAATTTGGTCCTGAGTACGGTGGTCAGTATGGGAAAAGTGCCCCTTGAAATAAAAAGCCATGGGTTACCACTGTTTCTGCAACCGTTTCCCGTCATCCGAACCATGCCTTGTGTATCCATTACATTTCCAAGCGACGCTTTGTCACAGCCGACCTGTGAATTGATGTCGCCTACAAGAATAATAATATTGCCTTGATAACTCTTCGTTTGCCTCATGCTCGCAAGTTCCCATGGGTGCATAACAAAAAGAAAAAGTAAGATTTCTGGCTCTCGTGGGTGCAGGATAGTAAAACGCCGAGTCCGTTTAGGTTTGACTGTTAGCGCTTTGATATAGGTTTGGCTGTTATTCTCTGTTGGATATTTTCGTTTTCGTTCGGTTGTATACGGCGTTGCCACTGTTGGCAGAATTCTACTTAAATTGGTAGAATATGTTTTGTTTGATAGGATGGTTCGCTAAACATAATTTTGATAGTTTTTTGCAAAAGTTTGAAAATTGCGGTTTTTAAAAAGTTGGTAGATTTTAAAATATTTTGATAGAGTTAACATTTTTTCATTGGCAACACTGGTTATATACAAATACGGGGTATTAAAATTCTCATCTACGGATGTGATTATCTCGCCATGTACGCCATAAAGCCATTGAAATTAAACCTCAGTTATCAATTTAGATTTAACTTGATCAAATAAGGCCTATTTGAAGTAGGAAAGAAACCTACTAAAGCAAAATTTGGGATAAAAAAAATTATTGAGCCATAACCACCAAAAACACGTAAGCGCCATGATTATCGATTTTCGTTTTTTGATAAAAATCGACAGTATTCGATCACTCCCACCAGCATACAAAATTTTGTAGCTCTAAAATGTACCTTTGTGATTTTACAGAAAAAACAAAAGAGTCTTATGTACTAATTCTGAAAAATTTGTTTTTTGTCGCTTACGTTTTTTCGGCGGTTATGGCTCGTTATACTGTAAATAATTAAAACCACGTTTTAATATTATAATTTCCCGATATACATAAGTTTAATGACATGCTTCTTTTAAGGGGGAGTTAATGTTTACTATAAATAGATTAAGGTCATCGCTAAATAATCAGGTTGGTTTATTATAATAAGAATATGTATCGAACTGAATCAATCAAAAATCAGTTAAAATTTTGTGTATAGCCCCTATGACACTAATTGATCAAACGTTATTAGATAAGAATGATAATATTCATCACAGTAAAACTTTATACCTAAACTGCGCTTGAACTAAATATAGAAAACGGTGTACGCTTCTTAATTTCTATTTTCATAAAACTATAAATCCTCTGTAGGTGATGAGATATATCAGCATTTGAGCGTGTTGGAATAAATTGCAAATATATATCGGTGTAGGGTATCATACGTATGTATGCCTAAGTACTCATTCAAGTTTGAATGTCTATAATAATATTTTTAATGTTAGTTTACTATTTATGAATGAAGTGTTGGTTTTTGTTTGTTTATTTGTTATTATTTTATTAAAATATTAACAGATTAAAATTATTTGATTTATTAAATTTATAATCTCTTAAAATTTAATTTTGGTTTTGAGATTTGCATAGATACATATGTACGTATGTATTTGAAACCATATTTTAATGAAATTATCAACAAAATATAGCAAAAAGGATAATTCATTGTTATATTTGTTTAGCAGTCAGAATACTAAATATTCCTGAGACAAATTACAATGAGTTTGTATTAATGCAACAATAGTAATTGAATCAAGGCGAATTTAATAAGGTGGTCTTAAACTGAAAAGGAATACAACACTGTAAGACAAAATTTCGGTGTGTCAATATAATGCAACACTGTAGTAAGAAAAAGGTTGTCAACAAAGCTCCAGGTGTTGATGGTATTGCAGAAGAGCTACTGAAATGTAACCCGCTAACGTGTCCTCGAATAATACTCTCAATCATTCATGCTTATTGGGAAAGCGAGAAATTGTCCAATGAACTGGTTGATGGTGCTATCATAAATATTCCGAAAAAAGGGCGACACCAATAACTGGCGTGGTATCAACCTGTTCTACGTTGTTAATAAGATAATTGCCAAAATAATTGCCAAAATAATTGCCAAAAGGTTTTTAGATAGGGTGACACCGGCCTTGAGACAGGAACAGACATGATTCCGACCCAATAAATCCACAATTAATCACTCTACAGTCTGTGGAGTAGAGCTTTCCACTGTATCTATGTTTTATAGACTTCGAGAAGGCTTTCGACAAATTAAGTCACGATGTGATTTGAAACTCTCTTTCACGTAAGAAGATTCCTCATAAATTTATATGCTTTATTATATTTGTATTTTTAGACATACGCGAATGTATCAGCTGTTGCTTACGTAGCAAATTAGGGCCACCTTATTGAATTCGCCTTGAATTGAGTTAAATTTACGTTTTTCACTATTGCACCGTAGTAACCATAGAAATAATATTTGTTTTTTTTTTTAATTAACAGACTGTACCAAGGTACATTTAAGAAGGTGGTGTTGCCGGTTCGGTTGACTGTTTGTTTTATGTAATGCAGTGATTTTTTATTGTCAATGGAATTATTTAGTGTAGACCTAATTCTAATATTGCATGATTTTTTCACTTTAGTGTTTGGAGCGTAAGTAAAATGTACAAACAGGCTCAGGTGTATTTAACGTTTGTCAAACGTTTTTTATTTTACACCTAATCTTGTATATACGCCATTTTTTGCACTATATTGTTTTGAATTTATCTAGACTGTAAGAATAGGATTAGGTGTATTTTATTTAGTTCTTTTTTAGTTTATATTAATTTTTTTGACAATCAAAATTCACAAAAAAAGCAACAAATACATGTTGTTTTTATTAAAAAGTTAGTTGTTGTACAGGCAACACTCCCTTGTTCTATGCGCCTTGGACTGTACCATATATTAAGTGTCGTCTAGGATATACAAATTTTATTTAAATTGTAAGGGAACATTTTTTTTAAAGAAAGGAACTCAATTTAGATAGATTAGTTTTAGATGGAAACCAACGACTAACCATGAAAATCGAATTCTTAGATGTCTTAAGCAAATTATTATTTTTATGATGAAATGCAAAAAATCCAAAAAGTATTTAAACAATTTATTAGAATATAGATACTAGCTTTACTCATCCCTCGTTGCTATGGAATATGAATACATATATGTAAAGGGTCCGCCATCTAATGTTTTTTTTTTCAACTAGTACTTATTTCGTGAATGGTAACACTTAGCTCATGTCTGATTTGACAGATAACTAGTTTTATCCTTCCGCTGAACGAGTATGGTTGTGTATACGCTTGAACAACGCTGGGAAATATTGCGACATTACTTTGAAATTCATGGTAATGTTGCAAAATGTGTCCGAAAATTGCGTACGAATTTTGGGGGGTATGTAAACAAGCAGAATTGTCGCATTTAGGGCACAGAAAACCCGCACGCATACATTGAAAAGCCGATACACCCAAGACGAGTCACTTGCCATTTTTCTTCGAAAATGAGCAAGGAGTGGCCGTTGCAGTCAATGGCGATCGTTATCGGGCCATGTTGAACAAATTTTTGTTCACAAAAATTGAAGAGGAGGATATTAGCAACATTTGGTTTCAACAGGACGGCGCTACGTGCTACACAGCCCAAGATACACTCGATGTTTTGCGCCCTGTTTTTGAAGATCGCATTATCAGCCGCAGAGGTGATGTCGTTTGGCCACCTCGGAGCTGCGATTTGACACAGTTGGACTATTATTTCTGTGGTGCCATCAAAGATAAATGTTACGCCAACAAGCCAGAGACAATTGACGCTTTAAAGGACAATATTCGTAAAGCCATTGGTGAAATACAGCTGCACACAATCGATAATGTGCTTAAAAATTGGTCCGATCGTGTAGGCTACTGCATGGCTAGCCGAGGTAGCTATTTGAATGAAATTATTTTCTATTATTAACCGGAAGGATTGTACTTTCAAATAAAAAAAGAAATTTGAGGAAATATTCAGTAGTTCTTTTTATAGCATTAAAAAAAAAATTATTTGGAGGACCCTTTATATTACATATGGGATATATTCTGTCTATCTTCAACAAATACTGAGAAGTTATATTCCAAGAATCCATCAGTAGAATTGAAGCAGGAATCAAGTTAATAGTCAATTTATTAAAAACATACGCTATGCTATATCTCGCTTGTTTCTTTGAAATCAGATTTGGCCTCTTCGTCATATATTTTTAAACCCAATAATTTTTCAAAATCTGGAAACAGAATATATGTAGTTTCGAAGAGCTTTATCTAGAGAGAATGTTTCTTGTGTTAACATGCGAGTCAAATCATAATGACAGCACACGTGTGTGTCGGCTATATTTCTTCTTTTTTCAAGGAAAACACTGGGTGCATTACAAGAAACTGCAGTCATGAACTTGTACGAAGTATTGTGATGGATTCATAATGTACCCACGAACTGAACTTGGTTATAATGTTATAATCTTAATAACATTGTAAAATACGATGTGAGAAATGGCAGCATTCACCCGTGTATGGTATACCCGTGTGATTAAAATGCCCACAGCCCATGCCAATTTTTTTTTCTCGCAATTTTTATAAAATTCAAAAATTACTACGTATGGGAGGTATTACTTTCACTTATCCAACTCCGCCTGTTATATCAATAATCTTGTGTATTTACAATGAAGTCATTTATACCAAACTCAGTATTTTGCACTTTTACCGTTCTCCGGATAAACAAAAATAAATTTTTGATATATATAAGCGGTGCCATTTCCACTTGTCCAATTTCAGCCATTTTTTTTAGAAGTCCCTTAGACCTAATTCAGTAACTTCTACTCTAAGCATTCTCAAATAAATATTTGGTATGTATAGGAGGTGCCACTTGCACTTGTCCAATTTCGCCCATTTTTTGACTGATGACTTGTATTGACTTTGAAATTATTTATACCAATTTCAGACTATGACTGCTATAACTTTGAAGATATAGGCAAATAAATATTTACTTTACATGGATGTGGTAACCCCCAGTTGGAATTTTTTAATTTTCTTTCCATAAAAACTTCTCCTATGCCTTAATGAATATACAATATGAAAAATAAAAATTAGTCGAGCTCTTCTCGAGTTTTGCGCTTTGCAAGGATTTTTCTATTTATTACATGGATAGATATTGTTTTCAAGAAAGTAATTATGAAAGGGTTGTTTTTTTACAAATGTCACCAGAAAATGAAAATTTTTCTTTTAATATTTTAACAAAATATTTGATGAAAGTTTTCTTGTTTGCAAGTTTTACCAACAGGACTTGATGATGATATTTTTGAAAGATCCAAATTCAAAACTTCCTTTTCAATACTATTGGTAAGTGCAGTTTGTTGGCACGCTTAAAATACGGAACGTATCAAACATTGCAGACCTCAGCAGCATGATATATAAGAACACCACTAAGTTTTTGCAGTTTTTAAAGATCGCTGGCTAAATTAACGTAGCGGGTTTTTTCGTACTTTTCTTCATCAAGTGACACTATAACGACATTAGTTGCGAAACTTACTGACCTCAGTCTTCTTTTTTTATTTTGCGAATATGAGTTTTGTAGTACCAGAACGGTACAATGGTGATCATAGTTTCCCTATCTCCAGGGTACCAGTCAAACCAACCAACCAACAGATGATTTTATTTTCTTAAAGTGACTATTCTACTGCTCTGTTTTGTTAAATAATAAAATAATAATTTAATTTAATTTAAAAAATCATTAATTTGCATGTCAGGCATAAAAAAGACAAAAACGAAAAAGAACTCGAAAAAAAAGAAAATAAAATGATAATAATAATTTTTTTACTTTTGTTGTCTAAAAATAAGTACTCACACCAAAAACGAGACATTCCTTTCTTTGACGGCCTTTTTGTTTCTAAATACTTATGATACTCATTTTTTGGCACTAATTTCCTAAAAAGTTATACGAATAGCTTTAATAAATTGGCCTTCACGCTTTCGCCAACAATTGTTGTTTACCACTCGACTTTCAAAATTCAAATAATTAGACGAAATTACTTTTATAATTATTTTGGGTTCAAGAAACTGAGAAACCAAACAACAAATGTTTTCAGCTGGAAATAACAGAAGAAAATTTATGTTGAACTTTATACATACTAATTATTGAAAGAAATTCTTTGGCATATTGTTGTTGTTCTTGTTGAGAAATAAAGTAATGGCCCGAGTAAATCATTAAAACAAGCCCACGTCCAACTTACAACAGCAAATTTTAATGGTTTGGCAATTATTCAGTCATTAATGGCTGTGAACATCAATCATATCTTATTGTAATTTTCCTGTGGCTTTGCAAAGAAAATTATTTCATTTTAATTTTGTATCAACAAATATTTTGCAATAAATTGACTTTTCGCCGTAATGAAATAGAACAAATATAGAAACTTTTTCAACAGAATTATTTTTAAAAATCTATAACATAGGATTTTGGAGTGACGCAAAAAAATATTTATAAGTTTCGAATATATTTGACAATATTTTTCGCCACCTCTTTAGACTTGTTTATCTCTTGTTACGTTAATCAATTCCGTCCATTCGTGAGAAACTTTAAGTTAACGCACTCGTTTTAATTGCAAATTTTAGGATAATTCACTTGAACCAAACATTTTTGTTTTAGAAAGTTTTGGTAGTTTTTAGGGAAATTTTGATACAAAAATCGTTTAAGGGTACGTATTTTGTTTAGTAAAATAATGAAAACTCAAGTTTATTTATAAAAATGTTTTGCAATCTGCTTTTGATATTATTAAGGTCAGTGTTAGTTTAGAGCAGGAAGGTAAGGCGCAACCTAACAATCACAAAGAAACAAAATGATAAATTACGTCTTCACTCCGAAATTACATTTAGTCTGTTTTGCAATTTTTATAACAATTGGGCCATCTATCGGTTTCAATTTGAACCAGCGGTTATTTCGAATCTGACAATACTTATGTCATTCTATTCTGTCACAAAACTCAGTATATTTCTTCACTGAACGAAATAAATCGATTTACACTTGAGCAACGTTGAGATTTATTAGAAATTTATATCCAAAACAAAGACAATTGGTCGGAAATTGCAAAAAATACAAAAAATCATCTTTTCGAATGAAGCTCATTTTCATCTTGGTGAATACGTTAATAAGCAAAGTGGCCGTATTTGGAGCTCACAAAACCCAAACGAAGAAGCCATTGCACCCATTACAAGTGACTGTTTGGTACGGCTTGTGGAGCGCAGGCATAATTGGCCCATATTTCTTTGAAAATGAGGACGGCTCAACCATTACTCACCTGATCTGAGATATATTACAAGACCAAAACGTTTAAGCTTTGTTGCGAATTCTTAGAAATACAGAGTCCTAAATGAAATAAAAAGTTTTGTACGCATACTTTTTCTGACTACTGTAATTATTAGGTAATTTTTAAAAATTATTAAAATATAAATAAAATGGTCTGATGGTAGGTAAAGCGTAGTAACGTTAATTGATATTGTTACGTTTCAATTTTTTTCAAAGGTTTGAGTTCTTTTAAACTTTGTAAAGTAAAGTAAATACTCGTACAGCGAATATAAGGTTTTACTTTATACACTTGTTTATTTATCTTTCACTTTATACCATTAAAACTATACATTATCCAAGTTTTTTTTTTCTTAGTGTATTAAGTACCAATTTACTAAATACACGCCTCTTAGTACGACTTTACACTATGACTGCTAAACTATAACTGACTGACTAGGCGCAATGTATCACATTTTATAGTAAATTACAATAAAACTAAAACTATATGAAATACAATGATTTTGATGCGCTGAATTCAAATCCGTTTTCAGTTTTTTTTCCATCGGACTCAAATTTTTTTGTGAGCGTGGCAAATTTTTCGCCCAACACTCGTGCCGCTGTGGTATGGTAGGTAAGACACCCGCCTTCCAACCAGATGGTTGTCGGTTCAATACGAGGCCAGACCATCTTAAGAAAGAAAAAAGTTTTTCGACAGCGGTATCACCTCATATCATTAGCTAGTAATTGATTATGAGTATAAATACTATTGAAAACTTCTCTAAATGAATTTGTAGTTCGGAGCCGACGTTAAACTGTAAGTCTCTTTCAATGAGTTTAAAAATATAATCGGGTGCAGTTCATTGACTGAGAGAAGTTCCCATGTTCCTTCATGAAGTGTTATGGGAATTAATATATATGATACTTATGCCAATATATTTCATTATAACTTGAAAATGACTTTACCGATTTTAAAGCCAATACCACCAAACGTTTAGGAACAGAAATCACCTGAACAATATCTTTTTGTAATTTCATCAGTTTCGGAGTTATTCGTAACTTAGTTGCAAAAAAAAAAAAAATTCGCGAAAAATTGTTGCAATTTGTTTTTTCAAAAAGTTATAAAAAATATTTCAGAACGAAAATTTTAGATGTTAAGCACTCAGATTAAAGCCTGAAATGATAAGAATAAAATAAGCCATAAATCATGTGGATCGGTTGGCTATTGCTTATTTTATAAAAAATTAAATCCAGGTACCTAACTTTGACCAAAATTAGCGTACAAATATATATTTTCTTGCAAAATTAGAGGAATTTTTTTCTTTTATTTCCAAAACGTTATACAAAAATTATTCAAATATAATTTTTACATCTAGGCATTGAAATAAAAGCCAGATATGTACCTTATAAATGGAGGTACCTAACTTGGACACAAAATTTGTAATACATTCCCGGTGGCGAAAGTCATAGTGAATCATCGTGACAAAAGCTAAAAATAGTAAAATATCGATGACTGGCGATGTATTTACTTTTGTGTCATACATGACATTTTAAAGTAATTGTCCTAATTGTCATAGATGACAAAAGTTGATTTTGTTCTGTAGACGTCCGTTTATTGGTGAGTCCTAACCGGGAATGATTAGTGCTTTATTCGTTAACGGAGAGGTGAAGCAGAGAAAATCTTACATCATCCAGCATGAAGTCGACTCTTAATAGACAACGTCACTAAATTTCAGAATGTAGTCTACACATAACAGACAATGTCGCTTAATTTCAGCTTTCTTTAGTATGGTGACATACAATGACGTTGTCATATATAATGAAATATTTCATTTGTGAAAATTTTATACAAATTTCAACTTCAAACTGATATTATGACGATGAAAAATATCGTAAAAACAATATCGCTCAAATACGCCACCGGGAAAGTCTTATAGCTAGTACTACTACTGGACTAATTTGGTACATCTTTTCTTAACTCTTTGTTTATTTTCATAACAATATGCATTTAATTCGGAGACACATTTTTCAAGGTTATAATCATAATTCCAAAGTTTCGTGATCCACCGTCAAAGAAAAAAAAAAAAAAAAAAAAAAAAAAAAAACATATAATTCGCAAATCTCACCAAATTATGATCAGAAGTGAGTCCCAATTTAAATATTTTTGTATTCTGATACGATAGAGTGGGTTCTGGACTTGAAGAGACATACTTTTTAAATTATTTGCTTATTTACGGGAACAATAGTTGCTTTTGTTTCCTTTTATTTACGTTTATTTAGGCAATTACGAGTAGGGGTGGCGTGGTGTAGTGGTTAGAGTGCACGCATAACAACACAAACGACTCAGGTTCGAGCCGCAGCATGACGAAGAAAAAAAAATAATTGTGGTTTCGAATGTTTAATAACAAAAAAAGGCTTCAACTTCTTCTCCCTCCAGACAACTCCTTCTAAAAAAAAATAAATAGAGAAAAAAGCCCCGCTGACCCTTCTCGCATACCTCTGATGATGACAAACATCAGACGAATGATCAGGAAAAACACACCACCTACTGGAAAAAAATTACAATGCTAAAGTAGAGATCACCACCAATTAGCATGGATCTTTACCACTACACAAAAAAATAATTTGAGGAAGCTACAGCGGATTAATCATCTACTTAGCTTGAAATATCAAATGGATTAAAGAAACTGAAACAAAGCAATAGATGCTTTGTGGAAAGCCAATATGCTTCCAGCCAATATGCTGACAGAGGAAAAAAAAATTCGACAATTAATAACACCAATGCTGTTTTTTCAACACCTCAAAATAAGCATTTCCCTTTTGTTTCAAAACTTGTCCCTCAGACATCAAAAAATAAAAAATGAAAATTATTTGACAAATGTTTTTTACGGTTTTTACTTTTATTAAATAGAAAGACAACCTCGCTTTGCTGGCTCATGTTGCATGTAAGGACAAATCCAATAGAAGGTATGGTGGTATTTTTAAATATATTTTAATTGTTTTTTCGTAATAAAAAGGGACATAATTTTAATATAAAGGGATTTATTGTGAAAATTTGGAAACAATAGAAAATATACAGGCAGGTATGAGTTTTTTTTTTTTTTTTTTTTTTTTGTAAAAGTGTCCTTTTTGTTAGTTTTGCGGCCTTTAAAAAATTCCACAAAAGTGAAAATAAACATTGAAATCCCTTTGGTATACACAAACATTTCATTATTAATATTTTTTTTTCTAATTTTATTGTGGTAAATATTGTTGTTTAAATAAGACATGAAACAACATGAGCTTTTGGAAGGTTTTGTTAAAACACTGTGGACAATAAAAGCCTTTGAAAAGGTTTACAAAATTGCAATACAATGGAACAAAAATTGTCCAACTCATTTTCCATATATTTTAAAAGTTTCCATTGTTTTGTTATTTGTTTCCCTTCATAATGAAATTGTTAAACTTTCATAAGGCTTTTGATTTTGTACAAAGAACACAGTTTCCGTTTCAGTCGTTTGTTTATTATAATTTTAATTCGAAATTTACTTGGAGCATAATGAGAAAAAGGACAAAATTATTACAAAGCGATGGTCGATGGCCGAATTTTTTAAAATGTGTGTATTTTCTTATAAAAAAAAATAATAATATAGAAATTGTGTGAGGTATCAAATTAGCTTTTATGAAATTCATTCATTCCTTTTTTGTTTCACATCATCACACCCAGTGACGATCGAATGAAATTTAAAAGAAATTGTCTTTTTTTCTAAATATTTTTAAAATATATATCTTCATATTGGTTTTATAAAATCGTCAGAAAATCGGGTTATTATTCTTATTAAATAATTACACAAAATTATTTCTAACCAAAATTAGTTACTCTTTTATGATTCAAATCCAAACATTAACCAGCTAACATTAGTACATGAAATTATATGTCGTGCAACCTCCCCCATTTCCAAAATTGTAGCATAACTCAAAAACAAGAGCTAATCTAAAAAAACGGTTACTACCACTGCATTCAGCGTATTCGAATTAGGTTTACCTACCGGATGCTCCGCTTGTCGGAAATAATTGTCAAATTCGAGTTTAATGTTTTATTAAAGAAACAAGAAACTAGAGGAATATAACATTTTTATGATTAAAGTAAAAACTGTTAAGAAAACCATTAATTTCTCATAAGCTTTGCAGATTGAGAAGTTCAAGTATAAATTTCACCTTAAGCCACTCTGACCACACCCGAACTTTAAGTCTATTAAAGTGTGCTATTAAAATAATCATTATTTAGGCGAAGGAAAACTAAAATCAAAGTATTTATTATTATTAAAAAAAATCATAAATTATAATCTTAGCAACGAAAACCTACAAAAGGAAATTTATTTTTTCTCCTTTGTCACGCTCCTAATAAATAAAATACTTTAAATTAATCCTCCCACTTTCATATGACAAGTTTAAGTCCGGAGTAACTTTTACACTATCACAACAAAAAGCTCCTTAGTGAAATCTACAAATAAAAGTGTTCTATTATAAGGGGTGCGCAATCTAACGTTTTTTTTTAACTAGTGCTTATTTCGTGAATGGTAACACTTAGCTCATGTCTGATTTGACAGGTAAATAGTTTTATCCTTCCGCTAAACTAATACGGTTGTGTATACGCTTGAACAACGCTGGGAATCTGGGCCTGCGATCGACTTACAGAAGATGCCGATTTTGCCAAAAAAGCATCTTTTCAGATGAAGCTCATTTTGACCTTGGCGGGTATGTAAACATGCAAAATTTTTCGCATTTTTGGGCACAGAAAACCCGCACGCATACATTGAAAAGCCGATACACCCAAGACGAGTCACTTTTTGGTGCGGATTATGGTCGAGAGGCATAATTGGGCCATTTTTCTTCGAAAATGAGCAAGGAGTGGCCGTTATAGTCAATGGCGATCGTTATCGGGCCATGTTAAACGAACTTTTGTTCAAAAAAATTGAAGAGGAGGATATTAGCAACATTTGGTTTCAACAGGACGGCGCTACGTGCCACACAGCCGAAGCTACACTCGATGTTTTGCGCCCTGTTTTTGAAGACCGCGTTATCAGCCGAAGAGCTGATGTCATTTGGTCACCTCGGAGCTGCGTTTTGACACCGTTGGACTATTATTTGTGGGGTGCCGTCAAAGATAAGTGTTACGCCAACAAACCAGAGACAATTGACGCTTTAAAGGACAATGTTCGTAAAGCCATTGGTGAAATACAGCTGCACACAATCGATAATGTGCTTAAAAATTGGACCGATCGTATAGGCTACTATATGGCCAGCTGAGGCAGCCATTTGAATGAAATTATTTTCTATTATTAACCGGAAGGATTGTACTTTCAAATAAAAAAAGAAATTTGAGAAAATATTCAGTAGTTTTTTGATAGCATTTAAAAAAAAAAAATATTTGGCGGACCCTTTACAAACAGTGGTAATTTTTGAATTCCTGCCTTAAATTACAAGCAAGAAGGATATTTTCTGTACAACCTGACAAGCAAGTTCACAGTTGAGTTTTTAAATCATAGAATACCATTTTTATGGCACAATAGGTAACAACTGGTATTTTTTTTATCAAAGAAAAAAAATAAGGGTATTCATTACCGATTTTTTTTGGTTGGAAAAATGGAAAAGTGTAAAATTTCACTTGGCTGATGTGAACGGTTAGATTTGTTTTCTTGTTGTTTCTTTGAAGTGTAAAAATTTCTACTAAAAAAATGTCACTGATAATAATTTTTTATTACTTATTATTTTATTATCTTCAGTGTATGAACATTTTTTTTATCTCATTTCTATTTTGTTTTTACAATGTATTCTTTTCTTCGATTTAAAAATGGCTGTTAAACTAAAATCGTGAATGAAATGTCATAAAGTTATAATTGCATAATTCAAAGTAGTCTGAAAAGAGATGCAATTTTTCGTACTTAGTAGTGAAAATAATCTATTTTTTAAGATTGGCAACATCATTTCGTTTGAGGTTTGTAGTGGAAAATTCTAACTTTTCACCCTGATTTTTTTACACTTGGTATAGGTATGATAAAAATGCAACTCTTTATGATAATTTTTTTCTTTGTGGTTATTGTAAAAAAAATATACTTGTTAATTTTTCCTTTATTCCACACAAAAAAATATCTGAAATGAATACCCTTAATAATGAACTCGGAAAAATAATTTTTAGTTTTTGCTTAATACTTACGGTCCAATTCATACTTAAAACAGCTTCATAACAGGTCTATAAGCCAAAGATTTATATTCATACGACAAACAGAGTTATAAAGCTCTTATAAACCATTTATAAATTTGAAATTGTAGGTTCGTAGCTACTTTAAACCGTTAATAAGTTTTTTTCTATTTGATTTTTATTTTTTATAAATAAAATATTTTTCGTTTAATTTTTACTCAATTGCAATCATAAAAAATGCATTCATCTACCGTTTGCCTCTACCAAAATTATGCGCTAAAGCCCGGGACAGTAAATGTACCACTGTTTCCATCTGCTCTACAATCTAGCACAGCCTACAAACAACCTACCTTCTGGAGAACGTTTGTCTCATCTACTTATCATCCCCCTTATGAAGAAGTGACCAGTAATTGAGTCCACCTTGACCCTTAGACCTTACTGATACATACCCGAAAGAACCTTGGCAGTCTCAGGTTAGGCTACAAGGTTCTAGAAAGTCCACAATGAAATATCTCCTTCCATTCATTATTCGTCCAGTCCAGAGTCTATTCCCTCATGGCCCTAAATTAAATCCTCTTATGTTATATGCTCAATTTTTAATATGCTACGTTCAGTAGTACGACTAAAAAAATGCATAAAGGAATGTCCAACCACCACAAACAAAGACCTCTGGAAGAATTACTAAAATGCAGCAACAAGGAGTCATTTAAAGAAATTAGAAATCTTCTCATATTCTACATGAGATAATTTCCAGAAATAACGGATCGAGTAAGGATATTAATAACCACGTACAGAGCGCAGCAGACTTTTGGTTGCTTAATACCAATTAGGAGTTCTTCTTCAACGTACAAAGCTGCCGAAAATTGACTCTCCAATATTATTGCTAGATGTAGAACGCTGCCTTTCGAGAAAATCCAAGATTTTGTGATTCAATGACTTGACAAGATGGTACGAATATTCTGCCCTAGATTGGTGTGAAGTAGCCGGCTTTGGGAATAATCCAATCAACAACCCATAACAATGGAAACAAAAAGAAGTAAATGACTGTGGATTAGCTTTGAGAAGGTCGTGAGGCGACGTATTCATAAATGTTATTGACTGAAACGCTCGGCCCGTATGTGGAGACAACAAACTCATGTGGAACTAGCCGGAATGGGTAGAAGCTGGGAAAAGTAATAGCGTTGGCAGAGATCAGTGGTAGATACATATGTATATATATATACATATAACAGATTTAGACATACATATGTATATGCATATGTATATACATATATACATACATGTTATACATATATATGTATATACGTACATATAAATCTGTTGAATATACCACTGATCTGTGCCAACGTAGATACATACATATACATACCTATACATACATATATATATTTAATTTTTTTTAGTAAGACCAGCACTCAGGGAGTAGTGGCGTTGGACGTTCGACTTAAATTTGATCATGTCGTAAGTGGTAGGAAAGGCATTCGCAGGAAAATTGTTTCTCAAACGAATAGTGCGACCAAAGAAAAAATTCTCCATATAATGCGTTGTGCGATTTACTGGACAATCAACTACAAAGGGATGCGCTCTACGAGAAATACGAGTACTACGTAAAAATATATGATTACTAGGAATTAGTTCCTTAATTTCGTCAGAACACATTCCGTTATAGTACCGATAGAACAATGTAACATACGCCACATTGCGACGATGCTCTAATGAATCGATAGAATTGACTACCCTACCGTCATTAATAAGAACCTTCACCCTCTCCTGTACGCGGTCAAAAAGCTCCAAAATGGACTTTGAAGCACCGGCCCATACATGAGAGTTGTATTCCATTTTGGGTCGGATATAGGTCTTGTAAATATTAAGGAGATCAGATGGAATGAAGTAATTCTTACACCGTCTTAAGAAGCCGAGACACTTGAATGCTTCTTTCGACCCTCAAAGTATGTGCTCGTTCCAACGATCGTCACAATGAATTCTCATGCCTAGAACATCAAGAGCATCTGATTCCTTAATATCCACATTACCCATATATACAAATGACAACACACCACCACGTCTGTGTGTCAGAAAGCAACATACATATATATATGAAATGTAGCCCACTTTATTCCATTTATATAATATACATACTTGTGTGTATATAATTTGTTTGTAAAATAAATTGTTTTATTAAAATGATATAAATATAAGTAAAACAAAACAGTAGTGGACAAATGAAAATAAGAAAGTGGGTGTTTAATTCTTTTTTTTTTATTCTGTAAAAAAACTGTTTTAAAAGACAATTTTGTTGAATTTTTCAGTTTGTTTAAGTTAATTATTTTATCAATGCGTAATTTTATTTTCTTTACATCGATTTTATTAACAATTTCATTAATATTTCACTAAGTTTATGAATTTTTAAAAAGTACTTATAGTTTTCTTTTGTTATCACAAAGCCAAAAGTGAATTTAACATTAAATTGAGCTATCAAATTTGGTGCTCACACGTAACTCAATTAAGCTTATTCAATTAGTATTTGACAGCTGACACTATTTTAATTATTATGATTCTGTTTATGAAATATTAATATTTTGAATTTGAAACAAAAAGAATAAACTGCTGTAAAGGTTGTTTGTTGGTCCATATAAGAACATAGAGATTTTTCAAACAATAAGATAAGATAAGATTGATTGCAAAATAGCTTTGCCTTATCAAAAGAAGAAGCACAACTTGCTATTTTTCGAAAGTTTATTTAAAAAGCAGCTATTGCTCTACCAGCAATGTTGGAGAAAAACACAAAAACGTCTTTGTGTAAGTTGGTAGGTGGCATTAAATGTATGTATATATTGTTTTTATTTTTTTTCTCTGTCACTCCTCTAGAGAGCATATTGGCTTTCTACAAAGCATCTATTGCTTTGTTTCAGTTTCTTTAATCAATTTGATATTTCAAGCTAAGTAGATGATTAATCCGCTGAAGCTTCCTCCATATGATTTTTTTTTTGTGTAGTGGTGAAGATCCTTGCTAATTAGTGGTGATCTTTACTATATCATTGTAAGTTTTTTCCAGTAGGTGGCGCCATCGCCATCGGCAGTGGTATGCGAGAAGGGTCAGGGGGGCTTTTTACTTTATTATTATTTTTTTTTAGATGGAGTTGTCTGGAGGGAAGTTGAAGCCTTCTTTTTTATTATTAAACAATCGGAACCACAATTAAATTTGTTCTTCGTCATGTCCTCTGCTGGGGCTCGAAGAACATGGGTCGTTTGTGTTGTTATGCGTGCGCTCTATCTACTATACTACACCACCCCCCATATTTTTATTTTTTTTTTTAATAAAGCTGTAAAATTATCAGAATCGACACTCTCTATTTTGGGAAGTTAATTGCCATTTCAGAGATGACCAGTTTTTTAAAATTCATTTTCGTATGACTCGTGCCAGTTTTGACTAGCTCTGTGGTTTTCTAAGCGATATATATATAAAATCGACACAAAATTGCACAGTGTGATCCCATTACCAAAACGTGTAGCCATCGCTTTATTTACTGAGTTCGTCTGGCGAGTACGGGTTCATCGTAGGTATTGGATAATCAACTGTTTGCATGATTTGAAGTGAATTCTGTAAGGAATTTGGAAAGGCGTTATCTACGCAGTACATTAAAAAAGAGATAGTCAATGAGTGTGTTAATGGTCTTTATCGCCTTAGTTTTCCTCAATGTCTAAGAGCAATCGGTAAACTATTTTTTTATCATAATAATTTGGATATATATTGGAATTTATATTCCTATGCAATTTTAGAGGGGTGTCATATCGAAATAAAGCCAAATGCAGGTGATGCAATCGACTACTACAATTATATGGAAAGGTATTCTATTGTTCTTCTAGCTCTTGTGGATTACAGGTACAAAATATATTGTGTCGTTTGTTGTTTTTAAATTCGTATAAAAAGATCGGTGTTCTTATACAGATATCGTTTTTTGGTTTATCGGAACGTTGCAACGGCTCACAGGTATGTTCATAATTCCTCCTTACTTAAAAACGAATTGACAAACAGTAAAACATTGATGGCTGATAAGTAGGACATTGGTGGTATACGAATAACAATATGTATTTATTTGAGTGATTCTGTATTTAGAAACCTAAATGAAACGCTATGCTTTTATCACAGTATTAACAGTAGAGCAAAACCTTTTTAATTACAAATCATCAAAGTGCGGAAGAGTAAAACATCTTTGGCCACTTAAAAGCCCATTTTCGTCGCATTGGGAAGGGCATAGATAAGTGTAATGGAAACGCTCTATCCATTATTCATGACTATTGCGTTCTACACAATTTTGTAAATAAATAAAATGGCCATATTAACAACATATGGTTACAAAATTTACATATAAATCAACAAAATATAATAACGATTGACGACAACGAACCCACTATTGAAGTTTTAAGACAAAAATTGTGTTGCTATTTTAGTAAGTACATAAGTATATCAATGTGTAGTATATAATTTATTTATTATTAATGCATATGTATGTAATAATAGGTCTGTTTCTTCAATTTCTGGGCTATTGAAAAATAATTTCTCTCAAGAAGAGACAAAAACGCACAAAAGTATGGAAAAGCAGAAACCACAAGTTTTACCACAAAAAGAAAAAAAAAACGTACATTTTTTGACAATTTAATTTTGTTATTGATAATTCAATATTTATTTACTTTTTTTTTAATTTTATGACATATCAATTTGATATTGCCATTCCTCAGTGAAAACACGTTAAATACTCGTAGATTTGCCACTGTTCACTGAACATACTTTACATAGGGTTGCATTGGTAACTTGAGCAAATTAGTATAATAATAATTGGGCAATTTATAAATTGTGACTTTGCATGGTATATTGAGATCAATTTTGGCCTTAATTGCTCAAAATGCTTTAATTGACAATTAAAGATTATGTGTGTACACGAGATTATATCTATAAAATTTGTTTATGTCAAATTCGATTTTTTCCTTCACTTATTTGAAAATACGTAAAAAATAATTATTTTATTAAAACCTACTGTCAAAAATCTACTAAATCTATTAACCAACAGGGCTGCGAAGCAGTGCATGTCGGCAAAAGGTGTTTGAGAGGTTAATTTATGCACAAGATAATAAATATGCACATTAAACTCGATATTTTAAAGATTCGAAAAGCTGTATAGTAATAATGAACTGAAGAATTTTTCTCTTTTGGTAAGGATGTGACTTCTTTATAACATCAACTTATGTGGTGTTTTTTTTCTACCAAAAAAATGTGCATATTATTTCAAAATGCAATTTTATGTTTGTTTCTTAAAAATGTTTCGCCCACTGAAAGAGTTATATGTTTTATTCAAAAAAATTCACTCTTATCAATGGTGGAAGGCATTGCATTTTATGTCCTGTATAAATTGAGAGTGCTGCTAATATCCTGTAAAGCAGATAACTTTTTTATTTATAGGCTACCAGATGAAATGAAAAAAGTCGTATGGTATCGTTATCCAATTTTGAAGCTAATTTTTTCATTGTTTTATTCGTCAACAAAGTCATGGCCGTACTCGTCAAATACCTAGAAAAGGGCAACAAGGCGAATACAATAAAAGGCTTTGAACAGATTAAATATCGATTTGAACTAAAACCAATTCTTCTAGCGAAGAAAACAGAGCAAAGAAAGGTGCTCCTCATTCGTGTAATGATGCAGGGTGTAAATGCCAGGATTGATAAGGATTGAATTTCGAGGAGCGGATGGCGCGAGAGGTGTTTTGCCGTAGCATACGGATTGTGAATGATCCGTGGAAGTCGGGTCGTGCGCTGTTCGATGTCATACTGGAGGGCACTGAGGAGGTCATGTTGGTGTTAATGGATACCGGTTCATGCTACGTTGATTCGTTTCGCATCCGGGTCAAGAGGTTTGACCCGGTCATCGGGTGTTACTGATCTTATTGGTTGGATCAACGGGTCCGGGATTGTCGTTACAAAGAGGATGTTTGTCGGAGGTGTGGAAAGGAGGGCCACATTGCGTCACTCTGCGGGGGTGCTGTGCACTGTCGGATCAGTTGATGTTGACTATGTCGTGTCCGACATATTCTCTGATGGTAGCGTGGGAGAATGCTAGGCTTTGGTTTTTCAATGCCGACAGTTTGATTGTTGGGAGGTTTTGGTTAGGGTATGTTCTTAGGATGTCGTGTTATGTGGTTAGTTTTTGAGGTTGCTTGTGGTCGCTGATTGGCAGTCAGTCCGGAGTCGTCTGGGACTTACAATGGTAGTAGCTCCTCTGCGACGCCTGACCGGAGGCTTAATTCTGGTACCACGGGAACCGGGTGCCTCGGGGACTGCGGTCCCTGCCAGGCTATGGTAAGGCCCCTTTGTGAGAGTAACGTTCTGGCTGCGGTTTATACCCAAAATGGCTGGGAGAGTTTGGAATCTGTGAAGTTGCATTTTTAACCGGGTGCCGTGACCCATAGAACGGTAGGAGTTTAGATAGTCTCCGGCACTTAACCAAGCTTTTGGGTCATGTCCAGATAACATGGCTTCGAATTTGGTACTCACCGGTGATTTTCATCATAGGTGGGGGCGTTGGTTGACGCATTGTATTCATCCGTGCCTCGCGCACCGTGGGGTATGCCAGCGTGGCGAAACTAAAGTTAAACTTTGACATTCCTGTCTGAAGGGAGAAATGATATCCCTTAATTAAGCACTCGAAAGCCGCAATTAATTTATTTTTTTAATTTTTTGTCTTTTTCCCTGCAGGGGATTCGATCCTGCTTTCTCTAACCACTACACAACGCCACTTTTACTAAAAACATTGACAAAAAGAACCTCCCTACTTTTCTAATAATATTTTGGCAGAAGAACTTGGTTTGCAAGCATTCTGTGCCCACGGGATGTTAAAGTTAATAAAGATTACAAATCACGTGTCCAGACTAATTTAAAAAAGATTTTTTTTAAAGTCGTGGATTTTACTTCTGTTAACAACAGTAATCAAACTTGTTGTTAGAGTCACAAAATATACTTCAAAAGCAATAAAAATGAATGAAATACCATGATTCCTTGATGATAACAAGCAATACAGCAATATACCAAAACTGAACTAAAAGCTGCTGTAATTCCTTTTTTGGAGTCGATCACAGAACAAGTATACTTAATTATTATGTGCCGTATTAAGTCTTCTTAATAAAAGCCGTACTTTTACTACATCGTCCAGGTTAGCTGCGTCGATTTTAAACAGGTCTTCATACCTAGCATACCACATTTCAAAAGTTAGATTATGTTCATCGAAATTGAACTCAGTTATATTGGATGCCAAAGGTTCAAAAAGAAACTCAACACTATCACTTTTGTTGATGGGCTTTTCTGAAGTTTTTGTTGTAGCTAAGCTTTCCATCAGTTCATGCGAAACCATATTATGCTTCTGCTCATGCTGCATTCTGAATATTTGCTGCAAAATTTCCTCCATCTCTCTTTTTTTAGAAATTCAAGTAGCCTTGTGGAAATCTGTTTTTCTTTATGTTTACACAGAAGAAACTTTTACTATTATGTATAATCCTTTTATCCTATCCTCGCCGCCACTATTGTAATACTCAAGAATGATAAACTACGGATTAGGCCTTGCACATATTTCCTGTTAGATAACGTAGTTGGGCTATTTGAAAGGTTTCCAAGTATTTTTCATATGTGAAAATTAACATTTCTACTGAAAAATGTGTGCATTACGTGATTGTTGGCAGCCCTGCAATATACATCAATATACATTGACAGTTTTTAAAAAAATATATTTATTTATTCTTTAAATATTAATCGAATTTTGTGAAAAATTTAGTGAAAAAGAACGTTAAAAAGTTAACATTATAAAATAAATTAATGAAGTTTCTTAAAAAAGCTACAAAACAAAGAAAAACTAAAAAGAAATATTACCGGAAAATAAAAACATGAAGTGGGCAAGTGCAAGCAAAATAGTGGTAAAAAAGTGAGAAATTCAAAAATAAAATATCCCGTATTTTTAATGAAATTTTAATAATTTTAATTTTTAATTTTTTTTTTCATATTATAAATTTCCAAAAAATGTAGTTCAAAGGAACTCTTGGGTAAACTTTTGCCACAGATGGAAAGCCATAAATGTTGAAAAGGAGAAAATTTGTTCCATACATTTCACCCAAGAAGATTTTGAAAAAAATTTGAAATTTGAAATGTGTAAGTTCCACAATATAAATTTAGTAGCCCTTTACTTAATAGTTAAGAACAGGATTTTACAAACGGCGTACACAAAATTGAAACCGGGAGCAGTTCCGACCATAGATGCGGTCGATACAGCAATGGAAACTGAAATTCCAAACAAAGTTGAAACTGCAAACGAAGTTGAAATTGAAAACAACGTTGAAATTCTAAAGTGCGACGAGAAAAGCTTTCCAATGACGACTGAAATTCAAGAAGACAGTTTACAACAGTACATAAAAAGTTTGAAAATGAAAATGTATGTAAGGTTTTGAAAAAAATTGCAAATGCTCATTTAAAATTATTTTTAGAGATGCATTGCGCCAGGAGAATGGTATTCTGAAAATGTCACAAAGTCAACCAGCCAACTCGGAAAAATCAGAGCTTAAGTTCTTCAGACGTAAATTTGGAGAAATCATTGAGAGAAATTTTACAGAGGCAGATATTGCCCAATCCATTACTTTGTATTCGACAAGTGCCAAGGCTTACAGGTTTTTAGGGAAAAAGCATTTTCCTCTTCCCTCGGTGAGAACGTTGCAAAGATGGTCGCAAAAATTGGATATGACAACAGACTCTATGCTAGCTCCAGGTTATTACATCCAAGTAGCTTTGCTGAGAGATCAGTTACTAATGTCAACTTAAAGTTTTTTAATATGACGTTTTTCTATTCGATTAAAAAGGTATAATTGCAAATTGGAAGCAACCAATATATTATGATTACGACTGCCAAATGTCAAAAACTATTTTATTTAATATATTGAAAACAATGAAGCAGTGTGGTTCCACAACTGTGGCAATTGTTTGCTATTTAGGTGGTGGAAATAGAAAATTGTTCAATGAACTAGAAGTAGATTTTAATAATCCTTGGAACGTTTTATACAAGTACTCATCTATCAGATTGTTATTGTATTTTAAAAATTTTTAGGTTTCTATACGACGACACAAAAATATTTGTGTTCAATGATGTTCCACATCTGATCAAGCTTTTGAGAAACCATTTTATTGATAGTGGATTCATCATTGATAACAAGGATGTTAAAAAAGATATAATTTTAAATCTTCTGTCTTTACACTCCAATGATTTAAGATCACACATAAAATATCAGCACAAAATTTAAATGTGGTTGGCGTTGAAAGGCAGAAGGTTAAACTAGCTACCAAACTTTTCTCACATACAATTGCATATTCTATTACGCGAGCTGCCAGTTTAGGATATTTGGAAAATCAAAATTGGAGCGAGTGTCATAAATTGTTTAAACGGGTAATAACACTTTTTTTAAATAATTCCATAAATGATATTGTGACTTTTCTTCCCTAGACAAATAACTGGCTTGATGTCATGAATTCAAGAGTGCCAAGACTTGATCCCACGCATACGGTTTGGCGCCAGATATACAAAATGATATTTTAAATAATATGTCGCAAATGATCTCAGAGATACGTGTGAATGGGAAAAAATACAATGTTACCATTTCAAAAAGGTATAATTTTATACGTTTAAAATTATTTGACTAACATATTATTTCAGAGGCATAATTCAATCAAACAGCGCTTTAAAAATGCTGTACATTTAAATGAAAAAAGAATATAATATTGAATTTATTTTAACATATCGCCTAAATCAGGATGTCCTAGAAAATTTTTTTGGAATAATTAGATCGAAAGGTGGGCTCCACGATCACCCTGATCGTCAAGAATTCAAATATACACTTCGGTCATATATTCTGGTCTATAACGAAGGCATTTTAGCTGTTAATGCAAATGTGGAGGTCGACAATACTCTCGATTTAGAAGTACATAGTTCTTTAACTGGTAAATCTCAACATACAATTTAAAATAAGGGTGTTTAACTTTCCTTCTGGTTCCTACATGTACTATATTTAAGAACATTAATACTGATACCACAGAGGACATATTACACGAAAATAATGAAATAGAATTAGATAACCTACAGTATGACGGTTTAGAGAATTTGGCCGGATATATTTGTCACAACGAAAACCCAAATCTTGCAATGAATCCTTTCGAGAACTCGACGTATACATGAGTCAACCACGTAAGTGAAAGTGGGCTAAGTAAGCCATCTGATGCACTAATGAAACCATTAAAATCGTGTGATGCCATTTTTTTGAAATTAAATGTAAAACAATTGATAATTACGAGCGGGTATATCCAAAAACACTTGTTGGAAGCAAAGGAAGGAATGGAAAAGCTTTTTTAGATGTAGAATGTACTTTAGAATGAAATTATTAAATACTGAAATTTCTCAAAATATTAACAAAAGAAAAAGGAAAATGAATAAAATAATAACATAAAAAAGCCTTTTTTCGCTTCATTTTATTTTCACATAATATTTCAATTAATAAAAAATTGATGGATAATTTTTATTTACTGAGTTTTCAATAAATACATTTTTGAAAAAAAAAGTTTTTGCTAATAAATAATTTTGTAGAAACAAAAGTTAAATTTTCCCACTGTTATATTTACATATAAATATAGTAGTTTGACAGTCGAAAATCATTAGCCAATAGGAACACAAATTGCGTAACGTCATTGATCTAACATGCGCAGAAAGTTTTAACTTTGTGTGCGTGATGGCGTAATCTTTAGTTTATCATTCTTGGTAATACTCAAAAATGTATTTTATATTTTGTTAACAAATGTAAATTAAAAAATTAATTATTACAAATGGAATGTATAATAGATATATCATGTTAAATTAATATATATTATATAGAGTAATAAATAGTAATTCAACAACATACAACAATATTCGAAACTGGCAATACTATATTATTTTATTTCGCATTTACAATAGGTGTGTTTCTTTACTTTTTTGGTTAAGTTCGGTAAAATAAGAGTAAAAAACAATTACTGTCAATATGAGACAAAAACGTACAAAAGTACGAGTACGCAAAAAACCACAAATTTTATCACAAAAATAAATGTAAATTTTTTGACAATTTTTAGCGGACATAAAAACTGGCGCAAAATACATTTATTCAATGTTTACATTATTTCACTTAATTAAATAAATAAAACAAAACAAAATTGGTTTATAAATATTATTTAAAGGCATTAAAAACTCTTTGTTTTGAACACAACTTGCAAATGTACACAAAACACAAACACCATAAATTTGACTTATGCGTGATAATTAAACAAAAAAGAATAGTTTTAAAAATAAACAATGAACTAGAATTACATTTGAGTTGTTCACAATAAGCTTTTAAACATTTCTTAATTCATCTTTTCTATCTCTACTTAATTTTGTTAAAAAATTTGCTTTTTACTTTATTATTGTTTATTTGTTAAACAGCTGACTATTGCTTACCTGCATAAACTATCCCGAGGAAAAAGTACAGGATATTTCGTGGAGGAAGAAGAAGAATTTTACTCTCTCAAAATATCTCTCATTTATCCAATTTTTGCGCACGGGAACGCTTTTCGGTAAGATTGGGATTCCGCGGGATCCCAGTGTAGAGTAAATAAACCAGGGGTGCGCAAAAAGAGCGAAACATTCAAAATTATAAATGCGATGAAGTTAAAATGCTGTAAAAAAATAGGTATTCGTACATAGTACAAACATGCTCATATATATGTAGCTTATTGTTAACACTTCTCGGTGTACAAAGCAAAATTTTTGCTCTCTTCAAAATCTCTTTGAAATGAAGAAAACACAAAAACAAGCGCTACACCCCTCCTTCGTTGAAGAATAACAAGCAACTGAAGAAAGTTTGTTTCTCACACACATGTTTTTTGTTGTAATTAGAGTTGCCGTTTGGAATAATGAAAACAAATCGTATGATTTATTTTTTTTTTTTTTTTTGATACAAGATTTTTAGCATTTTCAATTTGTTACAATTTCTTAATATTCTTATAGAAAAATAAAACAAAAACAATTTTGCAGGTATTATAAAAGCAATATCAATAGATACTGTACGCACTTTGCGACAGTGCGTTATTATGGTGCACAATTCTGGTCTCTTTCGGCGAATTGCTTTATGCAAACGTCTCATAACGCCCAAATAATAATCTTCGTTTACTGTCTGACCTTCTAGCAAAAATTCATGATGCATTACACCTTTGCAATCTGTAGAAACCTTACTTCTTTTATGATTGAAAACGACGTATTTTTTTTTTTGTCTCGGATCATTTAGTGAACGCCATTCACTTACATGATGTCTGCATTTTGATGAGTGCAGGCTCGGATTCAGACCCGCAAATCATGTCTTTTTCGACCTCAACACGGTCTCTTTTTTGCATGATATTGAGGTCTTTCGGCATCAACTTTGATGCTACACGATGGAAACCCAAATCATTAAGCAAACTTTCTTGAACGAATCCATAGACAATTTTCAAGCCCGTCGCTAACTCTCTGATGGTTATTTTTCGGTTATTGACCAACATTTCTATTACTTTCTCAATGTTTTCGTCTGTTTTCGATGTTGATAGTTTGCCAATGCGTTCATCATCGGCGATTGACTCACGATCACTTTTGCACCACTTGTGCCACCGTTTTCTTTAGAGTATCGTTTTCGCTCGTTTTCGGTTTACAGAACATACCCGTAATTTAAGCTTTTTAGTAAAAAGTGTTACAGTTACATGTGCATAAGTAAAACAAATAGAATAAAATAAGAATTCTACGGCAATATATCAAATATGCTTCTTCTCTCCGATAATGAGTACACTCGAAGTATTTTTAGCACACTTTGTACATTTTAAGCAAGTTATCTCTGTGCCGATCACTGTTTTAAACATAAGTTTTAGAAGGCTACCGCTTTTCACCAAAGTAAATTTTTTTAAACCTCTGCGCCATCTATATATCGACTCGACTAGCTTTGGATTTATTTTTTTTTTTGTTCATAAAGATATCATTTTGGTCGCTTGCAATGTTTTTTTTTACGTTTTTAAGATTCTTTTTTATTTTCTTTTGGTTGTTTCTGTGAAATTCAACAATTTTTTGTCATTTTTAATTTGATTCCTATTTTTAGATGTCTGCGTGTCTGTCTGTCAACATATTTCTGTTCATTTGTCTCTTCAATACCTTTTTTTTGTATTTCAACTTAAACATAATTTTTGGTTTTTCATGTTGTTACTGTAATGTCTTTGGTAATCATCAATATTTGATGTAACTATTTATGATTTATTTACATATACATAAACGTAAACATATTCCCTTTGGAATGACACAGAAATACAAAAATATTTTTAAAGAATAAACGTTTATCATACGCCATTCTGTGACACGCTTAGTGGTGACATCGCCAGTTGAACTCTACAAATTTAGATATCACAGATGTATACACATGTACATACATATGTACATTATTTTTCCGATTTGTACGCATTTTTGTTTGTGCATAATAAATATTTGGAATTTAATAAAAATATATTTCAAATTTTATTAGTACGTAAGCAAATAGATTATATTCTTAAGAACCGACGATTTACGTCGCCAATAATAGGGAGATCGGACGGTTATTATTCGACCGCTTTTAACCGGTTTTTTTGGTTTTTTCGAATACGGTTTTTTCAAAACCTTCATTTTTCGAATACCGAATAAGACGGTTAATTTTTCACGAATAACCGGTTAATTTAAATGAGTATAATTTTTCTACGTTTGTATATTTTTTTTATTGAAAATATGCTCATCGTTTAACTATTTGTTTAAACTTAATTATATTTGTATATATGACAACCGTGAACGTCACATAAAGAACATGAAAACCAAGCAGAATAACCATTCTTTCCAAGAAACAAAATTCTGTTAGCACCGACAGCTTCCGGCACGTGTAGCCAAATACACTTAGAACAGAAGCAGACGGAATTCCAAGAACTGGATCATGCCACTATTGGCATTGCAGCACAAGCAGCCGAATTTCTGATTTACACCACTATTGGTATTGCAATCCTTAATTAGTATATAAGTTAATTCAGTTTATTAAGTTTAGTTTAGTTTTTGTTAATAAGCTCGTTGCGCAAAGTCGCAACTGAAATATAAATAAATAAAGAAATAAAAAGAACTAAAAATTTTTTTTAATGTACTCAAATTAAGAATACTCTAACTTATATGGAGAATGATCAACTAGACTCATAGAAAGTCCACAAATCCACAAACGCCGGTTCCGAACGGCAGATGTATTAATTAGTGAAGTTTTTCACAGCGTAAATATACATAACCAGTCGCTAGTAATGGTTTGAAGTGATATTGCTGTTGAAAATTGTTAACAACAACAATTCTTACCCAACATACCACAGTGACATATGCACACTATTAAATCCGTGGTGCATAAAATGACGTATAGGGCTGCTCAAAATCTAAGCAAACTTTCTTGTCGAGGCAATTAAGGACTCGTATGTTACTAATAGATTTCAAGGTTAAACATTTAATTTTTGTTATCTTAGACACCTAAATTTTAACTAAACTATAATAACAAACCTTTAACTCCATTCTCTACCAAGTTATATAACAAAAACAAAATTAGCTTCTTGAGTAACTGCTCGAAACTTAAGCAACTTTCAGTACTTTGTGTAATAAACTTTCTAAGAATTATTGTTAGTATTGGTTGCCATTTTAATTTCAAGCTCTCTATCAGCTTCTACTTATTTTTAAAACGACGTAGTTCAGCTCTCCGCTTCAAGAATTAGGAACAATTTTTTTAAATAAAAGAACCGGTTAACCGGTTATTTGAATTATTATTAACCGTAAACCGGTTTTTTTAAAAGTGCTACTTTTCGAATTATTCGGAAACCGGTTTTTGAAAAAAGTTTAATAGTCGATCTCCCTAGTCAATAATCAAAGCCACAACATACCCAGGGGCTGATGTATCATCCGACCATAATCTTTTGTTTGCAAAATTAAGAATTAAACTTTCTTCTATAAAAAATGAAAAATGACAACCTCAACTCGATCAACAAAAATTACGTAATGCTCAAATTAAAAATAACATAATTACAAAAATTTATCAAGAAATCAAACATATGAACATTGAGACGAATCCATTGGATCTATGGAATGAAACAACAAGTATGTTAATTAACATTGCAAACACAAATATTGGTTTCAAACGAAAAAAAACAAAATCGGAAATGGATTACGGAAGAAATCTTATTATTGGTGGATGAAAGACGAAAACACAAAAGCAATAACGAATTTGAATATAGTCGCTCACAAAACTTAATTAGAAAGAATATTCGTGAAGCACAGAACAATTAGGTGCAGCACCAGTGCATTGAAATTGAACATTTACAGGCTGATCATGATGAATTTAATCTACATTAAAACATAAAAGACATATGTAACATTAAAAAACGTGCCGATTTATATATTTTGGTGAATGTTTTAAACAAAATTGTTGAAGAGACGTCTAATAAAAAAGATATATGGACCCAATATATTATAAACTTGTGTGCCGCTGTGATATGGTAAGTAAGACACCCAATTCTAGGTCTGTTAATAATAATGACCTAGAATTGGCGATATTGGAAGGTACTACGATAACAAAGAGCGAAATATTAAAGCAGTAGTTTGCAAAGCATTACCATTCGAAATACTAAAACTTACAGATGAGAAAGGTATTGAAATTATTCAACCGTGTATATAATACAGGAGTTTATCCGGAAAAATGGCTTAAATCTACATTTATAGCAATGCCGAAAAAGAATAGTGCAAGAAAGTGTCAGGATTTTAGACTTATAAGTTTGATGTGGCACACACTGAAAATATTTTTAAAAATTATACACCAACGTATATTTAAAAAACGTAAAATAATTAAGGGCAGAACATAATTCGGTTACAGAGAAGCTATGGGTACACGGGTAGGTTTGTTTAGCATAGAATATGTTTTCCTTTGCTTTACAGACTATGAGAAAGCATTCGACAGAGTTTAACATGACAAATTAATAGATATTTTGAGATTTTTTAATATAGACAGCAAAGAAATCAATTGCATCAAATCGTTATACTGGAATCCGAACGCAGAAGTCCGCTTCGGAGATATCGTAAGAGAGACGTTCGTCAAGGATGTATTCTATCCTCTCTGCTTTTTAATATTTACTCGGAATTCATATTCCAAGACGTACTGAATGATTTTAACATTGGAATCAAAGTCAATGTGCAATACGAGTATATCAACAATATTCGCTACGCGGACGACACAACATTATTGGCCGATAACATTAATGATCTACAACGGTTATTAAATGCCGTTACATCCAAAAGTAATCATTTCAGTCTGAATATTAATATAGACAGAACGAAATACATGATAGTAAGTCGAAATAATAATCAATATATAAAGATGAAGGAGGCTAGGGGTCCAAGCTAAATATATGTATTCTGGGAGGGGCAGAGCCACCACTTAAAACGGTCTATCTATGTCGCTGAATGTGAAAAAAATTTTGTAGTCTTCTTTGTATTCTTTTTACACTTTGAACACGTATTTATTACATACCCTAAAAATGGAAACTAAATCCTTTTGATTTTCGCTATGACAGTTTTCTTTTTATTTCCCGAAAACTGGTGATTCACTGTGGAAAAGCTTAGTTAAATTAATTAGAGCATTTATGCTAAGCAAAATATTGGCGTGAAAAGTTCTGAACAGTTTTAGTTGTGCTCTCCTTTATATGCAAAAATTAATTAAATATAGGGTGTCTAAAAACCGCTAGTACCGAAAAGTAGTGCACCTGATAAACATTTTCAAAAAAATTCAAAAAGTAATGCTCAATATTTTTAAGAATTCAATCTAAAGTGCAAATTTTTTTTGAGTAGGTGTACCACCAGTGTTGGTTATTTTTTCCTTTGATGCGTAGATGTGTACTTTTTTCCATTTGTGTTACTTCTGTCTCAAAGTAAAAAATAAAAGTAATGATTTCTTTTAACTTTTATTATTAATTAATATTATTATTATTATTATTATTATTATTATTATTATTATTATTATTATTATTATTATTATTATTATTATTATTATTATTATTATTATTATTATTATTATTATTATTATTATTATTATTATTATTATTATTATTATTATTATTATTATTATTATTATTATTATTATTATTATTATTATTATTATTATTATTATTATTATTATTATTATTATTATTATTATTATTATTATTATTATTATTATTATTATTATTATTATTATTATTATTATTATTATTATTATTATTATTATTATTATTATTATTATTATTATTATTATTATTATTATTATTATTATTATTATTATTATTATTATTATTATTATTATTATTATTATTATTATTATTATTATTATTATTATTATTATTATTATTATTATTATTATTATTATTATTATTATTATTATTATTATTATTATTATTATTATTATTATTATTATTATTATTATTATTATTATTATTATTATTATTATTATTATTATTATTATTATTATTATTATTATTATTATTATTATTATTATTATTATTATTATTATTATTATTATTATTATTATTATTATTATTATTATTATTATTATTATTATTATTATTATTATTATTATTATTATTATTATTATTATTATTATTATTATTATTATTATTATTATTATTATTATTATTATTATTATTATTATTATTATTATTATTATTATTATTATTATTATTATTATTATTATTATTATTATTATTATTATTATTATTATTATTATTATTATTATTATTATTATTATTATTATTATTATTATTATTATTATTATTATTATTATTATTATTATTATTATTATTATTATTATTATTATTATTATTATTATTATTATTATTATTATTATTATTATTATTATTATTATTATTATTATTATTATTATTATTATTATTATTATTATTATTATTATTATTATTATTATTATTATTATTATTATTATTATTATTATTATTATTATTATTATTATTATTATTATTATTATTATTATTATTATTATTATTATTATTATTATTATTATTATTATTATTATTATTATTATTATTATTATTATTATTATTATTATTATTATTATTATTATTATTATTATTATTATTATTATTATTATTATTATTATTATTATTATTATTATTATTATTATTATTATTATTATTATTATTATTATTATTATTATTATTATTATTATTATTATTATTATTATTATTATTATTATTATTATTATTATTATTATTATTATTATTATTATTATTATTATTATTATTATTATTATTATTATTATTATTATTATTATTATTATTATTATTATTATTATTATTATTATTATTATTATTATTATTATTATTATTATTATTATTATTATTATTATTATTATTATTATTATTATTATTATTATTATTATTATTATTATTATTATTATTATTATTATTATTATTATTATTATTATTATTATTATTATTATTATTATTATTATTATTATTATTATTATTATTATTATTATTATTATTATTATTATTATTATTATTATTATTATTATTATTATTATTATTATTATTATTATTATTATTATTATTATTATTATTATTATTATTATTATTATTATTATTATTATTATTATTATTATTATTATTATTATTATTATTATTATTATTATTATTATTATTATTATTATTATTATTATTATTATTATTATTATTATTATTATTATTATTATTATTATTATTATTATTATTATTATTATTATTATTATTATTATTATTATTATTATTATTATTATTATTATTATTATTATTATTATTATTATTATTATTATTATTATTATTATTATTATTATTATTATTATTATTATTATTATTATTATTATTATTATTATTATTATTATTATTATTATTATTATTATTATTATTATTATTATTATTATTATTATTATTATTATTATTATTATTATTATTATTATTATTATTATTATTATTATTATTATTATTATTATTATTATTATTATTATTATTATTATTATTATTATTATTATTATTATTATTATTATTATTATTATTATTATTATTATTATTATTATTATTATTATTATTATTATTATTATTATTATTATTATTATTATTATTATTATTATTATTATTATTATTATTATTATTATTATTATTATTATTATTATTATTATTATTATTATTATTATTATTATTATTATTATTATTATTATTATTATTATTATTATTATTATTATTATTATTATTATTATTATTATTACAAACTTTGTTTTTTTGTTGTGAGTATGGTATTACCTTTCCCATCCTTCTGGTAACATATGGATTACGTGCCAAAAGAATGCAAAATTTTTTGATGTCGAGCTGGGAGGTTTTCCTTTTTCATATCATAATTATTACTTCTGAACTGCATGAATAGTCTCTCGCACTTTGAGATCGGTGGATAATCTTTGGCAAGCAATCAGACCAATAATATTGCTTATACTATTTCGCTTATACTATTTTATTCAGTAAGTGCGTAAGTAAGACCAATAATGTTGCTTATACTATTTCGCTTATACTATTTTATTCAGTAAGTGCGAATAAATATCGGACACATTTCACTTCAACGCTATTTTTTGGTTCGGGTATTAAGCGATTCATTAAGATATCTGTTAGTAAAGGCTATTGAAAAAAGTTTGTTAATACATAGTTCGAATGTTTAGAATAAATAGGAGAATACAAGGGCGGATTGATATTGAAGCTACCTAAGTAGGAAAAAAACATTTTTTTTCAAAAACCATTAATTTCTTAACATAGTCTCCTTTTAGCTCAATACACTTTGTAAGACGATTTTCCAACTTTTTTATACCATCTGAATAATACGATTTTGAGAACTCCTCAAAATACGCGTTAGTTTCGGTAATCACTTTTTCGTTTGAGATGAATCTTCTTCCTGCAAGCCATTTTTTCAAGTTTGGAAACGGGAAAGGGTCACTAGGGGCTAAACTTTGGACTATAAGGTCATCCGATCAACCAATTCGAACTGGATTTCTCGTAGTTTTAGCATCGTATCTAATGCTGTGTGAACCGGTGCGTTGTCTTGAAGAAAGGGCACATTTTTCTTGTTTAAATGTGGTCGTTTTTCCTTGATTGCATCAACCAATTGATCCAATAATGCACGATAGTACTCTCCTGTGATTGTGGATCCCTCTTCAAGATAATCGATGAGCAATATTCCATGTGCATCCCAAAATAAAGTGGCCATAACCTTGCCACCCTATTTTGCTGTCTTCGTCGACGTCGGAGCACTTCCACCAGCTTCCACCCATGGCTTCGATTGAGATTTGGTTTCAGATGTGTAGTGGTGAACCCACGTTTCATCAACAGTTATTAATCTATGCCAAAATTCAGCAGGATTATGCTTTATCATGTCCAAACACCGCTGTGAAGTGATCTGTCGAACTCGTTTTTGTTCAAAACTGAGCAAACGCGGCACCCATTTTGCCGATAGCTTTTTCATACACAAATGTTCATGCAAACTGTTGAACACACGTTCATATGATATGTTTACCATTTCAGCAATTTCACGTGTTTTGACCCGGCGATCATTCATAATGATATCGAGGATTTTCTTGATATTTTCTTCAGTAACCACCTCTTTTGGCCTTCCTGTTGATGGTATTGTTGGAGTGCTTGTTCGGCCCCGTTTAAATTCAGCAATTCAATATTTTACCATATAATCTGACGGAGCAGATTCGCCGTAATGTTTATCAAGCTTTTCTTTTGTCTCTTACGCCGTTTTGCCTCTCAAATAATAGTGTTTAATAACTACACGAAATTCACTTTTTTTCCATTTTCCAAGAAACACAAAAGTTGCTTAATTCAAACGACTACAACAAATAAACTGATCGATGAATTTGGCTAAACTTTTAACAGCTGACGTTTGAGAGATCGTAATTTCAAGAAAGATAAAGTTTTTGTGTTTTTGCTGCCATCTAGCGCTAGGTAGCTTCAATGTAAATCCGCCCTATGCCTTATCAATTGTGGTACCAAGTTTTTTTTTGTCCAGTCTATATTAAGTCAATATTGCTATAAATTTTGTATATCAAATAATATTTTAATGTTTCTTGTATTAAAATTATGATTTAAAATTATGCTTATTACTTGGTTACTTTACTAATGAAATTTGGTTATAAAAATTCGAAGGTGTGGCAAAGCTGTCTACCAACACAATTCTTATACAATTTAAGAAATCGTTTTTGATTTACGATCAGTAAGAAGTTTTTTATATAATGTATTCATCGATTTTAGAAAATTTTTCATCAAATTTTGTAAATGTATTTTTCGCCACGGTTTTTGTGAAAATGAGCCACTGTGCGTCCTTTCATTCAACAATATGCTTTACTGTGCAACAATAGATTTCTGAACAATTCAATAAAAAACAAACAGTTGTTGTTGAATGTTTGTCACAATTTTGTTTAAATATTTAATACTACAGTAGAATTGCTTCAATGTTAAGTAAACTTTTGACAAAGGACAATAAAACGTACGTGGTTTCCATTTGTGTGTCAGATTTTTGTAAGACTATATTCTCTCTTCTTTCGCAAGTAGGGTATGTCTAAATAGTTAATGTTATATTTGTAAAAAAGAAAGTTAAGGATGTTTTGTTGTTGCTGCTTATAAAAATCTTTTGAAGGATTTTCTGATGGCAAAAAAAATTAAATAAAATGTTTAAATTTGTTAAAATATATGCTGGGATATGTATTCCATATAATTAGAGCCAAAATAATTTTGGTTAATTTTATAAATTTCTTTTGTTATATTTTTAATATTTTTATTTATTTTTTAGTACTAGGATGTAAATAGTCAAGTTAGAATTATAAATGGCCTTCGGAAATGTTTTTATAAATCAAATAGTCCCAGAATCTCGAATTCTAAATCCCGGGATTTTCGGGATTTGTAAATCGCAAAGTAAATTTGTAAAAATTTATACATTTTTATTAATTAAACTTATATTTTTTAACAAAGTAATGTATGTTATAAAGGGTCCGCCAAATAATTTTTTTTTTTTAATGCTATAAAAAAAACTACTGAATATTTTTTCGAATTTCTTTTTTTATTTGAAAGTACAATCCTTCCGGTTAATAATGGAAAATAATTTCATTCAAATGGCTGCCTCAGCTGGCCATGCAGTAGCCTATACGATCGGTCCAATTTTTAAGCACATTATCGATTGTGTGCAGCTGTATTTCGCCAATGGCTTTACGAATGTTGTCCTTTAAAGCGTCAATTGTCTCTGGCTTGTTGGCGTAACACCTATCTTTGACGGCACCTCACAAATAATAATAGTCCAACGGTGTCAAATCACAGCTCCGAGGTGGCCAAACGACATCAGCTCTGCGGCTGATAATGCGGTCTTCAAAAACAGGGCGCAAAACATCAAGTGTAGCTTCGGCTGTGTGGCACGTAGCGCCGTCCTGTTGAAACCAAATGTTGCTAATATCCTCCTCTTTAATTTTTGTGAATAAAAATTCGTTAAACATGGCCCGCTAACGATCGCCATTGACTGTAGTGGCCACTCCTTGCTTATTTTCGAAGAAAAATGGCCCAATTATGCCTCTGGACAAAAATCCGCACCAAACAGTGACCCGACTTGGGTGTATCGGCTTTTCAATGTATGCGTGCGGGTTTCTGTGCCCCAAATGCGTCAATTTTGCTTGTTTACATACCCAAATGAGCTTTATCTGAAAAGATGATTTTTGATTCTGCAACATTACCATGATTTTCAAAGTAATGTCGCAATATTTCCCAGCATTGTTCAAGCATATACACAATCATATTCCGGAAGGATAAAAATAATTATCTGTCAAATCAGACATGGGCTAAGTGTTACCATTCACGAAATAAGCACTAGTTGAAAAAAAAAGTTAGATGGCGGACCCTATATTAAATTCAAGTTTGAACAATGATTTTCAGTTTCAAAATGTCAGCTTCTAATGTTTCGTCTGCTAACTTAAATCGAATTTTAATCTTACGCTTGTATGGAAAACCACACGAAATTAATTTTATTTATAAATTTGAAAGGAAACAACTTGGGTGATGTTTTAGAAATATTTTGACTTTTCGCGCTGGATTATTTTAGCACAGAAAATGCATTAATTGAATGAAAAACATTTTTTAATAACGAGATATTTTAAAAGGAGCAGTTTTTTTATTAACAAATGTCCGTCTAATATCTGACAAATAGTCTAAACTAGTGTTTGATTATTTCAACTCATCTGAATGTATAACTGTTAACAAGCATTTGCTTGGCTTTCGCAGAAGATGGACGATACACATGTGTATTCTAAGTCTGAAAAATATGGAAATAAATTTTGACTATTAGTTTACTATAAAACATGTTATGTTTGAAAAATCCTATAGTATTCAAAAATTCCCTTCGTCTCTTTAATCTGCAATACGTTTTATTTCAGTCCAATGTCTGGCGGTATTGAGATTTGATGGGTGATATGCCATAGATCCAAGTTACTAATTCTTTCAGGCCAATATATACGTAGAATTTTAGTTTAATTTTAATTTACTGGATTTAAATATTAAAAAATGCAAACATATGTCGTTTTTCCGTTCTTCGAAACTTGATACCAACTATTATTTTAATGAAAATATTCTGAATAAAGTGTTGGAAAATAAATATAATATTTCATATCATTATTAAATATATTATTAAAATAATTAAATTATTAATTTTTATACACTAAAAATTGCTAATGTACCACTGTACTTATTATTAACTTTTCTATTTTTGATGACCTTATTATATCTTTTAAAAAATAAGTACAAACAAATGTATGTTTACTCCGAAATTGTGATTTCATCTACCTGCTTACTTACATTACATTACATTGTAATACATTACAATATATTGTTGCTAAGCAGTTTTTTTTTATAAATAGACTTGTTATACTTAAACCTTTTTTTGTATGTTGTTGTAATAGGCAAAATTCTTGTCTCTTTTTGCTTAAAATTAAAACATACATTATATTAATAAAGTGATCGTTGATCGTAAAACAACTGCCTTTGCTGCTATTTAACATAAATATTTCGGACTGATAACTGCCTTTGCTGCGCTTTTTGAATAACTTAGACAACTTAGACATCTATTTAAATAACTTAAAACCTTAATTTTTTCTCTTGTTAAAATAGTTAAAAAATAAGTTAATTAATAAATAATTAAATCAATTTAAAAAAAATTAAATAAAGAAAAAAAATTTTGAATTAAAAACAAAAGAAAACCTCAATCTTAAACAAAAGTAGATAAAATTATGGATCATGGAATTTTGCTGGATCATAAATTAACATTTTATGATCATACTTCAATGATGGTGAATAAAGCTAATGGTGTACTCGGATTTATGAAGCGATGGTCGAAAGAATATTATGATCCTTATGTAACGAAACTTCTATTCACATCTTTAGTTCGCCCAATACTTGAATACGGATCTATTATATGGGACCCCTACTTCAATACTTACAGTAATAAAATTGAATCGGTGCAAAAACAGTTTCTTCTATTTTGCTTGAGAGGACTTGGATGGAACTCGTATGTACTTCCTGCATATGAAAGCAGGCTCGCACTGATTAAATTACCTACTTTGAAAAGCCGATGAACTATGCTGAGTATTTCTTTTCTGTGGAGTTTAATTCAAGGTAACATTGATTCGGAGTTCCTATTAAGTCGTATAATGCTCAATATAATTATGCTACTAGACCAACACGCAACTTTCAACTATTAACTTTGAAGTATTATCGATCAGTCTATGCGAACAACGACTCCTCACGTCAGATATGCTTGAAATTTAATAATTTTTATCACCTAATTGATTTCTGCGATTCTATTAATGTTGTAAAAAGAAAATTTATTTTATATATGAATTAATGTTTTTGAATTTTCTATACTTGCTTTTTTTTACTTTAGTCTGTAAGGAAACGTAATCCATAGACCTTTAAATAAATAAATAAATAAATAAATAAATAAATACTAAATTTTTGGCTTTGCAGGTAATTTTTCTGGATGGATCAGATGGTTTCAATTGCTATTGGCGAGATTTAAGGATGGAGCCTTTGTTTTTTTCAAACGGAATTTTGGCGGTTTGATGGCTTGGGCTGGCTTTAACTCACATGGTACCCTGGAACTCTACTCTGCTTCCACTCGAATGGATAGTTTAGAGTATTACGGAATTCTGTCTTAACGTTTGCTGCCTTATTTGGCCTAAAATGCTGACAAAACTTTCACCTTTCAGCAAGATAACTCAACAATTCATGTCAGTAAGTCGACCAGACAATGGTTTGAGGAGCACAATATAAAGTAATTGATTGGCCAGCACGTTCCCACGACTTAAACCCCATGGAAAATTTATGGGGGCAGCTTGTGCGTAATGTTTATGCAGACAAGAAACAGTATATACAACAAACAGTATATATATATATATATATATATATATATATATATATATATACATATATATATATATATATATATATATATATATATATATATATATATATATACATATATATATATATATATATATATATATATATATATATATATATATATATACATATATATATATATATATATATATATATATATATATATATATATATATATATAAGTTAATTCCGAATTTTGATAAAGCATTGCTTCTGATGAAAAAACCAAAAATATAGTGGCAACCAAACAATGGCTTGATAAACATTATCGAACTCCGCTCTATCGAGACAAATGGTAGAGAAGTGTTTGCTAAATTTAAGCTTGGTCGTATCAGCACAAATGATGCAGAGCGCAGTGGAAGCTCTAACGAGTCTATTAGTCCAGAAACCATCAAAAAAAATCCAAAAATTGGTTATGAACGATCGCAAATTGAAGGTGCACGAGCTAGCTGACATTGTAAAGATATTAGATGGTAGTATTTTTACCATTTTATGCGAACATTTGGGTATGCAAAAGCTCTGTTCAAGGTGGTTTTCGCGTGAGCTCACAATTCGTGTCACATATCGATGAATGGCAAAATGGAATGAATTGGGCTTCGAATTGCTAACCCACCCACCGTATTCTCTAGATTTATCCCTCAGCAAATTTCTTCCTGGTTTTAGATCGCAATGCTTGCTAGAAGGAAATTTAAGTCCAATGATGAAGTAATCGCTAAAACTAAGGACTATTTTGACGAGAAAGACACATGGTGCTATAAAAGTGGTATCAAAAAGATGGAAAATCGCTATACTGTATCGCCCTCTTAGGCAACTAAAAAATTTTGTTTTTTTCTTACTTATAATACGGACTTATTGAGTGACCTGTTATGGCATATAAAAATGAATGCATTTTTCTGTGTATGTATGTTTGGTAGAAGTCCAAAGACTATACAGCTGAACCGGTTTTTATTAAAAATTTTACAGTATCTCTCTGCATGTCTGGGAGGAACTATAGAAAACTACAAATGGGCGGTGTCCATACAAAGTTAATATCTGTTTCTCTATATTTTAAAGATGGTAACAGTAAGAGTCTCCAAATTATTCATAATCAATACAAATCATCAGTCAATAAGTGAATCACTGGAAATTGTTGTGGATGGAGAGCAACAATTAAAGTTTCGATATCTATCCACATCAGCCAAAAAGCCGGAAAAATTGGATAAGCGGGTACTGAACAAAACGCAACAGATAAAATTTATCTATGTACATACATATCCTACATGTATATAAAAATGAATGTGTGAATGTATGTATGTACCCTGTATGGGTTCAAATAGACCACTTACTATCATCCTCAATCTAGTCAAGGATTGGGAAATTGCCAGATGATTGGAATACTGGAATGTTCAAAGAGGACTTTGTCACACTAAGGCGGCCATCATTCCACAATTTGATTGTTGCCATGAGGATTTCAAATATGGCAAGCCGGGCTTGAAACCCTTAACGGAGTTTCATACAGGACTGTAGACTAAAAGCGCATCTGAAGAGGATGGCGGCATCAGAGACAGCGGAACACATATTATGTGAATGTGGGTGGACATAGGGTCTCACTGGATGAAATAGCCAACATTACGGTTTCAGATCTGCTGATGTTCATTAGAAAGTTAGCAGATCAGCTAAACAAACTATAGACCGGAAGGGACAATGGATTCCATGGGCCGCAGTATCCTGCAATAGTGTCTGGTCAGGAGAATAATAATAATAACGTATGTATGTACATTTGTTTCTTTGCTTCTGCCTTTTAAATAGCTAAATGGTTGAGTCGATTTTCTTCAAATTTTTACAGTATCTCTCTGTATGTATGTCTAGAAGAAACGATAGGTTATATAAATTCCAAAACTTCCAAATGGTCGGTGCCACGCATATACAAAGTAAATATTTATTTGTCTATATCTTCAAAATGGTGACAGCACGAGTCTCTAAATTTGGTCCAAATAGTTCCAGTCAGTACAAATCATCAGTCAAAAAGAGGGCTAAATTAGATAAGTGGGCATGTATATAGTGGGCATGTATATATATATATATATATATATATATATATATATATATATATATATATATAAACAGGCTTGTGAATCAAAATGTTTTGTTCAGCTAAAAACGAAATTCTCTTATTTTTTATTATTTTTCATATTGAAACTTTTACAGATTGCTTTTAAAAAGCTTTTAAAGATAAAATTCTAGTTTCAGACAAACCAATTTTTAAAGTTTTAAAAGGGGTAAAATTTACCACCACGTACAAAAGTATGCCAGAAAATTACACCTCCGTAGATGAAGGTTAATTGCTTATCTTAATTGGGTATCCTAAACAAACGCGAATTCTATCAGGATAACGATCCCAAGCACGCATCAGGTGTCACAAAACTTTAGTTGATCCGTAATTGTTTCAACCGCAAGTATATTAAAATCATCTCTAACACGTCTACTGACTCTGCTAGATTACAATGTCTTTTAAAATTATTTCTGATTGGTTGACGATTGCTTTGAAGTATTTATTCTTTGCTTTAATTTAAATATGCGTTGATTTCAAATACTGGGTTATTTTTGTATTGAAACCGGTTTTCGAATAATTCGGAAAGTAGCACTTTAAAAGAACTGGTTTTCGGTTAATAATGATTGAACTAACCTGTTGACCGGTTCTTTTATTTAAATAAAATTGTTCCTAATTCTTGAAGCGCAGAGCTGGACCACGTCGTTTTAAAAATAAGCAGAAGCTGATGGAGAGCTTAAAATTAAAGTGGCAATCAATACTAATAATATTTCTAATAAATATCATAAAAACTATGCCAAAACGGTGTGCAGAGGCCATAAAAAACAAGGTTTATTACAAAAAGTTTCGAACAGCTAGTCAAGGAGCCAATTTCGTTTTCGTTGTATCACTTGGTAGAGAATGGAATTAAAGGTTTTGTTATTATAGTTATAATAAAGGAGCCTAAGATAACAAAATATAAATGTGTTCCTTTGAATAAATCTATTAGTAATATACGAGTCCTAAATTGGCTCGGCAAGAAAATTTGCTTACATTTGGAGCAGCACTGTATGTAAATTTATGCACCACATATTTAATAGTGTGTGTGTCACTGTGGTATGTTGGGTAAGAACCCACCTTCCAAGCAAGAAGTCGTCGGTTTAATCCCAGGCCACACCATCTCACAATTTTCAACAGCGATATCACCTCACACTATTATTAACTAATACATCTGCCGTTCGGAATCGGCGTTTGTAGGTTTGTGGGCTTTCAATGAGTCTAGTTGATCATTCTCCGTATATAAAAATCGATATTTATTTACAGAAGATGAGAAAGGGTTATTGCTGCTCAAGAATGCTTATCTATTTCGATCGACCTTGGTTTTCACTTTCTTTGTGAGACGTTCAAGGTTGTCATAAAATACAAAAATAATTAAATTTACACAAATAGTTAAACGATGAGCATATTTTCAATAAAAAAACGTTTAAAAATTATACTTATTTAGATTAACCGGTTATTCGTTCTAAATTAACCGGTTTATTCGATATTCGAAAAAAGAAGATTTTGAAAAAACCGTATTCGGCAAAACCAAAATAACCGTCCGATCTCCCTGATTGAAACTTATAGTTATTGTTCGTTGTCCTATTACTCATAAAGATAAATATCTGAAGTAAGAACCTCAACATCTATATATCATTTATTAAGTTTACCTATGAGAAAAAACTTGACTGTAGGGTATCAGAGAATCATTCTTGACCCACTATAACATATCTCATTTGTTTTGCTTCAGAAGACAAAAATATGGTAAAAATCAAATAAAGATGTCTGTTTTATTTTTTTTTATGAAAACAATAAATGATTATTTATGAACTTTATTGTGTTCCTATTACTGTTCTGTCTTCCATAAAAGTTTCGTGCACTAAAACAGAACAGGAAAAAAGACAGAAAATTGTTTTTTTTATTGTTTTGGGAGGATTTCATTACAAAAAAAAAGAAACCGGAAATAATTTAATATAATTTTTTCCCTTTTTTTATTTTTTTATTTGTTTTTTTCGTAGTTCAAAAGCTGTTGGCAACAAAACCCTACAAATTTATTTTTCAAGCACAAATTCATTTGTTTAAAATCTTTAGAAGTGTTTTTGAAGTTAATATGCCTTAACAAGATATCTTGCTTATACGAGGGATACTATTTGTATTTCGCGAACTGGCAATGTCAATAGCAACACCAGAAGTTTAACATTTTTAAACATAAACGAACCCACAACGTTTTGATGTATAAGTGCTATTTGTTTTGGTTGCAGTTAGTTAGGGAAATCAATTTGGCCAAAAAATTGAAATTTCAAGAGATTTTCATTGGATTACACAGTGCGTGATATTAGTTTTCAGATAAGCGCTTCCGAGTAGATAAGGATTCTAAGCACCTTTTTTACTTAAAAGGTGATAAGTGGTTCAAAATAAATTTTAAATTTCTTGCTCGAATCTGCCCTTAAAGTATTTATTCTCATTCTAGCAGAATGCAGTTTAACTGTATCTAAAATAGAAATATTAAAAAACTTCCAATAATAAAAAAAAAAAAATACTACGATTTTTTATTTTGTTGCCTCAAAACACGATCGGGGAAGCTTAGACGAGCAATCGTTGAAGGAGATCACGGCAGCTATATTCCGATTTATATTCAAATTTTCGGAAAAGTGGGAGATTTCCAGAAGAGCTTGGAACCGCTATCTAACGTTTAATAAAGCATGGATAAAGGGTGATACAATTTTCGTACGTTATACGATGATGTATAACCATTCACAACATCTCTGCTCTTTCTGGCTGGCTTTGGAAGACCAAAGAAAGACCTAAAAAATGCTTCTTTTAAAACTAAACATAGACGTGTTGATGATTTGGATCAATCCCGAAGTTCTGAACACTATATGTAAAGATGGTGACTATAAGGTGTCGGTCAAACATAATATGGTTTTGACTATTAATGACGGTAAAGTCTGTTATGCTTTGACTGAAGCTTCTTTATCATAAAAGTGCTACATTTGTTATGCAAGACCAACGCCAACGAATGATGAGTCTAGGGAATATGTGGCTATTAAAGAGAACCTTAGTTTTGGTTTGTCTACATTACACGCCCGGATACGATGTTGAATGTCTGCTTCTTATTAGTTACGGCCACAAAATAAAAAAATGACAATTAAGAGATGATTCTGATAAAGCTAAAGTGCATTTTTTTAGCATTCAAGAATGCTTCAAAGAAGAAATAGAATTATTTGTAGACCAAAACCAGGATTCTGAAACACTCACAAGGGAAACACCAATCGTAACGTTCTCAGAAATCCGGAATTGAGTCCTGAAATTTCAGGTGAACACGTGACGTTGATGAAAAAATTTGACATTATACTCAGAGCGTTGTCTTCGGGCATAAAAGTTAATTTAGAAAAGTTCATGATTTTGCACAAGATACCAGTGACTTTGTTTAAATCTGTATTCGTGGTATTAAATGTTTGCTACCGTACATAGGGCGATTTTGTCAGAAATAGGACAGGGTCAATCCAACCTGAGATCTTAGATTTAGTTTAGAGTTTGTAAATAGAAAATAAGTTAACAGGTTAAATGGTTTAACTAATGAAGACTACGTAGTGGACGATCCTTCTGAAGAAGAGTAAGTTAAATTTTAATTTTGTTTTCGTGTAATTTTTTTGTGTATAAAGTAACAAAAAATATTAATTTTTTTGTAATTAATTCTGTTTTTTTTTATTGTCGGTAAAACCTAGTTCTGAAAACAATTAAAATTATTATAAATATTGGGTATACAAGTTAATAATATTGAATTTTTTGCTTGAAAAATGCATTTATTATAATAACAAAATGAATTGATACATTATTAAAAGTATTGTCCGTCGTTAGTCACTACTTTTCCCATCTTTCTGGTAGCATATTGGCTCCGTGCCAAAATAACTGCTCCGGTTTTGAGGTAAAGAATTAATCAAGTCACTTTCTGATGCACTGTTCTGAAGTGAGAAGCATTCCAGTAAGGGTGTTCTGCATCGATCGAAACAAATATTAGTCAGAAAGGGCAAGGTCTGGGCTTTAAAGCGGGTGAACCAAAACTTCAATCCACTGTTTTCCAAATAGTTTTTCACCGGTCTTGTATTATGTGGCTGAGCGTTGTCATGACGGAAGATTATGGCCTCGTGTCTGGTCGAATATGCTGGTCATTTTTGTTGATTGCTCTCGTCAAATCAATTGTATTCGGTACAAAACACCCTTATGATCGCACCAAACACAGAGCATTACCTTAGCGTCATGGATATTCGGCTTCGGCGTTGATTTGGCTGATTGGCCGTGCTTTACATATGGTTTTTTTTTTGAGACCAGCACTCAGGGGTACATTGTGCTGGTACTAAGAAAACAGGTTGTGGGAAGGAGGATAGAGGGAGTAGTGTTTATGGATGTTCGATTAAAATTTGGTCATGTCGTCAATGGTAGGGAAGACATCCGCAGGAAGATTGTTCCATAAACGAACAGTGCGACCAAAGAACGAATTCTCCCTATAATGCTGGACAATCAACTACAAAGGGATGCGCTCTACGAGAAATAAGAGTACTACGTGAAAATATGTAATTATCAGGAACTAGTTCCTTAATTTCGTTAGAACACATTTCGTTATAGTACCGATAGAACAATGAAACACACGCTACATTGCGACGATGCTTTAATGAATCGATAGAGTTGGCTACCTTACCGTCACTAATAAGAACCTTCGCCTTCTCATGTACGCGGTCAAGAAGCTTCAAAATAGATTTTTAAGCACCGGTCCATACATGAGAGTTGTATTTCAATTTGGGTCGGATATAGGTCTTGTAAATATTAAGGAGATCAAATGGTGTCAATTAATTCTTACACCGCCTTAAAACGCTGAGGCAATTGAATGCTCGACACTCGAAATATGTGTTCGTTCCAATGAACATCACAGTGAACTCTCATGCGTGGAGCATCTGATTCCACAATATCTACATTACCCATAGATACAGATGACAACACACAACCACGTCACTGTGTCAGAAAACAACATTCGGTCTTGCGCGCGTTAAAGTCGACCCTGTTCGCGTGACCCCACTCAGAGATTTTCGCCAGGTCGCTTGTAGGCGTGTCGTTCATATTCAGCCTTTTCGCCCCAATCTACAAAAGGCTCGGCCTACAATCAAAAGAATATGAATTACAGATGTTGCTGTCAGCTGCAAAAGAGTAAATAGGATTGTAAGTAAGAAAAAGAAAGTCGTTAAGAAATATTAGAAATAGAGTTGGAGAAAGAACAGAGCGTTGCGGTACCTTTGCATTTATCCTGTTCTCGTCAGATGAGATCCCATCTATAACCACACTTATAGCGCGATTTCTGAGAAAGCTCGATATGAATGGCGAAAAGTGACTACCGACATCAACACTAATAAGTTTGAATATGAGAGCCTCGTGTCAGACTCTATCAAACGCCTTGGAAATATCCAGGGCCACAACTTTACTCTTACCAAAACCATGAATGGACCTATTCCACCTTTCAGTGAGTATCGCCAGCAGATCCCCAGTAGAGCGACCCTTACGAAGACCATATTGGCGATCGCTCAGAAAATTGCTACTGCTCCTAAAATAGATGAAATTCCAGCTAAATGAAGAGAGAAAATTGCTAAATCAACAGAAGCTCCTCCATAAGCGATATTAGATGATAGAGGATGGTAAAAAGTTCATCCAGTTCCAGCCCATTTTCTACTATACTGCTCATTAAAAGTAGTATTTATGCAGGAGAAAGGAGCCAGAATCTTATGCTGTTTATAAGGGGAAATACTATATCTGGAGCTCCTTACCCTCATCCTTTATAGGAATTGGCAACCTTCCAGCAAGATGGAAAAACACCCGCACGATAAGATGCACTGAAAAGATTAGCCAATGGACGCGCAAGCGTTGAACAACACTGCTTTAAGACCAGCGGTGGAATGCCATCCGGCCCAGAAGACTTATTAACGCCGAGATTTGCAAGAACCTTTTTAACTGCACAGGCTCAAAGGAGTATACTAGGCATAGTCACGGATACACTTTCTTGTTCGGGCAGTGGTTGAACGCTTTTCGGCAAGTTTGAACTTCCTGCAAACATTTCAGCCAGAAGGTACCTTTTCAACCGGGTTAGTGAATGTTTGGTCATCCTTTATAAGGACTGGAACAAACAAGTGTTCTTCCTAACCCTTTTAATATATGACCAAAAGCTCTTACTCCCCACGGAAAAGTGAGAATTTTAGCACGTAGGCGCTGTTCGTATAGAGTCTACTCGCGCCTAAGCACTGCGGCACACTAAGATCTCGTCTGTTTGCGTAGGGAATCAGTATGATCGCATTTGCTATTACGACAATTTCTGAATGTTTGCTCTATGGATCTGACTGATTAAACCAAAATTTATTGATCTAATCGGGAGCTTTCTGGATGGGATGAAATTATCCATTCCTAGCTTTATCATATTGACAACCATTTCGGCTATGGCATTATGTGACCATGGCTGTATGTGAACCGTTGTGAAGAGTGAAGTACGGGAAAGAGGCAGAAATGGTACAGTGATACGAATTTTCGAGAGGTGCAACTTCATACTTTTAATGGTGTGTAGTAAGGAATAGATCGAGGGTGTTATTTTGGTGCCCATCTACACACGATATGTGAGTAGGTTGCTGTTCGGGTAATTCGCAAGGTTACTCGATATGGCATCAGAAAGAGAGTCAAAACCAGATATGGAAACCTCTCTTCCCGCGTTTGGCCTTCTATACAAGAACCCGAAATATGAAAGATGTGCCCTGATTCTGAAATTAACCTTAAGACAATTAAACTGTGCATCATACAAGCCAAGTGGTTGCTGGCACTGGTACACAGCTTCATCGCAAATGATATGAAAATCCTGTCGATCAGCGTTTTCCGACACCTGGGTCTCACATGAGACGAAATCATCCGGCCTATAGAGACAAACGTGCGCATACACGGAGAAGAAGCTCGCCTGGAGTCCACGCACATTGCAGAAATCTATCCGAAAACGTCGTGCCATTACGTAAATAGAACAAAAAGGATAAGAAAATACAATAATTAAGAAACCATAAGCAAATAAAAATCGAACAACCGTTCTTCAGATGCGGTCGACAAGGAAGTGGGTTGCTGCTGAGGGAAAAACAAAAACACCAATGGTAGGATATAATAGACCTTTTTTCAAATTTAGCTCTTATTTTCAAATATTGCCCGTCTTTCATTTCCGTTTTGAAATTTTCATTTATTTAGGTGAGAGGTGTGTGCTTAATTTTTCACAATAGTGTTTGCCCCGTTTGTTTCACTTTATTAACTTTTTTGTTATTTGTTTTAATACTGATATTGTGCTAATTTATTCTGTTTGTTTTAAGGTTGATATTTTTATTTTTGTTGTCTGTCTCAATATTGATATTTTGTTATTTGTTTCTTAACATATTTTTTCGGCACAATTGCTGGTCACTTATTGTTGTTCCCAAATTCTCTTTTACGAATTGTTCTGTCAAGTGTTGTAGTAATTATTTTTTTGTTTTATTTTTTTGTTTGATATTGATAAAATTTTCTTAAATTATGTTTGTTGTCAATAAATTTAAAATCTTAATATATCATCAAGTGTTATAATTATATTTTTTATTTTTATTTTATGTTATGATTTTTGATAATTTTTTTGGGTTGACTTGTGTTTTAAATTTTAGGTGTTTTGTTATTTGTTGTTCTATTTTAGTTTTTTAATTTTATTTTATTTATTTGTAATTTAATTAAAAAAAAAGACCCTGAAACATTGTAGACGGTCATCGAAAACACGTATTAACGGCACGAACGACTGAACACCACGATGGAAAAATGGCTTCTTTTTTTAAAGTTCAAGTATTATTTCCGACATGGAAAATCGCCCGCAAAATTTGACATTATTATAGCGAACGAAAAAATGTGTGTTTACCCTTTGGCGTCTACCGAATACTGAATTATAACGACAGATGTTTACCCTCCAAAATAGCATATTTGTTATTATTGATACAAACCATATGTGATAGTTATGCCATATTTTGTTCAAATCGACATTATTAACTTGTATACCCAATAATATTAACAAACGTATTAAAATTAAAATATGTCGGATATAAATTTTGTCCAGCCAGCTTTTACTAGACGATACATTGCACTGTGGCCTAAAGATTTTCTTTGGCAGTTCGTTTCTGATGGCATTCGGCAGTGAATTATTGTTTACAATAGTTGCTGCAGGCATATACATTTCACGTTCGTCCTCATCATATAAATTATAAGTATCAATACAGATACCTGCTCTGTTAATCGCTTTTTTAGTTCGGTCAGTACCAGTTGTTAACAGTTTTAATTTTTTCAATTTCCGCCTTAGCTAGTCAATATTTCTTTGTTTGTTTTTAAAACGTCAGTATCATCAACAATAATTTAATAAACAAGCACTGCAAATGTTTAGAATCATTTCATATTTTCATAACCACCAGCTACTGTATACATTGGTTCCACTTGAACGTGTATAACTTTTTTACTCATTTTCTGTTATAATTTGACCATAAACATAATTCATTTTCAAATAACCAAAAGAAAATTGCGAGCAAATAAATTAAATTAATTATTTATGAACAAAATCAATCTCTAGTGGTTTACTTAATATTTCTAAGTGATTTGGATTTTTTTATTCCATGCATAAGTAGAGCTGTAAAACTATCTATAGTTGACTCATTCGATAGTTTCGATAGTTTGCAAAAAAACTATCGATACTACCGAATACTTTTAAAGGCTGAGTTAGTGAAAACAACTTACAACGTAAGACTGTGCACTATTGCCAAACTTTAGATGTTAGTTAGTGAAAACGTATCGCAGCAGCCAGTTCAGTCAACCATTTATTGTTAAAGTAATGCCAAAGTTGACATTTGCAAAGTAAAAATCAAAATTCTGTAGACTTTCTACGTGACAATGAAAACGTAAGCAGCAACGTGCTTTGATTATGTTGGAGATTTTCACAGCTGATCCCCAAGTACACGATACGTTTTCACTAACTCAGCCTTAAGTGTTACTTGTGGCAACAACATTAGAATTTACGTTAAAGGAAAACATTAATAATAAATACACAGTATCGAAACAAATAATAGGGACGCTTTATTTTTAGCGGTATGTCATAAAATTTGATGTATTGAAGTTTTTTGATGGAAGAGTAATCCTTATACTTATATAGCGAAAATTGTTCAGACCATGAAGTTCTCTAAAACTAAAGTAATTAATAAGGTCCAGTGAAGAAAACTGCACAGACTATGGGAAGAAAGCACTGAGCAACTGTAAGTTTTGATAATCTTTTAATTCGTACTTCAAAGATTAATCAAAAAGCCTCAAAAATGAATTTATTCTCCTGTCTCAAGTTGTACTAAAGGAAAAAAAACTTATGAAAGCTAGGGTAAGAGTCCTCAAAATGGATCATTTCTCAGCAAACGAAAGAGCACCTGCACCGTAATAGGTAGAACAACATGCTATGGTCTGACGAAATGAAGATTAATTTGTTTGGGTTAAATGCAAAATGTACGAATATATTTTAGTTACAATTCATATTCAGTTTAATAAATAAAATTTTAGGGGACTGTTAAACTGTGTCGCTATATAACTATACGGCTGACAAATTGCATCGAACAAATTTTTGCAAATGTGACTTTGCCTACATATAGTGGCCTCCGTATTTACTCATAAAATTTGACGATAGTATCGATAGTGACAAAAAACTATCGATGGTCAGCCAAAAATAAAACTATCGATAATATTGATAGTACAATCGATTGTCTTGCAGCTCTATGCATAAGTTAAGTTTTTTTGTTTTAACAGGAAAAGAAAAAAAGGATAATAGTTTTGAAATAAAATAAAAACTAAAAAAAGTATTACCTTAAATACATAGATATAAGTGATATCATTTATTTACTCAACGATATCCATGAGTTCTTACAAAAATTTTCACCTTAAAATTTGGTTTTGAAATGAAAAGTTTTATTGCGTCCTAAAATACGGTTGAAATAATTTTGCCTTTTATTTTCGTTGTAAAGAGACGATTGATTTTATTTTCAAATTAATTGTTCTTTTGAAATTTGTTTGTTAAAAAAAAATTAAATAAAAACATGACAGAAGACCATTAGTTCACAATCTTGTAGTATATTTTTACTATATAACAGCAAAATATATACATTTGCACTTGCTTTTCCTTTGCAAATATATTCTACTTAAAAACGTAGTTTTTATTTATTACGCATACTTGCAATACAAAAGAGAAAACAATTAAAACAATGGCTCTGCATGCGAATCAAGTCAACTAGGATGCTGGAGACAATTCTTTGTGATAAACATGAGAATAAAGTACGTGTTGTATGGTGGAGGGCATGACAAAGAAAAAATTTAACTGTGGGTTCGAATGTTTAATAATAAAAAAGGCTTCAACTTCTTCCCTCCAGACAACTCCATCTAAAAATATAATAAAAAAAGCCCCCCCTGACCCTTCTCGCATACATCTAGTGATGATGACAAACATCAGACGAATGCTACCTAGTGGAAAAAAATTACAATGCTAAAGTAAAGATCACCACCAATTAGCAAGGATCTTCACCACTACACAAGAAAAAATGAAATATCAAATTGATTAAAGAAACTGAAACAAAGCAATAGATGCTTTGTGGAAAGACAATATGCAATATGAGGAGTGACGGAGAAAAAAAAGAAAAAAAAGTGCGTGTGACTGAATACTTGTACCTGATTAATCTGTTGTCGTCTAACCTTTTGGAATGGCGAAACGTTTATAAACGCAGTCTGGAAACTTATTGTTATACAGACGAATTAGAGCGAACATGGAGAAAACAGCCGTCAACATATTCGCGGATAACTATGGGGCATTACGGGCCATTGTGGGTAAAACCTTTGCGATGCGGGGCGCGGTGTATGTTGTATGGGTGCCAGGGTACAATTAGGTCACAAGGAATCAAAAGTCGAATAGACTGGCAGTTAGGTCCAGAGATTCGAATAGAGTAAATCTGGAAGTTTCTAAGTCCCTTGGAGCCATTAGATCGGAGTTAGAGTATTGGGTTTTAAGTGCCAATGTCTCACTTTGGAATAGCGAAACAGTGGGAAGAAATGCAAAGACACTTAGAGACGACACGAGACTTACTGCGGCTGAGCAATAGGGGCTTGAGCGGTGTTTTGAATATTCAAGCTTATGAGCTCAATTGAACCGAATAGGCGGGATTGAGGACAATGTATGTAATGCTCGTAGGAAAGATGATAAAACTTTTAAACACTTTCCGTGCCACTGTCCTTTGACAGAAATAGGACACGTTTCACGGCACTATTACGGGTATTTCTCACCTTAGGGGTTTTGAATGGAAGACACTAAGGGAGTATGTCAACAGTACAGAGTTCACCAGGAACTGAAATTATGGATTTTCTCCATTGCGCGATATATATTTAATCAGGCCAGCAACGGGTCAACTCTAGTCTTGGTGCATGTCTGCGCAAATAACTAACCAACCAACCGAACAATAGCACAAAATAGGGGGAACTTGAATATTAAAAAACTTATTAAATGTGAACGAAAATTAATAATAAAATTAATTTTTCTTTTCAAAATCAATTATAACTTTTGCGTAATGAAACAGTATTGCAAACTAAATCAAATAGGACCGCCCATAACAATGTGCAACAAGCAAAAATTCTTTTGATATTTAACATATTTCTTTGATGCACAATGGTCGTCTAACTTCAAATATCATAAGTTTTTCAGATTCTATGAATAAGTTTTATTTAGAATTTTTTGGAGGCTGCTTCATTCATCTTATGATAACTTTGAATATAGCTCGTTAACCCATATGTCAAAAAACTCCAAATTATACCAGCATTAAGTGATTCTGATATCATTTTTTATTACAACATATGTTTTTGGAGTTATTGAGAAACAAGTTATATAATGGGTCCGCCAAATTATTATTTTTTTTTAATGCTATAAAAAAAACCTACGGAATATTTTCTCAAATTTCTTTTTTTATTTGAAAGTACAATCCTTCCAATTAATAATGGAAAATAATTTCATTCAAATGGCTGCCTCGGCTGGCCATGCAGTAGCCTACACGATCGGTCAAATTTTTAAGCACATTATCGATTGTGTGCAGTTGTATTTCACCAATAGCTTCACGAATATTGTCCTCTAAAGCGTCAATTGTCTTGTTGGCGTAACACTTATCTTTGACGGCACCAAACAAATAATAGTCCAACGGTGTCAAAACGCTGCTCCGAGGTGGCCAAATGTTATCAGCTATGCGGCTGATAATACGATCTTCAAAAACATGGCGCAAAACATCAAGTGTAGCTTCGGCTGTGTGGCACGTAGCGCCGTCCTGTTGAAACCAAATGTTGCTAATATCCTCCTCTTCAATTTTTGTGAACAAAAATTCGTTCAACATGGCCCGATATCGATCGCCATTGACTGTAACGGCCACTCCTTGCTCATTTTCGAAGAAAAATGGCCCAGTTATGCCTTTGGACAAAAATCCGCACCAAACAGTGACTCGACTTGGGTGTATCGGCTTTTCAATGTATGTGTGCGGGTTTTCCGTGCCCCAAATGCGACAATTTTTCTTGTTTACATTCCCGCCAAGACTAAAATGGGCTTCATCCGAAAAGATGATTTTTTTTGGCAAAATCGGCATCTTCTGTAAGTCGATCGCAGGCCCAGATTCCCAGCGTTGTTTAAGCGTATACAGAACCATATTCGTTCAGCGGAAGAATAAAACTAATTATCGTCAAATCAGACATGAGCTAAGTGTTACCATTTACGAAATAAGCACTAGTTGAAAAAAAAAAACGTTAGATGGTGGACCCTTTATAAGCCTAAGAATATAAAATAATTTTTTCTAAAAGATTTCCTTTTAAGAAAAAAGTAAAAAAAAAATATTGTTATTTGAAAAAAAAGGAATATACTCGTACATACACCAATACATATTTTCTTTAGTTTTTTTATTAAACAAAAAATTTTTTTTCTTTCTATGTGTTAGTAAGAGTTTCGTAGTCGTATTGCACCCAAAGAAATGTATCGAATTAAATAAAATTGATATTGTGCACATCTGCACAGAAAAATCTTTAAGCTCATACCTATTTTTTCAAGATCGGTGCAGTAAAAAGCATACAACAAATTACTTGATTATATAGATATTATGTATGTATTTATATATTAAATTTTATTACATTATAAAACATATATATAATAAAATTGAAAATAATAAAAATATAAGCATAATTAACATATACATACATATTGTTACGTTTTAACCTTTTTTAAAACGTTTGAACTCTTTAAATTGCGTCAAAATAAAATAAACACTACTCTGTTGTTGTTTTACAGTTTTTATGTTTTTACTTTATCTTTATACAGTTTATCTTAATACAGCAGCGTGTATACAACACTTTTATTTAGGTCTAAACACGACTTTGTTTTATGACAGAAAAACGATAACTACTTAGCGTAAGTAAAGCAGCCTCCATATATACCTATTTGCCTACAGCTTGGAAAGTTCCAGAAATGTCTCAAACACTCTCAAATCCTCTATTTTATGTCCATTAATTTTAAACATGTAAGATTGTGTTACCCAAAGATGGTCGAATTTGCAAAGCCATCACACAAATCAGTACTGCATTGCCAGGGTAACACCTTCAACCTATCAACCTTTACACCAATAGACAAAAATCCCACAAATCTGAAACTGGTGAAGTAACGAGATAATCTTTCTTTTTTCAAAATGTTGTCATTCATTTCTTACGCAAACTTAAAACTTAACATCAAACTTCCACACAACGTATGCGTGTGGTGTGGCTATTTTTTTAATTTTCACGCATACAAAATCTTTGCACAAACATGTTTCCTAGCTCCTTTATAGCCTATTTTAATAATAATAATGATTCGACAGTCAGACAAGTGCTACACACAAGTACGTAAGCAAATGAATTTTTATAACTAAATTGTCTGACTTAAGTAGTGAAGAGAATAATAGCTGTAGTACAATGTAACGAGTAGCGCTACAAGATGTCAAAAGTTAAAAACGGCTACTTAAGGTAGTGTGAATAGAATACGTAGTTGTAGATGCTGTAGTAGAAGCTGAAATGCAAAATTCGAAAACTTGAACCTTGTAGCGCTACAACAAATTAATTTTTATCAGCATTTTTTATTGAATTGAATTTTATCTGAAACATACTTTTTATATCTATTAGGGAGATCAGACGGTTGTTATTCGACTGGTTTTAACCGATTTTTTTGGTTTTATTCTCCACTACGTTATAAGTAAATAACATTATTAGCCATTATTATCCATAGTGACAAAAAATGTAATTATAGAATGTCTTAGCAAATAAGAGAAGACTCTTTTCCATTAACCACATATCTAATTTTACGAATTTTGGCGCCGAAATATAATAATCAAAATTCAATTTCAATTGGAATCGTCAAATAAGAAAGTCAAAAATGTTAACAAAATTACATAAAAATAAACTATTATTTACAAATAACTAAGTGCCCTTTGATCACTTAAACTTTTAATTGATTTAATATTTAGTAAATAAGTATGTATATACTCGTATATATGCTAATTAGCAAAAGTAAGTATAATATGAAGAAATAAAATCTTTTGAGGACTGAAAGCATTAAAAAGTCTGTAAAAGATTTAAGTCAGAATGTCAGAAGATTTGAATCTCTATCATGTGTTTCACAACTCTATTATTGCTAAGTATTTTAATATGGGTACATATGTATACACACATACAAACCGAATAAGAATTTTTGTATTTAGATCCTTGTAAAGCAGAAATATTTGTATTTGTATTCTCAATTTTTGAATCTCTATCATGTGTTTCACAACTCTATTATTGCTAAGTATTTTAATATGGGTACATATGTATACACACATACAAACCGAATAAGAATTTTTGTATTTAGATCCTTGTAAAGCAGAAATATTTGTATTTGTATTCTCAACTCCATACTATTCGTATTTAACGGCGTAGCATTAAAATCCTAAAATTGTTTTCTCACATTTCACCTTTTCATATCAAACTACCCTTAAAAGGAGAAACTGTTTAAGGGTTCCTTAAATCATGCCCTTTAGGCTTAATTTAAAAAAAAATATATACTTTTTTCGTCGCACATCATTAGTTTGCTATTTCAACGCGTTAATATTAACACTCTCTTTTAAAAGATGTTCTACCTTTTAATCACCAAATAATTTGAATTTTATGTAAAGCCTATTATGGTTACAATACCACGAATAATTTTTGACTTACATGATATGACCCTTTGGAAAGAAGCATTCTTGAAGAATGCTTAAAATGGTCTTTGTGTAAAGAGGAAGAGCTATAAATGTTTTATCATATACCCACTGAAGTGTAATGAGATATGTTATTATTGAAATGACTCAAAACATACGATTCTTATCATCAAGGAATGGCTGCTGTATTACAATATACAACTGAAAACTCCTTCTTAGTCACCTGATTTTAACCCAGTAAAGCACCTTTGGTATCATCCAGGCCACCAAATGGTAAAACGGGAGGTGAAAGATAGAACATATCTAAAAAATATTATTGTGATAGAATGGTTAAAAGTTCCCAAATCTTTGATGCAAGACTTGCTGATTCTATGTATTTAATTTTTCTGTTAAAAACCCAAATATGTTACCCAATGTATGTTAATTTAGTTAAATTTATTGTTTTCCTTGCATCAATTAAACAAATTTTGTTCCTTAATATTCTACAAAACTATAAAAATTTGTTGTTTTAATTAAATTATAGTCTTTTATTAAAAATATATATGGTATATGGATAAATTAATAGTTGTTTACTTACTATAGTCATTAACTGCAATTACTTTACTACTTCCACTTTAAGGATTTGCAGACCAAAGGGTGGTCCAACCATAGAGCACGATGTTAATTCTGAGTCACACTTTAACGTCAAGTGTTCGCTACGGAGAGATGATAACGGATTTCTTGTAGCCAGAAATTGAGGATATGGACTTGGACGATATGTGGTTCCAACAGTATGTTGCCACTTGCCACACAGCCAACAAAACTATGTTTTTTTTGCGATATTAATTGTCCACCACAATCATGTGACTTAACAACATTGGACTTCTTTCTTTGGTGGTATTTTAAGGAAAAAAATGTACGTTAATAAGTCAAAAACAATTCAAGAGCATAAGGATAAGATAAATGGGCACATTAACGGCATACTACCTCAATTATGTGTCAGAGTCATTGAAAATATGGACCGACGAATAAAGGTATACTATCAAAGTCGTCGCGAACTTTTGACCGTTATTTTTTTGTCTCACATAATTTTCATATATCCTTCTATCATAATAAAAAGTATTAAGATAATTCTCTGAAAACTGTTTGTTTTATTTACAATAAACATCGTGAGTTTTAGCTGGACAATCTTTAAGTAATTCAGCCGTAAAAAAAGTTTGAAACGTTTTTTCTGTTGTGGTTTATACGGTGCAGAGTTACTATGGCAAAATGTAAAAGTCGGGATATGAGCTGCAGTACCAACAAACATACTCTAAATATAGGCCCTTCCGAAAATTTCCTGCTTAAAGCATAACTTGTAATTACTGAAACATTTTGCTTTAAATACTTAACCACAGAAGACTACAGAGCTAAACAAATACAAATGCAGTCGACTCTATTCGCCGACGTGTAGACAGTTTCATAATTACTTTGGAAACAACAGCTACTAAGAACTCTAAAAATTTAAAATAAGAGCTGTTTCAGAGATGAGACTTTTAAGTTTTCACATTCACAAGCTTAAAAACAATTGCGTATAATATGTACATTTATTTATATTTCAGAAAAATTTTAAAATAAATAAAATCATGTATTTTAAAATGCTCTTGATAGACATAATTGTAGCCGGTAGCCTGCTGTAGTTTATGTGTTCTATGCTTTATTTACTTCTTCTTTCTTTCAGTTTAATCTTATTTTTTTCACTACCATTTTTTAAACAGTCTCAGTTTTTTTTATATGTTTTGATTAACATACTTACTATAGGCATAGCAACCAAACATTTTTACGTGTAAAATATACGAAAAAGTTTTAAAGTAAACATATTTTGATAAACAATAACAATAACAATATTGAATGTTTATGTCTGCTGTAAATATTTTGTTGTTTATATTATTCCTGTTTTTTAGAACATTCTTTTCGAGGTCCCCTAAAATTTATAACGTATTTAAGAAATAAAGTAAAACATTCTTTGGTGTCTGTTGCTAGGCTGTAAAAATAAATATACATACATACAGATAATATAAATTTGTTACCTTTAGCAAATATTTTTATTATACAGCATTATTAATATTATACATTTTTTAAACAAAAATATATATAAAACAAATAAATACATCAATACATTCTAAATAGTTGAATAAAAAATATGTCAACATAGCACACGCTAGGGAGATCGATTATTCAACTTTTTTTTCAAAAACCGGTTTTCGAATAATTCGAAAAGTAGCACTTTTTACAAAACCGGTTTTCGGTTAATATTAATAAAATTCTTCCTAATTCTTGAAGTGTGCGGAGGCCATAAAAACAAAGTTTATTACACAAAGTACTGAAAAATGCTTAAGCTTCGAACAGCTACTCAAGCAGCTAATTTCGATTTTGTTGTATTACTTGGTAGAAAATGGAATTAAAGGTTTGCTATTATAGTTATAATTTAGGTGCCTAAGGTAACAAAAATTAAATGTTCAGCTTTGAATAAATCCATTAGTAATTGCCTCGACAAGAAAATTTGCTTAGATTTCGAGCATCAGTATATGTAAATTTATGCACCACGTATTTAATAGTGTATGTGTCACTGTGGTATGTTATGTAAGAACCCACCTTCCAACCAAAAGATCGTCGGTTCAATCCCAGGCCACACCATCTGAAAATTTGCAACAACGATATCACCTCTCAACATTACTAGCGACTGGTTATGTGTATTTACGCTGTGAAAAACTTTACTAACTAATATATCTGCCGTTCGGAACCGGCGTCTGTGGGTTTCAATGAGTGTAGTTGATCATTCTCCATATATAAAACTAAATATTTATTTAAGAACGTATATTTTTTCCGATATACCTTGATTTTCACGTTCTTTGTGACACGTTCAAGGTGGTCATATATACAAAACTAGCTTTAACCATCCTCCTTTGCTCTGAAATCTATGTATGTTTAGAAGTAGATAGCTATTTACGGAAAACAATTGTTTGTATTTCTCAGAGTGATTATTTGCTGATTTAAAGCCTCAATTAAAAAGAAACGTATTATTATGTATGAAAGATGCCCCGCCCACTTATCCAAATTATAAAATAAAAAATTTAATATTTATTTGTATGGGAGGTCCGTCTAATGCCCACATATCTGATGATTATGCGACCACTTATTGGCTGATGATTTGTATTAATTACGTAGTCATTTTTAGCAAACTCAGAGACTTCTACTTTCACCGTTTTCAAAATATACAAAAATAAATATTCATTTTGTATCAGAGGCACCATGCTGACTTATTCAACCCCGCCTATAGTTGCTGCACAACTTGGAATACGTGCACCGAATCGATGTGCCAAATTATATTCAAATACCTTTAACCGGAGCAGTGATAAAGGAATGACCACCTACAGTGCCATCTGTTGAAAATCTTTCACTTTTATTTTTTTCTTAAACCTTCGCGTAGTAATTACAAACAAAATCGCAGAAGGAAGTATACAATTTTTTTGATTAATTAATTAATAATTAAATTTATAAAAATAGTCAAATGTACAAACGTATAAAAGCTATACTTACTTAAATTAACCGACAAAACCAAAAAACTGGTTAAAACCGGTCGAATGATAACCGTCCGATCTCCCTAATATACACTAAGAAAATATTCTTTCGTCACTAAAGTATGCTTTTGAAAATGGCTTTTATACTTGATTATAACGAAGAATTTTTTGTGTTTTTTTGTGTATGTGTGTAATTTATCATTATCATTATAAAATAATTTTAAATATCTGAACAAATTGTGTTTTAAGTACTAAATTTAATTCATAGATTTATATCTTTAGAAAAGTTAAGTATAATAATATAATCTTTCAACGTACTTATTAAGCAATCCATTGAATTCTAAGCCAATCTGATTATAACATCTGTATATCTTTCTATACGTATATATAGAAATCACATGATTTCAAATGAATTCCGCGCAATCATGATAATATCATCAGGCAGAGTAAAGAGTTGTCTATGTCGGTCAGTTACCTTTTTTATTCTTAAGAACACTCGCTATTATTCTTTAAAAAGTAAATGATGCGCGAAAAAGAAAAGGCTGAGAACTAAATGAAAATTAAGTGAACTCCCAAATGCCGATGGTATAGCTACGCTAAGCCTCGGACATCCTGACATATAGTCTCAGCTTGATATTTTAGAGAAGGAGCAGCATAAATTGGTCTCAATATAAATATTTTTACGAAAATAAAAAGTGCCACATCAGTAGATTTAAGACTTTACTGTGGGATTTTAGTATATTGGTTTGTGTCAAGGCTGTCAATGTGTCACTCTGGCAATGCCGTAATTATTTGTGTTATTAACGGTGTTAGCAATTCAACTTTTGGATGTCACATTTAAAATTAACGGATCTAAATAGAGGATTTGAGAAGCTTAAGACTTTACCAGATCATTCGAAACTGTTGGCAGTCAGGTATATAAGGAACGCTGATTTGCCTACGTCAGTCAGTTATAGTTTGGCAGTCATAATGTAAATTCATACTAAGAGTTGTGTATTGAGCAAATTGGTGTATTAAGCGGATATTAAATAAGTTGGATACTGTGGAGTTATAATTGTATAAAGTGGAAGTTAAATAAAGGAGTCTATAAAGCAAAACATAAAATTCGCTGCATTATTATATTTTACGCAATTAAAAAAAAAAAAAAAAACTCAGACTTTAAAAAAGGTTAAAATGTAACAAAAAGAAGTTTTCAATTTCAAATACTTGGGTAGTACAGAGGACACTCCACTATTGTCCAATGTTAGCTGATATATATAGCTGGCAACGCAAAACAAAATATGCGTACACCCGCTTAAGTTTGATATAGATATGCTTACTCCTCTACGAAAATAAAAATTTAATATGGATGCGCCAATTCGGCCTTGTTTTATGGAAGCGAAACTTGGTTTGCTAACGTTGTAACACAAAAAAAGTACATCTTTCTAAATAGGCGACTGAGAAAAATTTTTATAACATACTGATTTGGTATGTCAGATAATCAAGAGGTCCTCGGTTAAATCTCAGGCCAAAGCATCTGACAACTTTCAACAGCGGTATCACCTCATAATATTGCTATCAACTAACTATGAGTAGTTATTAGGGAAATTGAACGGTTATTAATCGACTGGCTTTAATCGGATTTTTTGAATACGATTTTTTCAAAATATCGATTTTTCGAATATCGAATAAACCGATTATTTTTACCCGAATAACGAGTTGATTTAAGTACATATAATAATAATTTTTTTTTTTGTTTATTGCAAATATGCTCATAATTTAAGAATTTTAAGTTTAATAAAAAACATCCTATGGTCACATATTTCGTTATAGAACGAATACGAGTAAGATGTGCACACTTGAGCAATGATAACCTTAATTAATCTTCTGTAACGTATATTAAATTTTTTGTATGGAGAATGATGATCAGCTGTGCGATTGAGCCGTGGAACTGTTTAAATAAACATAAAACGTTCGCGTTAAAAAAGAAAAATTTTAAAATAAAAAAATTACAAGTGCAGTTACATACATACTACCAGAAATTTGACAGGATATGAAAAGGTAATTGGTGCGGAAATATTTCCAACGCGATATAGAGGATAAGCCTAGATGTATTAATTGTAGTAAAATATTAACCTTGAAAGGCTCTTATTAACATCATAAATATGGCCATAATTTCACAGCCAGAAAAACTTGATTCTACATTAAGTAGTTCCAAGACTAGGATGTAGGGTAGACCGCCACCACGCCACCCTCCTTCTGATTATGTTGACTTCTGCTGATGGTTGTAGTCTTCTGCAACAAGTGGCGCCTGGGTGGGGTTACCTGTGTGAAGACGGCTCCAGTAAGGCTATAACTGCCTCCGTTCTGTTATAACTCTGCCAGACCTCAAAGTACGTTCCTCTACCCGCCGTCATCAAGCTGGTGGTGTAAGTTCGGTTGAGAGGACTACCGACTAGTACCGGTCTTGCTCTGAGCACTGATTTCATGAAGGTTGATGCCAACCCTCGCAAAGATAACCATGGGGCCGTTGTGGTAAATACAAATTCGGGTACAGCATAGCGGCTTAGAGGGGAGACCCAAAATATTATGGAAACTAACAATAAAAAAACCCACAAGTCCGCGCCCACCTTTGCAGGTACTCGCAAAACGCTTACCCGGCAAGCTCCGGTGTGCGCAACTTCAGTCCCTAGCCATAGATGCTCTCAATCCAAAACCGCGGCTAAAACCACTAAACCATCCATAAAACCGCTAAACCATACTTCTGAAGCATGAGATTCTGTAGCTACTAATCTGGTAGTTTGCACGCTGTCAACATCATTTCGGTATCAAATACCCTAATGTGGGATAATTCCAGACTACAGAACAGGTTGGGCAGTGGAATTTTTTCCGAGTAGCTCAATCTTGGTGTTTTTTTCGCCTTCCAGACTACTGTTTCAGGCAGAAGTGATGGCCATCTTTCATGCTGCAGAGTGAATCAGTGGTAATGGTGTTCCTGTCGACTATATATGTATTTATCTGCTTTGATAGCCAAGCGGCGATCATATCTATTTCGGGTATGACCTTCAGCACTAAGCTGATCGTGGACTGCCGTAATTTCCTTGTGGCCTATCACAACAGTTTTTTGTATACCTAATCTGGGTTTCTGGTCACAGGAACAGTAGCAGGTAACTATGCTACTTCTTCCGGAAATTTATCTTCATGTGAGGGTGGGTCTGCTTCTAACCCCAGTTAAGCTGGCGATCAAGCGAAAGTATATGTCGGACGCGAAAAGATTGGATGGAGGTTATTCTTGCTTTATTGCCAGACACACCCACCCTAGGCTGGATATGAAACGTACCAATCAACTGCTCAAACCGGACCGTCGAAGCATCTCCTCATTATGGGTAGACACGCACGAAGGCTGTGCTTACCTGCAAATGGCTTTTGTGTTGGCTGTAGACTGGCTGAGGAGGATGACGGAATGTGAGTTAAAGCCATAAACTAGCCGGATGTTATACTGGAATGGGACGAAATTTAACAGTTTTATTTGATAAAGCAATAAGACCGTTAAGAGCAATAAACTACAGTTAAATTTCTGAATTCTTGAAATAAAGTGTAAACCATATATTGGAAAAAAATATGAGTTTAAAATCTTCCTCTTTAGCACAAGGCCACAAAGAGTAAAAAAGCTGTTGCTATAAAAATAAATTTTCTTAAATTATAATAAGGAAAGGTATTTACTCAGGCGAAATAATAATTCACTTTATTCACGTTAAATTGGCGAGACAGCAGTTAAGCAGCTGATTACTATTTAATGGTTTGAAAATAATAAGAAAAAGAAAAATTAAGTATTAATGTCTTTGCTACTTTCATGCAATTTGTGAAATTTTGCAGAATATTTAGAAAAGAACCCAAATCACAAACACGCGTTGTATGCTTCTCTATACCCGTTTTATTTTTCAGTTTCAGTTTTCAGAATCGTACGATATGCAATTTTATTAAGAACGGAATTGTGTCTTTAATACCATACATAACTACAGGTTGTATCGGCATATTGATTTTAAGATCATGTTTAAAAGTACTATACGTAATTGACAATTCTCTTATGTAAATCAGTTCACAATGTAAGTTTTCCAGTCTTCGAATATAAGTCAAATTAAAATGAAATTTAGCTTTTACTTGTTTAGTAAATTTAGTGACGATCTTTCTTTCTTCAAATTTATTTGGTTTCAAAATTTTGATGGAGGAATCGGCAACATAATTTTCTTTTTTTTTTGGTATCTAATGATACGTGTTTTCAAAAAATTTTGCTTAGCCTTTTCACACAAGTGTATTTGCATGTAAAGGGCGGGCAAATTTGATGTTAGGAAGTAACGTGGCTTAAAAACACAATTTTTTGACAAATTCAGTTTTCTTCACACCAATATAAAATAGAAATATGGGAAATCATAATGGAATATGATATCAGGCAAATGTCCACCTATGGCATGTCGACCGACGTCCGATCTTTTTACAAAATTTTTAACCACATTTTGCAACAAAACTTCACTTTTCTCGTCAATGCTGCGCCGAATTTCATCGTTAAAATGGCCCCAGAGAAAATAATCCAGCGGTTAAATCACAAGAACAAGTCGGTCAATTGACATCGCCAAATCGAAAAATTACGTGACGGGGAAATTTCTCATGTAATAATTGAGTTGTTTGGCTGACTGTGTGGCTTGTGGCGCCATCATGCTGAAACCAAAGTTCACTGATATCAACATTAGCCAATTGTGGCCACAAAAAATTGGTTATCATGGCTTGGTAGCGCATATAATTCACGGTGTCGATGTTTCCTTGGATATTTTCGAAAAATAAGGGCCGATGATACCGCCTAATCACAAACCTCAACATGCGGTCACTTCCTTTGGATGTAATGGTTTTTCGAGAACATTATTTCCGCATAAAACGGTCCATAATGTGACCTGGATTTAGCCAGATGCAATGCCCAAGAACCAAATGAATCATTTCTGCATCAGTAATATGTGAAGGCGTAGTATCATGGATGTGAGAAATAAACGTTGTGCAGATATTGCTACGGATCGCCACTTCGTTATAGCAGAAGTTACGGTCGCCTCTGAACGAAACAGAATGAAAACGGCTGCGCAATCCTTCAACATCAAGCTGCTCAGAAGTCCGAATGCAACCCGTAGACTTAGGCAATGTTACTGAGTCTAAAATCAACAGCTTATTAATAACCCCGGATACTCTATTAGACCAGCATTAGTCACAGATCAAGGATGTTTTTATATCCACTAGTGCGACTGTTCTCGGAAAAAGCGCAAAACGCCAAAAAAATGTATATTCGTTGATCAAAAATCGAGGACAAAAAAAAGCCAAAGCTGCCATCAACAACGCAAGAATCCGCAGTGAAGTACATCTAACTCAACAGATATATATATATATTCGGTTAAACGAATATGTAGGCGTAGATGGTTTTCTAAAGTTAGACAGACTAAAATACTTGTTTTAGACTGTGAACAAAAACCTGGTAAACTAGTGTAATGAGTACGTGATTGTGTGAACACCATTTACAGTTTAAAAGCAGCCTTTCTGAAGGAACCTTAATGCTTGGAATTGCACTGGAAGGGCATAAAATAGAGAAAAAGGTTAAAAAATTATAATGAAGATAACAGTTAAAAAAATACTTGAGATACATATATGTAGCAAAGCACGCTGGATCAGATAGTACTACAAGTATGTAAAAATAATATGTCTTTATTTGAAGACTGTATGCAACAGATAATTTCTGAATGGAACTATAGGCTATCTTAAACGATTGGTTTTGGACCGTAAGGGAATAAAATGGTTAAAAAATTATAATCAAATTAGTAGTTAGGAAATAATATACATAGAGGTAGAGAGATTATTAATATTAAGCATAATTCTTGCAGTTTTCTTTTAAGTTGTGCTTATATTATTTTTTTTTAATTTTATTATTTTTAAAACCTATAAAAAGTGTAGTAAAATACAGACTTACGCCAAAAAAAAAAAAAAATCAAATCTGTGTTGAAAGTTGTGTTTGTTATTTTTCTTTTCTTGTCCAATCTACTACAATTGAAAAACTTCCTTTTATAGCCCCAATAGATGTTTTGAATACTTACGAGTACATATCTTTAGCAGTTTATAACTTGAATGGAAAAGTTTAAAATAAATTGTATGATATAAGCATTTTATGGTCTAGTGAACGGCTGTTATGTTGAATAAATATAAAAGCATATTTCAGGGTAAATTTAAAATTAAATTTTTCAGTTTATATTAAAGGGATTGTAAGTCCTAAATATTATCTGAATAAACCTGAACAAACTGTGAAATGCATATTTTTCCGCCGTGGAAAACTAGAGAAGGATTGGGAAAATATTATAGATCTGCAGCAAATATGAAACAACTGGATAACAGATACAACTCGAATTAAACCAAATTTCTCAAAATTAAGTAAAGTAAAGGGCTGTGAACAAAGTATTAGAAATTACAAGTTTCCCTCTATTTTAGCAAAACGTACAAAATTTAGCAAATAGAGATTATTTTCTTTTATTGGCATTTTATTCTAGTTTTCCTGTGATGGTTTTCTTAATGTGGGAAATAACTCTTTGTTGCAAGCAGGCATTGCAGAAGTAACAAACCTAGCATATCTGCTACATTTTGTTACGTCACAACAACAAATTACATTAAAGTGATATTTGCTACACTTATGCATAATTGCTACACAGAAAAACATTGCAAGTTTGCTATACTAAAACAGCCATTTTTTTATTTTGTTTATATACCCAAAACACCTGATCTTATTTTTACATTTCAAACAATACCGCGTAAAAATCATGCAAAAACAGGGTTAGGTGTAAAATAAAAAAAGTGAAAAATATTTTTTTACAAAATGTTAAAAAAAAATTTTTATTACTTACATATGTACGAGTATTTATTAACGTTTTTAATTGATTATTATTATCAATTGCTCACGCTCCGCTAAGTGGCGCATAGTGCCGTATAAACTTTCTTTATCTTTAGCTAGACCTTTGATCTGCGTGCAACTTAGTTCCTTATCGACAGACTTTATCTTGTCCAATAGGCTTCTTTTTCATGTGCCTCTTGGTCGAACCAGTCGAGAGCTTATCTTGCGGCATTGTCTGTCGGCTTCCGCAATGTGTGCCAAATTCATTGCCAATGGGTGTTTGTCTGCATCTTCTCTGAAGATCCGAGTTAGAAATCCAGTTGTGTGGTCACCAAATACACAGAATATTGCTTAGACATCGGTTGATGAAAGCTTGTAGTTTGTTCGTTGCCTTTAATGACACAAGCCAAGTTTCACTTCCATAAAGTGTACAGATTTTATATTCGCATCGAATATTCAAATTTTGGTTGCAGATGATAGTTGCCAGCATCGTCATACTTTTCGAAGGCTGGCAAATGCCCCTTTTCCCTTCGTAAGTGGATTTTCGATATCTATTTTGGCACCGCCATCTGGTGTGATTTGGCTGCCAAGGTATGTAAAACTCTGTACCTCTTCAACGGGTTTATCATTGAGGAAAAATGCGATCAGTGCGTGAGATGTTCTATCGCATAGTTTTTGTTTTATTGACGTTGATGCGCAACTGGTATTTTTTACAACATATTCGCAAGCTTATCAGTTAGCCCCGCATGTGGTTTCGCTTCGTGGATATCAACGCAATATCGTCAGCATAAGTCAGATCGTTAAGGTGTTGCACACAAATTTTTTTTAGAAAAATGAGTATCACTATCACTATATTGATAGAAACAGAAAGCACACCTCCGTGCTACACTCTACATCTGAATGCAGCATACTGCGCCTGTATGAGGCGAACCAATTTACTTGGAACCCCTTTCTTGAGAGTGCATCACAGATGCTCTGGTGCTTCAGAGGGAATGAAGGCTTTCATGAAATTGACAAACACCAATTCCTGTAGCTCGTTGATTTGCTCCAGTATGATTCCATTGTGTGGTTCACACAAGAATGTTGTGACTTAAACTCTGCCTGTTGGTTTCGAAGAGTGACATAGGTTTTATCTGTGCCACATGTTATTTCGTAGTTGAAATTAATGTTGTTAGAAATTTGTTGCTGTTTGAAAATAATGTTGTCATATACATTCCTCATGTTTTTCGTAGAATGAGCAGAGTACTACTTTCTCATCAACTTTCACATCAGAAATATTTTTATATGCAATTTGACAGCATTTCATACAAAATTTTGAACACAATAACAGGCTTAAGTATCAGTAAACAGCAACATGCGATTTTATTTACAGAATAGTGCACTGATAAATATCGTAAATTTTTTTTGATCGATATGAGCCGAAAAAAATGTCACAATATGCGACAATAATAAGATTGCTATGAAAAAAATCGTCTCATTTTTTCGATATACGCCGACTTATTGCAATAAAAATCGGCGCAGATTGTGCTATTTGTGCTGATAGTGGGACTTAAACTTTATTTTTTTATTTCCCTTTCAATTACAAAATATAAAAAAATGTTTTTAATAGTTTCTTTGGTTTTTTATTGTAGCACAGAACATTCTGATTTTAATAATTTGATATTTGAGATACGACATTTTGAAAAAAAGTAGTTGTAACCAAGTTATTTGTAACCTAACTAGGGAGATCGGACGGTTATTATTCGACCGGTTGTAACCGGTTTTTTTGGTTTTGTTCAATACGGTTTTTTCAAAATTTTCATTCTTCGAATATCGAATAAACCGGTTAGTTTAACACGAATAACCGGTTAATTAAAATAAGTATAATTTTCATACGTTTGTATATTTTTAATGGAAAATATGCTCATCGTTTAACTATTTGTATAAATTTAAATATTTTTGTATAAATGACAACCTTGAACGTCTCACAGAGAACGTAAAAACCAAGGTAGATCGAAAAAGATGTGCACTCTTGAGCAAAAATAACCTTTTCTCATCTTCTGTAAATAAATATTTATTTTTAAAATGGAAAATGCTCAACTAGACTTATTGAAAACACACAAACTCACAAACGCCGGTTCCGGACGGCATATATATTAGTAAGTGAAGTATTACACAGCGTAAATACACATAACCAGTCGCTGGTAATGTTGTGAGGTGATATCGCTGTTGAAAATTGTCAGATGGCGTGGCCTGGGATTAAACCGACGACTTCCTGGTTGGAAGGTGGGTTCTTACCTAACATACCACAGTGACACACACACTATTAAATACGTGGTGCATAAATTTACATATTGTGCTGCTCGAAATATTAGCAAATTTTCTTGTCGAAGCAATTAAAGACTCGTGTATTGCTAGTAGATTTACTCAAAGTAAAACATTTAATTTTTGTTTTCTTAGGCACCTAAATTATAACTATATAAACAAACCTTTAATTCCATTTTCTACTAAGTAGTACAACAGAAACGAAATTAGCTCCTTGAGTAGCTGTTCGAAACTTAAGAATTTTTCAGTACTTTGTGTAATAAACTTTGTTTTTTATGGCCTCCGTACACTGTTTTGGTATTTGAGATTTGTTCGAATTATTGTTAGTATTGATTGCCACTTTTATTTGGAGCTCCCCATCAGCTTCTGCTTATTTTTAAAATAACGTGGTCCAGCTCTGCACTTCAAGAATTAGGAACAATTTTATTTAAATAAAACCGGTTAACCGGTTATTTGAATTATTACTAGCCGGAAACCGTTTCTTTTTTAAAGTGCTACTTTTCGAATTATTCGAAAACCGGTTTTTGAAACAATGTGCAAAATTTAGACGATCTTAAAATAAAAATTATCATGTTTTGCTTGCAAAGTTCTTACTGCTTTGGCTAATACCATTCTTTGTCTCTCTTTGTTCGCCTTGAGTCGAAAGACAAAGAATTTTGTTGCCAAAGGACAGGAAGAACATTACAAGCAAAACATGTCAAATCAAATTTAAATTTGGCGGTGAACCCATGCTGATATATGGCTAAAAAGTTTAACAGTGTACTGTACAGCTATTACAACGATTGGATAGCTTTATGTCAAAGCTTTAGACACTAAGCTTCACGCAACTACTGAAATATTGGAGAAGTAATATATTCATGTCAACGGCTGCAATGTTCTTAATTGGCCGCTAAAATTTTCCTGTTTTAACTCCATCGGAGCTCTATAGAGAGTATTTAACAGAAGCGTTACTGATATGAAAATTCCAATGCTTTTCGTCAACGTTAATGCCAAGCTCTCATTCAATTATTTATAAATTTTAAAGTAACAGTATTTAATAGTCAAGTTTTCCAATTATATTTTCTTTACTTGTTTTATTAAAGAGAAAAACAAAACATAATTAATTCTTTAAACACATAGATGTCGGCAGGCTACATAACTACACGATTACAGTTGCCGTTGGCAGCACTTGTAGTCATCTAGTCAACTACTTAAAAATATTGGAATCAACATCATAATAAGCCGCAGATCCAAAAAAAATTTTACATTTTGAAAAATATTCAAATTATGATCACTATAACCCTATCTTTGTTATTTTCTTTAACTACTGTTTTAGTTATAATTTTTCATAATTTTAGCCTTAACCGGTTCAAGTTCAGACATTTAAGATAGCCTATAGCTACAAAAATTGCACTGAAATCGGTTCTATTTTTAAGCAGACAAACTCGGTTATTTTTATATACAAGTTTTATATGTATGTTAACAGCTTTTACCAGATGTGCCGCTGAATACAGCTCGACTGAATATAGCTCGCTAAAAGCAACGTCTTCAATTCATTAACGATCTATATGATTTTTTTCCGATTTCCCAATAAAAATATCCTTTAAAGTGGTAAACATCAATTTTCACCATTTCCGAGGTGCTGTATGTCCTTTTTGCACCCATTTTAATTTAGTAAATTGTAGTCACTAACCTTAACTTTAATTTTATTCAGTTTTTATAAAAATTTAACGCAACGGACGACCGATCTTAATGAATACTGAACGTGCTTCTATCTTGTTAAACCAAAAAATTAATTCAAATTTTGTGCTTGACTAGGAAGATGAAAAAAACTACAAAGTACTAAAGCTATTCGTCTAAAAAAAAATTTCACTTATTTTTTTCCTTATTCGCGATTTATGGTACTTAAAAAAAAAATAAGGTAGTTCTCTTGTTGAAGGTAGTTCTCTTGTGTGAGGCCTGTGAACACAGTATACAAACATCCACATCCGTGACAGCCATCCTTTTCAGATGCCCTCTCAGTCCATAAGGACACGTAAGGTAATCTGTCAAAAGTTTCAAGTCCGGCCTGCCATAGTTGAGAGCCTCAGAGTGAGGTCAAAATTGCGGACTGAACGTCGCCCTAGAGTGGCGAAGACGTGTTTGAGTAATCCAGTATTTCAAACATCTGCTAATTTCTTAATCCTTAATTAGATAAGAGACGATAATGGTTGTGCCGCACATTAAGCCTCTTTAACCTTTTCTAGCCAATGCATCCACTGTTTCAATTCTATCTATCCCACAGTGTTTAGGTACCCAAGTCAACTAGCCTATATGTCATACGATTCGAGCCAAGTGCCTTTAAGGCAGCTTGGCTATCAGAGAATCCACTGTCCAGGCTGATCTACTCACATATGTATATCAATGGCAATGATCTCAGTCTGGAAGGCACTCATCACGCCTTAAGGTACATACAAATTTAATTTGGTTGGTATAAAAACTCTCATAATAGTCATTTGTTTTTTAATAAATCATAGTCTTTTTTTCATAATTTTTTCTGGAACGTATCTACCGTGTTAAAACAGAATTACGCGTGTATGGATTAAGAGATTTTTTTAATGACCTTAGGTCTTAAATTGAATGTGCAAATTCGAAAAGGGCACATTTCCGAATATTTAAAGATTATTTAACTGATGCATAATAGTTAAAAAAAAATTTATACGGATTATATTTTTGGGCTAATTTGTAACAGCCCACCCGGATTTTATTGGGTATTATATTTAAAAAAAACCCGGTGGGTTTTTTGTTTAAAGGTTTTCGTAGTTTATTTACAACAAAAATAAGTATTATTTACGTATAACAAACTTATTTATTCCATTTTTGAGCTCAAAAAAGATAATGAAACAAGAAATTTATCAAATCAATGCTTAAATTTTTTCCCAATTTCCAAATCCGGTCTCAGAAAATCTTTTCGTCTTTGAAGGCGCACCGACTTTGAAGCCGATTTTGTATTTCTTTAAAGGAAATGATACGGCCTAGATAGTTTCTGAAAATATAGGACGTAAGTCGAAATGCCTTTAAACGAGATGAATATGTGTTGCGTTTGCCTCCCTTACACTTTGTGTTAAATAACGGAGAATCCACGTTTTTTTTGGCAGTATAACAAGGTAATTTGCGCTTAAAGTTATTGTGTTCCATAATTCAAACAGGCTGTTATATCGAAATGCCATGTAAAGAAAGCCCGTATAAAGCGATGTCAGCAACATTTGCAGAGTACGAAGGCTGCGGCATTTGACCGTTTCTAATAACTGTTTTCAAGCTTTTGCGGCATCAGGTCGGGTGCTAACATGCAAAAGAATAACTTAATCATATCTTTCCGGCAATTCTGCTCATAATGCATGATTCGAACGAAGAAATTGCAGTCCGCTCTGATCACTGAGTTCTAGCAGCTCATATTATAAAACCCGGCGGGTTGGTTTTAAAAAACCCGGGTTTTCGCCAACCCTGATTTGAAACCGAAAATAACAGAAGTATTTGGATATTGACTTTATTGATGTGCCCTTTGCGAAATTTTTAATATCGTGTATACAAAACTTAACGAAAAAAACCGTATTAATTTGCAGAAAATTTCATTTTGGGTGTACAAAAATTAAAGGCAATAATACTTTTATCAAAAATCTTCTTCTGGAAGAAGTTGGCTATTCTGTAAATTCTGCCGGTATATATTGCTTGAGTTTTAAAATATCTGCAATTTTCAGATAATAAATAGGTACTTTGTTTCTATAAGCTCGATAAGGAAGACGAAGAAAAATAACGGCTTTATGCGTTAAAAAAAGTGGTGCTGCATTGCCTTTTTTTGTACTCTTTATTTAAACAAAAATTTCGAAAATGGCACATCTCAGAGTTGGGTACTATCTGCCATGAAAATACGAAAAAAACGTATTTGCTAAGACATGCGAGATGTGCCCTTTTCGAAATTGCATATTCAATAATGTTCTTTTGTTTATTGATTTAAAATTGATTTTAAAGAATGTGTCAAAGCTTCCTAAGTACATACTTATTGTTTTTTCAATCATATTAATTTACTACTGCTTACATTTTATAAACCATTTTATGCTTAATTGCCAGAATATGTTCCTAAGTAATCGAATAAAATGTTGATATTTGACAAAACATTACATGCTCCTAAGTTTTATTTCAATTAGGAAAAAGCTTTCGATTTTGTTTCATTGATTTTATTCTTTTGGGATAGATTTTTGATGTCTTCCCACATTAAAAAAAGGACTATTCCTCGAGGGAATATGTGCATTAGAATTAAAAAAGTAATACCTCGGAGACTGCTTCCGTTTTTTGTGCAGTTTCATTTATTGTTTCTTTTGTTTTGATATTGATATTTGATATTAATTTCAAGGGTAATAATGCTTTGCTTACCTCTTTATCATCCAACATGTTTTCATAGAGCTATATCGGGTGGGCCATTTAAAAGTTTAAATTTAAAAACACAATAAAAAAAACGATTTAAAATTTTTGCCGAATATATATATTTTTTAAAGGGAAATAGAATTGTTGTGGTCAGAAATGAAATATTATTTCATTCATATGGCTGCCGTAGCTGGCCTGTACCCGATACGACCGGTCTAATTTCCGAAAGAGAGAGTTTTTGGGACCAGCATATGGTAGGTGACTACCGTTGGAGTGTCATAAGGCTAACAAATAGAAATGTATTGTGAGGGCCATTTAAAGATTTAAATTTAAAAGTGCAAAAAACAAAAACGGTTTAAAAATTTTTTTTATGGCTGCCTCGGCTGAACTTTTTCCAGTGTATGGGGTCGTATCTCGGCAATAGTATCACGAATGTTAACATAACATTTGTCTTTAACGGCGCTCCACAGAAAATAGTCCAACGATGTCAAATCACAGCTTCTTGGCTGCCAACTGACATCACCATTTTGGCCAATTAAACTGGCACAAAGAATTGGTTATCATGGTGCAATAAGTATTTCCATTGATCGTAATGGTTGCGCTTTCCTCATTTTCTAAGAAATATGGGCCAATGATGCCTCTGCTCTTCAAGCTGCACCAAACAGTCACTCGTAATACGTGCATTGGCTTCTGTAAGACCATGATTTGGTTTTCTGAACCCCAAATACGGCAATTTTGTTTACCAACGTATCCACCAAGATGAAAACGAGCTTTTTTTTGTCTTTGTTTTGGAAATAAATTTCCACTTAATTCCAACGTTGCTCAAGCCTAATTCGATACATTTCGTTCAGTGCAGATAATACACTGACTTTTGTGACACAATAGAATGACATATATATTACCAGATGTGAAATAATCGCTGGTTAAAATTTTAACCGATAGATGGCCCACCCGTTACTACCGTTTTAATTATTTGTTTATTTTTCATATTCGGTAAATAATCAGTTGGTTTAGAAATTTTTTTTTAATGTCACTACAAAACAGTTTATTTTTATGGATGCAATGTTGTTTCATTTAATTTTTTCTTTTATTCGGCCATTAGTCAATCACACAGAATGACAGTTTGTTCATTAAAAAAACGGACATAACAGCTCTTACTACACCACAAGCACAGTCATGTGATCAATTCAAAACAATGTTCGCATATGTTCAGGTGCGATTTGATAAAGCTTGTGCTTTTTTGATACTAGGAATGAAATATTGTTCCAAGTTTTTGGTACGACTAGAACGGAATCGTCTGGACTACAACTTCACCGTTGAAATTAATCATTCTGTGTCCCACTAATATTTAAAAAGTCTCTTTTCAGTTTTCATGTTAGTTCTTTTACATGTTAATGTTGCTTTCATTTGCTGTCAATGACAAATTCATAAACTTGACTTGCTTGTTAACTTGAAGGCTTGTTAACAAGAGCAATGTTGAATTAAAGGTTAAAAAATCCCAGAATCATCAAATTTGCATATTTATTTGAAAAACTTACACACCATCTAAACTAAACATATTTTCCATTGAGATACGGAAGTCAATCAATGTTATAATACTGAATTTTATAATAATGCTATAAACTGATTTTTTTTTTGTATTCAAACATGTTATTTAAAACTCTCATCATTACATAGAAAAATGTGTTGTACGCTATACAGTGAGTTGAATAGATTTTATCGCCGAAAGCTATAAGAATTAAAAAGCAAAAGCAAAAGCAAAAAAAGTAAACATTTTTATCACTCGTTTTATAAAACTTCATTTTTCATTTACAAAGCGCTGCTGTCTCTGTTATTGTTTTCCAAATACGATTACTTGTACTATTACGACAATGTAATATATTGTTGTTTTATGCCATTGGAAACATATGTGTACATATGGGTGCACACTAACACAAATAACAAAAAATATTCCATGTAATTTACGTATTATTTGTACGTTTGTACGCTTTTTTGTTTGTTTCACATATGTTTTGTTCTGCTTATGTATTGTTTTCCTGTTTCTATTTTAACGGTTCCTTCTATTGTCTACGTCTACAACTTGGGCGTGTTGTACGTGCATGTTCACGTAAAATAACGTTTATACGTATACGAACATATGTGTGTGTTAGCTATTAACTTGGAATCTCTTTCTAATGTTACAATAAATATTTTATACGCACATTCCAATAATGAACTACACTGATTCTCTCATTGTTTACTCTCATTAAAAGAAAATTAATTGGAACGCCAATACATACAAATAAAGGCTATTTATGTAGTTCAATATAGAGAAGAAGAGCGACTAACACTATGCAACAAGCAAAAATACCTTTAATATTTCATATATTTTTTTGATCCGCTATGGTGGCTGTTGCGGCGCAAATAAAAAAACAGCTACATTAGCATACATTTATTTTAATACTAAAATGTGCAAAAATGTAGTGTTTTACTCATGTAATGATCTGCTTCTTTCTCTGCTATTTTGTCAAATTCGTTTACTTAAATTCAATTATTATAAAACCACAGTCGAGGTATAACATAAAAAATAACTCTTAAGCAAATGGAGTAAAACTAATTACATTGGGCACAAGTGTATAAATAAAATTAGTAATTATTTGTTGAATGTAATAATTCTTTTTCAACCAAAATTTAAGATATTGTAGCTGTATATCTAAATAGCTGAAAATATGCCTTTCATTTTACTCGACGGCTTAACAGTCGCCTAACTTCGAAAATCATCAGCATTTCAGATTCTATGGATACGAAGAGGCTGCTTAATACTGTTACGAAAATAAGATTGGGAAACTCTGCGCTTATTACATCGCTAAAATAAATAAACAGAAGCTGCAAGAACAACTATACGTGCTGTTTACAAATAACCAAATCTACAAAAACAACCATTAGTAGAGACAAAGTAAATAAAAATAGCATGGCAACAACAATAATTAAGCAGCAAAGAAAACAAGTAACAGACAATCAACAAGCAACAACAAATACTAAGAGCTGAAAGAGGTAGATGTTCACATACGCATGGCTACAAATGAACTAAAAAGAAATTAAAAGAAAGAAATGGAATCTATCAGAAATATCGAGATGTTCGAGAGCTTTCGATGTATTGTTTACTCAGCCATATAAAAAGCACATCGATGCGAACAACGATCAGTTCTTATGTAAAGTTAACTCAGCGAATGTGTTATTGGTGTGAAGAGAGCCTATAAGGAGTAAACTCGTGAAGCTAGTAGTGAAGTAAAAACCAGTTTAGTTGGAACTAACTCAGTAAAGAGAGTTAAGTGTGGATAACCTCTGGTTGAAATGGTTGTGATAGAACCTGAGTTATAACTACGATCGGGTTGGAAGGTCTTTAGGAAGAAAGATCTGTCGAGTAATTGTTGTTGTTTACAAAGTTGTAAACAGACAGAGTGATTAAGAATAAATATTGTTATTGCCTGTAAAAAAATTACAAGCAGTGGTGTACATAACCGTGTTGAATAAAGGATTTTTAATTTAAACGAAACACAAAATTTATTTTATTTGAACTACAATCTGCGAACTCATAAAAGCACGTTTTTAAAAAAGTTAAAACGTAACAATACATTATATGATAGCTTTGAAATGACTTATTCGATTTCGTAAAACCATACGTTAAAAAATTTCAAATTATACCTGCTTTAAGCCATTCTAATATAACTTCTTAATAAAAGGTCCGCCATCTAACGTTTTTTTTTTTCATCTAGTGCTTATTTCGTGAATGGTCACACTTAGCTCATGTCTGATTTGACAAATAATTAGTTTTATCCTTCCGCTGAACGCTTTTTTCGCTTCGCTAAGTGGGCCTGCGATCGACTTACAGTAAAAGCAGATTTTGCAAAAAAAAAATCATTATTTCAGTTGAAGCTCATTTTGATATTGGCGGGTGTGTAAACAAGCAAAATCGTCGCATTTGTGGCACAGAAAACCCGCACGCATACATTGAAAAGCCGATACACCCAAGACGAGACACTGTTTGGTGCGGATTTTGGTCCAGAGGCATAATTGGCCATTTTTCTTCGAAAATGAGCAAGAAGTGGCCGTTACAGTCAATGGCGATCGTTATCGGGCCATGTTGAACGAATATTTGTTCACAAAAATTGAAGAGGAGGATATTAGCAACATTTGGTTTCAACAGGACGTCACTACGTGCCACACAGCCGAAGCTACACTCGATGTTTTGCGCCCTGTTTTTGAATATCGCATTATCAGCCGAAGAGCTTCGATTTGACACCGTTGGACTATTATTTGTGGGGTGCCGTCAAAGATAAGTGTTACGCCAACAAGCCAGAGACAATTGACGCTTTAAAGGACAATATTCGTGAAGCGATTGGTGAAATACAGCTGCACATAATCGATAATGTGCTTAAAAATTGGACCAATCGTGTAGGCTACTGCATGGCCAGCCGAGGCAGCCATTTGAATGAAATTATTTTCCATTATTAACCGGAAGGATTGTACTTTCAAATAAGAAAAGAAATTTGAGAAAATATTCAGTAGTTTTCTTATAGCATTTACAAAAAAAAAAAAATATTTGGCGGACTCTTTACAGTTGAACCTCACAATTCGACCTATCCAGAAATTAGAACCGGCCACGTCAATGTATTGTACGTTCTGAAATTAGAACAAGAGGTTATAGTTCTATTATTATTATTTTTTTTTTCATTTTAACTACAAATTATTTTATTTTTCGCTAAAATTAAAATAAAACTGGGAATCACCAAGTTATTCGTTATGCGTGTAAAATTTGATTTGCTTGTTGTTAACGCATCTACTTAAATTATAATAATTTGCACATTTTTGATTACTGTTTTTTATATTGTTTAATTTTGAGCTCCTTATTTTTCTTAAAATTTCAATTTTAGTACTGTTGATAATTATACGTAATATGTACATACATATGCATATACACGTACGCTTGCTTACCAACAAGAGGTATGCCTGTTGTACGCTTATGCGTGTGTACATGCGTACGAACTTTTGTATGTTAGTAGATTTGTATAGTCGTAGTAATGGTAATAATAGTATGCAATTGTAAGAATATGGACATACGTAGGCTTGTGTATTAGAACATATCTACATACACACGTGTATGTATGTAAGTATGAATACATACTTTTTTATATTTTTGATTTTTTGTTTTACTTTTGGAATTTAAACGCTAAGAATTATCAACTTAAGTTGAAATTTTGTAAAATAATTTTTGTATAATAAAATAACTTGAACAGTGAACATTAAAAAAGGAGAGAAATTTTTGTATTAGGTTTTACGGCATATATAAAAAAATTTTAAAGATTTTGCATATCATTTACAATTGTCAAACTAGGCAGTCCTTGTACACTTGTACAAATTTGGTTCAGTTGATGACTGAAGATCAAAGTGAAATGTTCCGTCAGCAACATTAATTCCAAAAAAAAAGAAATAATGGACGCAGTTACCAGCATCTATCAGGAAGCAAAAAAATCTATGCATAAAGAGGAATGTGAAAAAATGGAAAAGCGCCTTTATAAGTGGTTTTTAAATCAACGTGAAAAAAAGAAAACTGTGACAGGACCTATATTAAAAGCAAAAGCTAAGTCAATTTTTAGTAAAGTTTTTTTTCTCCGTCACTCCTCTAGGGAGCATATTGACTTTCCACAAAGTATGTATTGATTTGTTTCAGTTTCTTTAATCAATTTGATATATTTAAGCTAAGCAGATGATTAATCTGCTGTAGCTTCCTCCATATGATTTTTGTGTGTATAGTGGTGGAGATCCTTGCTAATTGGTGGTGATCTTTACTTTAGCATTGTAATTTTTTCCTAGTAGGTTTCGCGTTTTTCCTGATCATTCGTTTGATGTTTTTCATCATCGTCAGAGATATGCGGGAAGGTCAGGGTCAGTTGTCTGGAAGGAAGTTGAAGCCTTTTTTATTATTAAACATTCGCAACCACAATTATATTTTTTCTTTGTCGTGTCCTCTGCTGGGCTCGAACCTGGGTCGTTTGTGTTGTTGTGCGTGCGCTCTAATCACTACACCATGCCAAACCCGTTATGGAATACGGTTTTTAAAAATTGGTGGAGAAATTCTTTCGAGTGATGTTGGTGAAGTCACTCAATTCTCACACACATTTCGTGCAAAAGTCGCATAAATGGGGTTATTGGAAACGCAAGTATAAGTATAATGCTAATGAAAGCGGTTTACTCTACCCCTGCCTGCCAGATAGAACATTTGTAGCTTCTTGTGAAAAAAGGGACCAAGGATTTAAAACTCAAAAAGAACGCATTTCGGTTTTACTAGACGCAAATTCTGATGGCTCAAAAATAAAAACCATTGGTTATTGGAAAAGCTGAAAAGCCAAGAAGCTTCATTATGACTTTTCAAAAAATGCGTGGATGACTTCCCGGATATTTAATAATTGCTTTCACAAGATATTTATCAAAAAGGTACGTTTAACTAATGCATATTTTCAGTTCAATATTTTTTAATATTTTTGTTCTACAGGTTATTCGTTTTTCTCAAGACAATAATTTGACCTCAAAAGCTCTTCTGCTTGTAGATAACAGTTCCGCTCATGCACCAATAATATAATTGTATATTTATTGCCGCCAAAATCCTATTAAAATGACAAAACTCATTTACCATAGTAAGTTGCTAAGTTAATTAATTGGTGATTGTGGTGATAATTGATAAGCTTTCAGGACGGCGTTCAATCCGATATGCAAGAATATTATTGAAACAATCATGGGTTCAGGAACAACCGGCAATGTTAAAAAATTCTTGGTCCAAATTATTAAATTGGGAATCAAGCGATTACGACAGCGATGATGATTTGCCACTATCACAATTTAATCAACGAAATCGGGATTGCAATGAAGTTCTTCAACTAAATCTTGATCTTTTGAATAAAATTATGCCAAACAATCTAAATGAAATCGAGAAATGGAATGAAGATGTGTTTACTGACGGATCTGATACAGAGAATAGCGATGTCGATTTTGTCAACATAACGCCAGCTATTCCTCATTTAAAACTCCTTGTAGGCATCACTACTGTTATAAAATGCTGAAAAACCAGTAATACTTTTGCCAGTAAACACATATTTAACCTTTTGGACGTCCGTAACGATATAGTTGTATCCAGTCTTAAAAAATCAAAAAAACAAACAAGTATTGCTGATTTTATGTTAGAAACCAATAAAATACCTAATAATTAAAAAACTTTTTAAAAGTATTTCTATTAATTTAATATGTACAATAAATTAAATTTTAATGAATAATAACTGCTTTGTATTCAAATAAAGCTTACATAACTAATTTTATTAAATTTTATAATTTTCTGTAAAAAAAAAAAATGTCCAGAAATTCGAACTGGCTGGTGCACAAAGTGGTTCTAATTTTTTTGGAGTTACTGAGAAACGAATCATAAAAAAAATTTCTCCTGAAAAATTATGATATTTTTGATTTCTAAAAATTCACAAAAAATAAAAGCAGTACACATTTACAAGTTTCACAATTTATTCATAAAGTTGCGTATAATAAAAATAAAAAAACCATAATTCATGAAAATCGATTGGTAAATATATATGTATTTTATCCACAATAAAATGAAAGTACCCAGTTTTGAAAAGAAATTTTTTTGCTGTATTGCCGAAAATTACACTGAGCGTATGAGTGATATTTATTAGTTTTGAAAAAAAATATCGCGTATACGATACAATTACATTAAAAAAATTTATTTTCAAAACTAGGTATTTTCACTTTATTGGGAATAAAATATTGTTACGAAAATAAAAATACAACTCTGCATTATGGTATTTTGGTCAAGTTGGCAGCACTGCCACATAGAATATGTTTACGTTACATTTGGATTAGCGGATATGGAAAAAGAAGATGGTCGATTATTAGGTATATAAAGGGCTGTCATATACATACATGTCAGTAAGTTATCATTTGGCTGTCGTAAGATAAAGACGTGTTAAAGCGGAAATAAAAGTGCTGTATAGTGAATATTAAGTTGTTGTAAACTGTACAAAAGTTATTGTGTAGTAAGTAAAAGATAACAGTAAAAAAAGAAAAATAAAAACGATATTCATTTTTATTTTAAACGAAATTTAAACGAACTCAAACGTTTTAAAAGGTTAAAAAGTAACAATATGTATGTATATGTACGTAATATGTATTTTTTTATGATTTGTTTCTCAATGACTCCAAAAATACGGGTCATATTAAAATGTGATATTAGAATGAGTTTTAGCCGATATAGTTTGGAACTTTTTAACATATGGCTTAATTAATCGAATGAATTATTTCAAAGTTATCAGAGGATGTATGAACCAGCCTTTTCAAACATCTTACATTTTAGAAAAATAAAATTTTTTTAAATAACTATTCATAGAATCTGAAATGTTGATGATTTTTGAAGTTAGGCGACCATAGCGTATCAAAAAAATATAGTGGTATCCATGGTCAGAATTGTTTTCCATTTGTTGCGAGAGCTGCTATGAATGGTTTAGTCAACTTCGTTTTGGTTTTAAAAGAAAAAATGACGTGGAATGTCCATAATTTACCGATAAACTTAAACTGTATGCACCGGAACTGACCACGTATGTGTTACATATTGTTTTAATATTTTGATATGAAAAGTAAATCGCAAAATGGTATATATACTATAGAAGTGTTCGCCGATAATAAGGCATATTTTGAACATTTTCGCTATATTTTTTATACATCAGGCCTAGTAATTTATGTATGAAAATTTGTGAAAAATGTAAATTTAGTTTTACCTACGAAAAAATTATATATATATTAATTCGCATAAGTTTCCATGAAGGTACATGGGTACTTCTATCAGTCAATGCGCTGCACCCGATTCTATTTTTGAACTCATTGAAAGGGACCTACAGTTTAACGCCGCCTCCGAACCGCAAATGCATTTAGAGAAGTCTTCAATAGTATTTATATCCATAACCAGTTACTAGCTAATGTTATGAGGTGATACCGCTGTCGAAAAACTTTTTGCTTTTTTAAGATGGTCTGGCCTGTTATTGAACCGACGACCTTCTGGTTGGTAGGCTAGAGTCTTACCTACCATATTACACCGGCGCACGAAAATATTAACATGCAGCAAATGTAGTCTATCTCTCAATTTAATAAAGTTTGTCGCTTTAATTGCTTGAAATTATGCAACATGGGTGTAAACTAAAAACATATTTTTACTGCAACAACTTTCAAACGTATTATTATTTTTATAATCATACCCACCAGGCACTATTGCAGGACACTGCGTCCCATGGAATCTATTGTGCCACCTACGGTCTATAGTGTGTTCAACAGATCTGCTGGCTTCGTAATGAACCATTATGGTGGATATATCACCCAGTGTCTACTTAAGTATTTCGACGTAAACATATGAAGAACCCCGCATTCACACAGTATGAGATTGGCTGTCTCTGATGCCAATGAGTACAGTCTACAAGCATCCACATCTGTGACCACCATCCTCTTCGCATGCGCTATTAGTCTGCAGGGGCTCGTAAAAAACTCCGTTTGGAGTTTTAAGCCTGGTCTGCCATACATGAAAACCTAGAGTAGCGAAATCCTCTTCGGGCATTCCAATGTTCCAAGCATCAATCAATCAATTTCCCAATCCTTGATTAGATTGATGATGGTAATAAGAAGTGCTGCAATGCAAGTTTCCGGACCTACACATTATAAAGGGTGGCATTGAACCTTTTCTGAACACAGTGTCCAGGCACCCGAGACAACTGCACCTAATTTCTAAGTTAAAGCTTTTGCAACATATTGTAGCATCATTTGATCAGTCTAGATGTCATACTACTCGAGCCAAGTGTTCTTAAGGCAGCTTGACTGTCAGAAGAATGTTAGTGGTCTTAGCCTTGATTCCACTGTAGATTTGTAAAAAAAAAATTCATATCCACAAACAAGATTTTTGTAAAATTCATTTTTTTAAAGCTTTTTAAATCAACATATGTTCAGATCAAGATTTGAAAGTCCTAAGTTTTAAGTATTTTTTTAATAATTCGACTTATGGAGTTTTTGATAATACTCATCTCACGTGCCATGATTTTCTGTTTCCCGACAGAAAACTCATTTCGTGATTTGATGGCCTTGCTGTATTCGAAATGTACATGGGCAGCCCGACTGAGAGTGGTCTTTTATGTCTACCATTTCCTTAAACAATTTTATGCGCCTTTAGTCGAATATGCGTCTAATCCTTAGCTTGTGATGTGTTTTGAAAATATCTGCTTATTTATTCAACACTTTAAAAGTACAACAAGGTAAAAAATGGAACAATTCTCTTTATTGATTTACACTATAGAAGCTAGCTTCCATTAACCCATACGTTCCAATGTTCAAATAAATTTAATGAGTCTTAATATGTTTGTTTTTTTAGTTAAGACTTACAACTTTTTTTCATAGAATTATATATTGAAAGAAGTTAGGTATGTATAAATGTAAATCTAAAAGTATTTACTAATATCACTCCTTTTTTATTACAAGAACGAAGAATAAACATTGATTTAATTTGTTCGAAAAAAATTCTGGAACGGTATGGGTTAACTATATGATAATAAAAGGGTGCGTTTAATTCTTCTTATTTGGGGTATAAGGGGTATAATCGGTGTAGTAAGAGTATTTATATCCTCACTTAATAAAAACAAAATGCTTATTTAAATAAGATATTGTTATTTAATATTGTTGATAAAATAAAGTTTTATTAATTCTGTTTTTATTATCCTAGAAAAATTTGTTTTTTTAGATTTTTTAGGTTTTTATTAAAATGAAGATTCAAATTGATAATATATTTGTTTTCATTTGATAAAAATAAAACAGGCATTTAAAGTTTATTGCAAGTTCACGGTTACTATTTCACTTTACTGCACACTCTACTGCTCTTTTATCTCTTGAAATCCACACGAATTCCAAATAATACCAATAAATTAACATTTTGTTAAAAAAAAAATCCAGACTAACACGTGGTGGTTTCTATTTACATTTGGCTCTAAAACAAAAAGGAAAAGAAAAACGCACACAAACAAAAAATTTCCCAAAACAAATGTAGCTCTCAATGAAGAAAAACTGTTATACAGTTGCAGTAAGAAAAGTAACTGAGTATTTTAAAGTGTGTGCGTGATGGAAAAATTTTTCTTGTAACTTAAAAGTATGCAATGGTGTAAGTGAGAAAGGAATAAAGGCGCTACAATTTAATCTGTCGATTGGCATGTTTTAGGCCGAATTACAGATAACAGGTCAGTACTGTTTGAAATGTTGAGTGATAAACAAGTGATTTTAGGAGCAAAAAATGAAAATTAAATAAAGCAAATAAAATTATTCTTAAGCTTAATGATATAAGTAAGAGTTGTAAAAAAAATAAAATTTTATTTAAAATTAATTAAAAATATATTTCAAATGCAAAAATTACGAAAAAAATTAATAAAATAAAAACAAAAATAGGAAGAAAATAGTAATACATACCTATTTAAAATTTAATGTGAATTTAATAAATAAAAAATTTTTTGAAAATTTCATAGACAAAGAGCAAAGCTAGAAAACAAAATCTTTAATGCAACACTTAATTAAGAGTTTTTAAAAAAGTGGTAAATAAATTTAAAAAAAATCTTTAAAAATAAATACAAGATTATTATTTTTATTTAATTTAAAAAAATATATATAAAATAATAAAATTAAAAAAAAATTAATTAAATCTATTTGTCGAAGGGTTTGTCAATTAGCAGTATTATTAAGTGACAACTAACAACAGTGGTTCAACAAAAGTTCAACAAAACTGAAACCATTAATTTATGGACACTTGAAACTGAACACTTTTTGGCTTAGTAAGAAGTATCAGTTATGACATAATTTTTTATCCATTGCAAGTCTGCTTCTTGCAGATGATAAGAAATTTGTTTAACTCGAAAAGAATACGTGTGATGTTTTGGATATTAGAATTAGGCGGATTTAAACAGAAAATCAGTCCACAACAGGTAAGATAATTATACGAAAATATAGTTATAAAAATTAAATTTAAAAAATTATGTTGCTAAAAAAATATTTTTTGTAGCTGTAATAGTAGATGGCATTGTAATATATAATCTCTGAAATCTCTGAAATTTTATGATAAAAATTGTCCGTTAAAATCTTTGCAAAAAGTTTTAAGATGAATTCAGTTCAGTAATTCCAATGGACTTATTTTTGTTAAACAGATGGCAAGTAACCGAATTCAATAGATATCTTAAAAAAAAAAACATATATTTATAGGGCCACAAATGTCTTTTATGGCATGCTTCGTCCACAAACTCCTTCATTTTTTGGCATCATAATTAGTATTATTGTTCGATCGTTTTATTTTTTAGCCCTTATATGACTCACAAGATGCCTGGGTATCTATTGTTTTAAAACAGACTTTTTTTGTATATCAACTTCTTCTCCAACCAGTAAAGTGAAAGTGCCTAATTGCAGGAAGCGTATCACCATACCATATCAATTTTGAAAAAGTATCACTTATACGACACCCATTACATACAATTAGAGACAACAAATATTTTTCAAAACTACGTACTTTCACTTTATTGGGAATAAAATGTGTATTTACCCATCGATTTTTATGAGTTATAGTTTATTTTATTTTTATTATATGCAGTTTTATGAATAGATAATGAAACTGATAAATATTTGCTGTTTTATATTTTTTGCGAATTTTCAGAAATCAGAACTTAAAAAAAAAGAATAACAATTTGTTTCCCAATATCTCCATTTTAATAAATGGTCTTAGAACGACTTAAAGCTGGTATTATTTGAAACATATGGTTTAACAAAATCGAGTAAGTGAAATCATAAGATATATGAAGCAACCTTTTCAAAAATCTCACATTTTAGGAAAACAAAATCTAAAAAAAAACTTATCCATAGAATCCGAAATGCTGATAATTTTTGAAGTTAGGCGACCATAGCGCATCAAAAAATATAGTGGTTATCTAAGATTAGAAAATTTGTTTCCATATGTTGCATATTGTATTTAATACATTCAGGCATAACAAAACCCTTAACTGTCCGACAAAGTACACGGGTGTCTTTCTGATTTCTATGGAATAATGCTAGTGCTATATATATTGTTTCTCTGTTTTATTATAAGTTATATTGGCAAAAAGTAAAAAAATTAATTAACACACATGAATTTCAAATTGGTATTGGAGAATTGATGTACATTTTTGAGGTATCTGGGTTTACACTCGTTTCAGAATCTTTTCAGTGTTTAACCTCTATTGAAATTTATGTGCAATTTTTACCCATCAACTTAGAATTTTTAGCCCACTGCTCTTCTTTAAATATATAATTGTATGTGCGTTGCCACATTGACAAAAATCAAAAAATCAGTCATATATATATATATATATATATATATATATATATATATATATATATATATATATATATATATGTATATATTTTGAAAGCAAATTATAGGCTAAGTATAACACTGAACGATTTGAGTATAATACTGAAGTCATCTTATTTATAATAAAAAATACTTTGTAAAAAATTGGATTTAAGGTACTTCAGAAAAAGGGCTGTAAAGGCTCTATTTGTTTAAGAAATTTTTAGGAGTTTAGTTTTTTAATTACTTTACAATATTATAAACAAAATATGAGAAAAAAGTTTAAAATTTTATTTATGGTTTTTATTTTTTACTGCTTTGAAAAATGCAATTTAAAAAAGAAAATTTTAATTTACCAAACTTTGGAGAAGTATTAAAAACAAAAAACATAAAAAATATATATTTTTTATTTATATTTCTGACATTATAATTTTGTTCTATTAAATAAAAAAATTAGAACCAACTTTGTCGTACAACTTAAAAAAATTCAGTAAGTACACAAAAACTTAAGGTAACATACAACATCATAGCTATTTATGTTTAAAATCGTCAGAGATTTTTATGCCACTTGATAATTTAGTAAAATGTCATGCGCTCATGCAGTTACACAAAATAATACAGATGTACATACATAGAAAGAAGAAGATCTTTCTGAAAAAAATATTGTTACAAATATCAGGTTGGGCACCCCTGTCGTTCCTTACATTTCTAAAACGAATAAACAAAAACCGCTAAATCTACTATACGTGCTGTTTACAAATAACCAAATCGACAACAACAACAACGTTAGAAGAATGTAGTAAATAAAATAAACGGCAACAACAAAAACAGGTAAAACGAAAACAAGTAAAAAACAATAACAAACAACAACCAAACAAAGAGAAGTGGAAGAAGCAGATGTTTACATTCGCATGGCTTCGTAAGAGCTAAAAAGCAAGTAAGGAAGGAATTAAAATCTACTTTAAACTTCGAACCATATAAAAAGTCCATCGATACCAGTTATGAGTAAACTCATCTTGAAGAGAGTTTATTGCTGTAAACTAGAGTCTCTCATTTAGGCCATTTCGCACTGTATTTTTGCACTTGTTTTCTCTTTACTTCTCTTTGTTTATTGTTTGCTTATTTTTTGCCTATGCGTATGACTATGTACGTTTCAAAATAAAAGAAAAGAGTAACTCCTTGCATAAGTCTGATGTAAACTCAGTGTGACAAGTTCAAGTGAAGTAAACTCAACAAGTAGAGTTTATTGGTTTTAATACGGGATGAAGGGAGTTTATAAGGTAAACTCGTGAAGTGAGTAGTTAGTGCTACCTTAGCAAAGAGAGTTAAGTGTGTATAACCTCTGGATGAAAAGGTTGTGATAGAACCTAATATGTAACAATGATCTGGTTGGACGATCTTTAGGTAGACAGGTCTGTCGAGTAATTATTGTTGTTTACAAAATTGTAAGCAGAAAGAGTATATAAGAATAGAAATTGTTATTGCTCGTAAAAAGGTTACGAGCAGTGGAATACAAAACTGTATTAAATAAAAAATTATAATTTAAAACAAGCAGCAGATTTATTTTATTTTAATTGCAATCTACGAACTCATAAATAAAAATATCTAAAAAACGTAACAATAGGTTCCCCAGATCTAACAGAGGGAATAAAGTAAATGCTATACAATACAGCAAACAGATATCACAGGCATTTTTTTATTAATTCAATACACTTGTGGAACCAACTTCACCCAGCCATTCAAATATTAGGTAATGCAAGACAATTCAAAACGCAATTTTTACACATGGTTTACCTATTTCGAAATGAAGATTTAATCAATAAACTTTTTTTGCTAATGTTTTTTAATAATTCTTCCTTAGCATTCTTATTGTTATTTTCTTCTACTTTGTAATAATTTACTTAACTTTATGTGTTTATTTGTATATTTATTTGAATATAATATAACAATGTCTACCTAGTACTGTAATACACGATACCTATTTCTTGTTTTACTGCATTTATACTTTAATAATAAAAAAATAAAATAAATAAATAAATAACTTAGAACAATAAAGATTTACAGCAAAGCTATAAGAAAACAAAAAAGATGATTTTTTTCTAAACAAATTAAAAATAATAAGTGAAATGTGTACATATGTATGTACATCTACTTCAATTCGGGCGAATACTTCTCATATAGGAGGACGGTTGGTTAAATTTTGATTGCATATTAGGGTACAGTAAGCTACACAAGCTTTTCTGGTTTTTCTATTATTATTATATATTTATTCGCAAATACCACAATTACCCACAACCCTAATATGGCCAGTTCCATCTCTATTGGGAATGTTGGAAGAATTTGTTCTACATGGATTGAGTTTTTCCCAAACACTTTTCTATTGCTGACCTGCAGAAAGGCTTTGCAATTACTTTCGGATTTTATTCGCTTTGTTCTATATTTTCTTTACCGAGTTGAAGGCTAGGTCTATCAAAAAACTTGTATAGTATACGCGACGAAAACACTTAATTATTTGTATTAAAAAATAGTGCTGACAACCACTCTCATCTTCTTTTCGTTTCGTATTCACCCAACAGCTTGTCTATATTATCAACCCTTCCTTTCGTTTTGCTGTAAAGTGTCCAACTTATTTATCTTGCACTTAATACACAAATTTACTCCACACTTTTATTTACGCCTTAAGGCGACTTTAATTATTGATTGTTAAATAACCTCCGATGTAAGACTGTATTACCCAAAGATTGAACTGGTAAGACCGTGATTCTGCATTGACATAAACCAATAGAATACATGCCATAATAAATTTTATAGGAAATACTACTACTGTTTTAATTTGGTGTATTTTTTTTAGTCATTGTCTATTTTCGTAACAATATGTACGTTCGTACGTTACTTACATCTTATCTATCTTTATTAGGCAGCATGTTTTACGGTAGAAATGAGTTGTTTTATCGCAATGTTCCAAGAAGTATAGGATTTCATGAACTTAATATCTAGGCAAGTTGCAGGGAAGTGATAAAATTTTCAGTTGTTGTATTTCTCCCTGGTTCATTCTTTACCGATCTGTTCATTCCTTTGACGATCCGTTGGTTTATCTTTATTAATTTTAATTCAACAGAAATACAATTAATTGCCTGACTTAAAACTGCATATATTCTCCATGAGGTACCCTGTCACCCTCTTAAAGTTGTCTTTTTTTGTCAAATGATTTCACCTTTAACATAAAAATTATCGGATCGAAAACGAGCAAATTAATTCGCTGTTGTTTTTCTAGTTACAGCATTGTCTCCCTAAGACACCTTTTGCACGTCCAAAGTACTTTGCAAAGTACTTTATCAAAATCTTTTATATATTCTTTTAAACTTTGTTTCGCTTCTGCACGTTCAAATTTTGCTTTGACAAATACAACAAACAACAACATAACAAAATACAGCAAACTTCACTGAGCGAAATAAAGAATAAAAGAAAATGTCAAAAAAAAAACATCTAACCAAATGCAACTACGTATAAATACGACCGAAGAACAAAGCAACTTTGCGAGTACATCAAAGTGTGTACTCACCCCCGCTCGTTTTTCTTTTCTCCCTTACAAACTCTAGACTTTGCAAAGTACTTTGAACGTGTAAAAGGCGTCTAAACTTTCCAATTTTTCCATCAGCTTGCTACGCATTCTTACCCTTTCTACAATAGTAAGTCACGGAACACACGATGAAAGTTTTCTTGCAAAAATTTTCTTCAATGGAAATGTTCCAATTTTCTTTAATTTTTAAACGTTGACAACTATTCACAGAATAAAATGCGATTTCAATAGTTTCTTTTAGCAAAATAAAGCCTAAAATGTTAAATAAGCTATAGTGTTGCCTGATGCAATCAATATTACCGGATATGTTACATATTATGTATTATAGAAGATAATAGGGCCTAAATGGGTTAAACAATAAAAGCAACTGTTTGCAAGCAAAATTCTTTTTTAATTTTTTTCTGACGTTTTTACTTTTATTTAAGGCGGATACAAGGTGATTTAATCGTTTGTCATACAACTGCTACATCCAAAAATTATTATACGTTGTTTTGTGCTCATTTGCCACTAAATTCCTTATTAATTTGGATTCAATCTCAACATTCTCAAAAATTCTGCATAATACCGATGTAGAAAAAGAACACAAGCTTATGACTTGATTCTTGTGTTGCTTTTTGTTGCTTTTCAGTTTCCAGTTTTGTAAAATGTATCACTATAGTCACAGTTAGGAAATATTCAAACTTTCAATTATTAATAATGTGTGTACCCACACATATTCCTGTTCGAATTAAAAAATAAATAATTAACTTTTAATTTAAAATTCTTTTGAATATGAATTAAGGTTATATACCCGTAACTAAAAGGTGTTTTAAAAATACCTATTTTAGCGTTAAAGTTTTGAAAACTTTTAATTGCCTTTTACATACATATCGCACACTAATTCATGAATAGTTACAACTCAAAATTTGTAAATGTTCAGGAGAGGCAAAAAAACTGTTTCTAATAACGTGACTGTTATTATATAGCCAAATAGAGTTCAACATTGAAGTAAACTGCCTGAGAAGACAGTTTATTTGCAAATAGGACGTAATTTTGAGTTGTGACTGTTTAAATGAAAATTTAGTTAAATTTTTTTCATTGAATAATAGGTATTGTTACGATTTAATCTTTTTTAAAACGTTTGAGTTCGTATAAATTGCGTTAAAACAAAATAAACACAACTTTATTTTATTTAAAGTTTTATTTATTCAACTACACAATAGCTCTTATACTGTTTGTCTTAATACAACCCTTAATTTCTTTTTTAACACGTCTTTATCTTACGACAGCCAAACGATAACTATCTCACGTGTAGGTAAAACAGCCTTTTGTATACCTAATTGCCAACATTTTGGAAGATTCAGGAAATATCGACCATCTTCCATATGTAACGCCCTTCCATTCATATGTAACGTAAAGATAGTCGATGTGGCAGTGCTGCCAAATTGACAGGGTGACGCAAAATATACGAAAATCCCACAATGCAGTGTTGGATTTTTTATTTTCATAACAGTATTATATCTAATTATGCCTTTTTAACTGGAAATATATTTCAATGAACTTAAAATGTTTTCATTAATAGCGTCAGAACTCCAAATAATAATATTTATGTGAAAGAAAATTATTGAATTACTCACAAACTCACTATCACAACTAAAAATAGTACTCTTTAGTTGATAATGTACAGGCGTCACAACTAACATAAAAACAGACAACAATATTTCATCATGTAAGGAAGATAGTGATACAAACGAAATTTTCGTGATTGTTAGAGATTTGGTCTGTTAATTGGCTTATGAAGAAAAACGATTTTGATAAATTTTGAGTTGTCACTGTTCATGATTTAGTGTGCGATATGTACTCGTATAAGCATAAAATTATTTGTCATTTTATGTTTTTACTCGTTGGCATTACATTCATTATTGCAGGAAATTCTGAAAATTTGTGTGTGCAAGTTTGTTAGGCAGCACTTATTAAATTAAAAACTTGTTTTCAATGCAACATTCATATAATTGTTGAATATTAAAAGAAGTTAAATTTTTTTTAGCATTTTACATCTGAGAAATCCGTAAACAGTAAAAATTAATTAGTTTTCCAAAGAAAATAAATGCCAGTAATTTTTTAACGTTAAAATGTTTATTCAGCGCATAAAATTCACTTTTTTCCAATTCACTTTAAATAAAGAAAGTTGGATACTTACTTACCTTATATCAATATTTGTAGAACTTTTTTGAAAAGAAATATTTTTCGCTTCTTTTAATGTTATCTGCTTTTCTTAATAATGGACAAGAAGTGAAAAAATGCATATAATTTTTAATACATATTCTTGAAAATGAATGAAGAATTTTTAATGAGACCACTCATAACAGTTTCTTTTTCTCATTTTATTAAGAGACCATTTTCTTTCCTGTCAGGAAGCATTATTGGGTCATTCAAACACATAATTAAATAAAATTTTATTACAAAATTGTACTTTTGATGTATTTTTGTTTAAGAAATATATTTCATTTTTTGATTAGTATCAGACAAATTAATACTGATTTTGTCTTTATTTACAAGAGATTCTGCATGAATACATCTTTTTGCTTATTAAGACAACGCTTGGAAAGTTATAACGTTTTCTCATTCTCATCTGTCGAAGAAATTGTAAGTGATTCAAAAGAATGAATAAGTTTTACGATAGTTTCAATCTAATGATTCGATATTTTAAAGCAGATTTACTAAGATTTTCTGTCTTACTCATCCCACCAGATCGAAAATACTCGTCAACATGTACTGATTGATACATTCATACGTCCTAAGTCCGTGCATAATTATATTATTGACTTTTACCTTATTAACCCTTATGTTGCTGACAAAAGAACTACATATATTTTGATCTACAAGGTACCCGGGTACATTCATACAAATCTCATAGAAAATGCATATTTTTCGAAAAAAAAAAAATTTGAAAAATTACAATTTTATCAATCTTAGCCGATAAAAACCCTATATTTAAAAATATTTTAATTCAATTTTGGTATTTCGATATATGCTGGTGTTCATAATTCAAATATACCCATTAATACCCATTAATTTGCCATTAATTGTGGCTATTAATACGATAATTCTGAAACTCATCCATCACGTATCAAATCTGACAAAACTGCAGAATTTCGTTATATTTAGGTTGTATTAAGTGTCTAAATTACGATGCCGAAAGTGCAGACTATATATAAGTAATTAAAGGGTATCTGTATACTGAAAAGCAATAGAAAGCGAACATCAGATAACTGTAGAAGGAAGAACGGTCTTATGTTTTGTTTGTTCCTAAAGAAACTCTGGAAGAAATATAAAAACGATAACTATTTTTTTAACATCGCTCTTGATCGTGAACTGTAGAAAAAAAAAATAAGTTCGTGGAATCTAACGCTCATTGAACAATCAGAAAAAACAAATGTAAATTTCAAATTACTTTTTGCAAATTTCGAATTTAGCGAAAAAGGCAACTTTTTGTTCGCATGTGCCAAAAAAGGAAAAAAACGTAATAATGATGTCTACCATGATTTCTAGCCCGTCTGTTCTGTAGAAGACATTTCGATGGTTCAGTCGGAAATTATCACTTATTATAATGAAACTATACTGCCTTGATCACCGTGTGCCGGTCCCATCGTTCTGATTTGATTTTTTTCTTTAAGTTGTTACATCTGTTGTTGATATTTGCGCTATCTCAAAATATACAGAAATCAATATTTACTTTATATGGTAGGTACCACGCCTACCGCTCTAATTCCTTCCACTTGTTTATTGATGATTTGTACTGACTATAGATCGGTTTGGGCCAAATTTAAAGACTTTTTCTCAACATTTTGAATATATAGTACTAAAAGTACGAAAATACCTAAGGATTCACATATATTTCCAAGCTTAGAAATATTCGAAAATATACTGTATGAGTCTCGAAGCAACGGTTTTGTCTTCACAAAGAACGCATCTCCATGTGAAATTCGTGAACGATGAGAGATGGCAGCGGAACTTAAGTTGTGTTCCCGGCAAAGAGTAATTTGTAGTTGCCTATATGGATCTGAAAGTAATAGATTTTTAGGTTCCAGTTTACTTATGTAATTCAATTTTCGGCAATTGGCAAGGAAATAGGTTCATAAGTGGTACGAAAAACCTTAGAACTTGAAAAATAGGGAAAAAAATGACTGTTTGCTAGAAAAATTCACATATTTTATTTATACTTCTCTTCCTTTTAAATCCAAAAATCGGATAGTTTTCAGCTAAATTGTTAACACTTAAGTATACTAAGGTACAGAAAACCGATTTTTAACCATTAAAGTTAATTTTTTAGTTTTATAGCTTTGGGTATAATATAAACTATATTATAGTAAACGTTGTACATTTTCATTTTTGGCTCAAATTTTTACATAATAGAATTAGTAAAATATATATTATGGTGAAATTTTTTCTACTTTTGGCGAAATTTAACAAATCGAAACAAATTATTTTTTTATTTATTTAAACAATTTTTTTTTTATTTATTTTGTATGTAAATTGTGTTTTCAATATGTTAAAAAAAGCTGATTTGGCGAACTTGGCGTTTTTTTAATTTGAATTTGGCGAAAAAGATCCGACAACCCTGGTCTCTGAAAGAAGCAAGAATAATTTATTCTCTTATGGTAAGTGTAATAAATTCCCTGATGAATTATGTGCTATAAACTAAATGTATGGCGGTGCAACATCTTTATATATATATAGTCTTTGATTGAAGGCTTTCGTTTCATTGTAATCAGGTCGGGTTGGCAAAACTTCCTAATGTTACCTGGTGACGAAAAACTATACATTGTTCATTTGAACTATACATTGTGCATACTCGTATAATAGCACACAATTCCCTAGTTTTAAATCTTTATAAAGTGACAATATGGCGGACGGTATAACAAGGTTGCCAATTCCCCATTTGCGGGGAGTAATAAGGCATAGCATAGTGCCATCTTAGTTATTACCTCTAAAACATCAGGCATTCTTGTGTTCAAATTAAATAATATTTATGTCAGCTTCTCTATTAAAAGTTGTGTTATAATATATTAAAAAATTTTAAGGTTTTCTTGATTAAATTGCTTAAATTATATCCTCATAAAATCAAAAAAACCTAATAATATAAACTCATTATTAATAAACTTTATTTGTATTCTGCGAACAACTTTTTGCGAATATTTTGACAGAATTAGTAAAAAAAAATGAAATCATGCCAACGATATTAACAAACTCATTAAAACTTCATTAAAATTTGTTCATTATTTTATCCAAAAAGACTTTTTTTACCAAATATAATTTTAGCACAACCTATGATATGGAATAAAATTAGTTTAATTAGCTTTTGCAATAGTTTTTTTTTTTTTTCATTGAAAATATTTTTCATTAAAACTGAGCTGGAATAATGCATACAAAATATATAAAATAATAATTTTAAAGTATATACGAGCACATACGTACTATTTTAAATTTGTTAAAATTATTTCCTATTAAACACTTAATTAAACTGCCATATACTGCCATATACATACAGACATATGTACATATCGTTGGTCTCATGTAGAAAGAAAGACCCTAATTCATATAATTTCAAATTTACAGTAGAAGGTGGGAGGAGAGGTGAATTTGTGTGAAGTTGTAAAGGGTGGGCAAATTTGAGGTTATGAAGTAAATTGGCATAAAAATAATTTTTTTTTTCTTTGGGAAATTCAGTTTTATTCATACCAATATAAAATAGAAATATGGGGATTAATAATGGAATATGATGACGTCCGCTCTTTTCACAAAATTTTTAACCACATTATGCAACAAAGCGTCGCTTATCTCGTCAACGCATCGGCGAATTTCATTTTTCAGAGCGTCCGTTTTTTGTGGTTTGTTCACGTAAGCCCGGTCTTTCAAATGATCCCAGAGAAAAGAATCCAGCGGTGTTAAATCACAAGAATGAGGCGGCCAATTGACATTGCCAAATCGAGAAATTACGCGTCCGGGAAATTTTCGAATTGTTTGGCTAGCTGTGTGGTTTGTGGCGCCGTTCTGCTGAAACTAAAGGTCACTGATGAAAACAATATTCAATTGTGGCCACAAAAAAAATGTTATAATGGTTTGGTAGCGCACAGAACTCATAGTGACGGCGTTTCCTTGTTATTTTTCGAAAAAATACGGTGCGATGATGCCGCCTAATCAAAAACCGCACCATACGGTTACTTTCTTTGGATGTAATTGTTTTTCGAGGACTGTTTGTGGATTTTGTGAGCCCCATATGTGACAATTTTGTTTGTTTACATAACAGCCTAATTGAAAATGGGCCTCATCAGTAAAGATGATTTTGTTGAAAAAGTGGTTCAAAATTTTTTGAAAAGAGCGAACGTCTGCTGACGTGCTAGAAGCGTACATTTGCCCGACATCATATTCCATTATTAATTCTTATATTATTATATATACTTTATATTGGCATAAATAAAACTGAATTAAAAAAAAAATAAAAAATATGTGTTTTTAAACCAATTTACTTCCTAACCACAAATTTACCCACCCTTTACTATATATTAGAATCACCAAAAACTCAATATCGAAAAAAATGCTAGTTAGGGCTTTTTTACATGAGATCAATAATACGTAAATATGTAAGGTAGTAAGGTTTGCATACAATCCTAGTTTTTCATAATCGTGATAACTTCTAAAAAAAATTCCGTTAATCCAGATTATCGATTAATTACAGTTTATTTAAAACAAAACTAATTTTTATAACTTTTTTAATTAAAAAAACAAAAGTAATACTCGTTTCATAAAAACTAGTCCAAAAACATACATTTGTATGTGCATTACTTAATTAATTAACATTATTTATATAATAAATCTTTTAAGAGATTATAGCATTTAACGATTGGTCACTAAGATGAGATATTATTTTTGTGCAAAAATTGGCTGCTATTAAAAATCTTTGTTTTGCTATATAAGAAAAAATCTTGCCGCAATATATTAAAACCTTCTATTGGGGCATGGGCTTAAAATATACATATGTATGTTGCAAAGTGTATAAGATTTTTGTTTTGTTTTTTATCCCTTATATTCTTAATAGGTAATAACAACTTTAGTTTGTATAATACTTGTAAAAGGTCCGTCATCAAACGTTTTCTTTTTCAACTAGTGCTTATTTCGTGAATGGTAACACTTAGCTCATATCTGATTTGACAGATAATTAGGTTTATCCTTCCGCTGAACGAATATGGTTGTGTATACTCTTTAACAACGCTGGGAATCTGGGCCTGCGGTCGACCTACAGAAGATGCCGATTTTGCCAAAAAAAATCATCTTTTCAGATGAAGCCCATTTAGATCTTGGCGGGTATGTAAATTGTCGCATTTGGACCACAGAAACCCGAACGCATACATTGAAAAGCCGATACACCCAATACGAATCACTGTTTGGTGCAGATTTTGGTCCAGAGGCATAATTGGGCCATTTTTCTTCGAAAATGAGCAAGGAGTGGCCGTTATAGTCAATGGCGATCGTTATCGGGCCATGTTGAACGAATTTTTGTTCATAAAAATTGAAGAGGAGGATATTAGCAACATTTAGTTTCAACAGGACGGCGCTACGTGCCACACAGTCGAAGCTACACTCGATATTTTGCGCCCTGTTTTTGAAGATCGCATTATCAGCCGCAGAGCTGATGTCGTTTGGCCACTTCGGAGCTGCGATTTGACACCGTTGGACTATTATTGGTGGGGTGCCGTCAAATATAAGCCAGAGACAGTTGACGCTTTAGAGGACAATATTCGTGAAGCCATTGGTGAAATACAGCTGCACACAATCGATAATGTGCTAAAAAATTGGACCGATCGTTTATGCTACTGCATGTCCAGCCGAGGCAGCCATTTGAATGAAACTATTTCCCATTATTAACCGGAAGGATTGTATTTTCAAATAAAAAAAAAAATATTTAGAAAATATTCAGTGGTTTTTTTTATAGCATTTAAAAAAAAAATTTTTTTGTCGGACCCTTTATTTTATCTGTAAGTTTAATTGGTATAGGACATTACAAAGTTGAGATAGGGATTCAAAATCGATATATTCAAATGCTCATGGATGATAATTCTCCAAGCTATCCCTTATGCAGCCTTTCTTTCTAACTTTAGTATTATCGAATTTCAACTCCTTTTGGCATTTAAAAGAAGAATAAGTTGTTTGTTATGAGCCTCTATTATTTTACAGATTACATTAAAGTTTGCAACCAAGAACAATTTAAATGAAACACAGCTTTTAATTATTCAAATATGCTTTGTTTACCTTTAAAAAAACCGTATTGGACAAAACCAGAAAAACCGGTCGAATAATAACCGTTCGATGTCCCTAGTATCCATATAAAAAATTATCTTTCAAAAAATGTATCAGTTTGCAAATTGTATAAAATAGTAAAATATCTTTGGCAATTTAATTATTTAACTGAGCCAAACTATGTACAATGAGCGCCCATATTTGAACCAAGCGACAGTCACTACCCAAATTAGTGTTTGTCGGCGTTTTGTAACTGTGGACGAAATAAGGATCGAATTTGTTGTTGCAAACCAAGCTACTTATTTTGGGCGAATCTTTTCTACAACTTATTTGAAAAATTTTGTATAAACTTTATTGCATTATGAAGGGATATTGTTGCGATATAATGCACTTCTAAGGGATATAAAGGGAGATTAAACAAATTTAATTTTAGGCTTGAAAACATTTTACGAGTTTTAAATTATTACAAAACTGAAAAACAAATTAATACTTCAATCCCAGTTTTAAAACTGTAATAGGCATATTAACCCTCATACGGCCTTCGGTTAAAAATTACCCCATTTTGGCTTTCGAAATTGTATGTCTGTTTACAGTTTTATTGGATCGATATGAAACTTAATTTTCTAAACTGATATTATAGATCAAAAGGCGGTAAAAAAAAAAAAAAAATTAATTTCTCCGAAGACAAATTTTTCAAAGAATTACATAAAAGTCCATCGGGTGAAATTTCACCTGTTCGGAAAAACGTGAATTTGAATCGAAATCAAAGAGTGGATTTATTCCTTATTAAAGATCTGAAGGGGAGAAATAATACGAGTGACAATATTGTTACGTTTTAAACTTTTTAAAATTGTTGAATTTTTTAAATTGCATTAAAAAAATAGACGTTGTACCTTATACAGTCTCCACAATTGAAATTAAATTATACAGTTTCTAATTTATTTTATTTAACTTCCACTTTATACCCAAATTTACTCAACACTTTTATTAACGCTTTAGCATGACTTTACTATTTGACTGCGAAATTATAACTGACTGACTAAGCACAAAACGCCACCTTTTATAGTAAATTAACATTAGTTTCGAATATTCTAGTAAATTCTAAGACCTTCTACTAAAATTCCGTTAAAAAATTCGAATTACCTATGCGACTTATAGTGGTACTGGCAGCAGGGTTTAAATAAATACAGCGTTGAGTGGGTGAGCGTAGCCTTGAAAAAATAAAAACCAATAGAATAAATTCCATAATAAAGTTTATAGCTCTAAATGTACAAATTTTGATGTGGCATATTAATTTTCGTAACAATATTTTTACACCATTGTTGTTGGCACAGTCTGTTTTTGACTAAATCAACAAAAAAAAACTTCGTAATCGTTTTTTATTGCATGTTCTTCTTCAGTGAAAAAATTGCTCTGGTGTTCCCAAAATATATAAAATTGTCAATGCCTTTAGCAATTTTCAGTACGATAAATCGATATTAGATGGAAGATATAAGTTACCAGAGATAATTTATTTAAAAAAAAAATTGAAAGCGGGTGTTGACAATTTGGATCAGCTGATGGTTACATACACAGTAAAACAGAAGACTAATCGCTGGCACCATGCATTGTTTTCCATTATAATAGACATTTTAGCAGTTAATGCATACGCCTAATGGCAGGAGATGAACAGCGATTAGAATAAAGAAAAAATTGTGCAAAAAGAAGGTTATAACTTTACGAATAGAATAGAAGTTTTTAAGCCCGATTTCTAACGCTAGTCATGTTTACTAAAGTCAGATTAAGCAATAATGCTGCTTAACACCATACGCCAATCCGACGAAGAACCTTTTACATCATCTTGTGGAAAAAAGAAAAATTCATTCGTAATCCAAATTTAAACTTTGTCCTAGAAAATGATTGGAAAGCCTATTTGGCATATACTTATTGTAAAAAAAAATCATTTGTGGACAACATAAAGTTGTATCTTTATCCATAAAAGCACAGTGTGGGATAATACATACATACATAATTTCCGTGACACTCCAAGTGGAATAAGGTGCACTTCTCTCAATCACTGAGCTGCACCCGATTCTATGTTTAGACCCATAAAATGCTAACTACATTTTTCCACCTGCTCCCAAAGGCAGATGCGTGTGTTAGTTTTTACACAGCATAATACTAGCTAATGTTATGAGGTGAAAAATATCAGATGGTTGAAAATTATCAGATGGTCTGGGATTGATCATAGGATCTCTTGGTTGGTAGGCGAGTGTCTTATATACCATACGACAGCGGTACAGTGAGATTATAAAGAGGGATAAAATAAAATTAGATGAATGCGGCAGATTTTTAATGAAAATAGATAAGTAAACAAGTCTTAAAAATAGTGGACAAATCTGAACATATAAGGTACTGGTGGTATTTAAATATTTCCTCGTTTTAAACTAATTTTCTTTATGTTTTTAAATAAAAAGAGCGTTGCCTAAAAACAGATTAATTTTTAGAGTTCTGAGTTCGACGCCCGATGATCTGTATAATTTATAATTGAGTTTTTCTTATTTCGCCCCGAGATCAGAATTAAATTTTTTTCCAAGTAAATAGAAAATTATATTTTACAATGATTTCCTAAATAAGAGAACTGACAACCATGAAAGAATAAGCAGCTACTCTAGCAAAACTGAGCTACGGAATTCATCATAGGGATTCTTTGTCCGAACATCAAATATTCAACTCACACTTTCCAGAAATCGCATATTGAAAGTATTAATTTCTATATGTTAATGAGTTAGTCGAAGTCATCACATTTTTCAATGTAATTCTCTTGTTCCATCATTGTCTTGTTCTACCATCATACAAATTTTTATTCATGTAGAAAACAATTTTAATCCTGATCTCAAGGCAAAATTAGAAAAACTCAACTATTCACTTTATTAATATTTTCATATAGAGGGATCCTGGGAAATTAAGAAAAAAATTATTGCTTTCCGAAGAAACTCAAAATCCCGAAAAAAAAACACTTAATTTGTTACATAAAAACGTGACGAATTTAGTTTATTTTGTATTATTTTTTATATAGGGTCCGCCACCTAACGTTTTTTTTTTCAACTAGTGCTTATTTCGTGAATTTTAACACTTAGCTCATGTCTGATTTGACAGATAATTAGTTTTATCCTTCCGATGAACGAATATGGTTGTGTATACGCTTTTTTCGCTTCGCTAAGTTGGCCTGCGATCGACTTACAGAAGATGCTGATATTGCCAAAAAAAAATCATCTTTTCAGATGAAGCCCATTTTGATCTTGGCGGGTATGTAAACAAGCGAAATTGTCGCATTTGGGTCACAGAAAACCCGCGCGCATACATTGAAAAGTCGATACACCCAAGACGAGTCACTGTTTGGTGCGGATTTTTGTCCAGAGGCATAACTGGGCCATTTTTCTTCGAAAATGAACAAGGAGTGGTCGTTACAGTCAATGGCGATCGATATCGGGCCATGTTGAACGAATTTTTGTTCACAAAAATTGAAGAGGAGGATATTAGCAACATTTGGTTTTCAACAAAAAAAAAAAAAAAAAAAAATTGTTGGCGGACCCTTATTTATACATATTGGCCCATATTCTTAGCCCCACACTTAAGTCGACACTTACTAGAGTATGTCTTTAACTTAAAACCTTTTACTATCCTTTTCATATTAATAAATGAAAATAAAGTATATTTTATGGCTTTAAATGGGTGTCAATTACACTTTGCTTAATGTTTATATAGAATTTTTTTGTTAATTCGTGGTTTTTATTAATATTTCATCAAATTGTACTTAAAAGCATAACTATTTCCTTAAAGTGTTTCAAACGCAAATAAATATAACAACTGCCTAAAAAATGGATAAGACAATTTTTCCAACATCAGTTACTTTTCTGAATTTTTTTCGCGACCAATATTGTCAAATTGATAATAAATCGTCATATTTGGCAGACGTGTTTGTAAGCGTGTATATATCATATCTTGTAGTTCAGATACTTGAGCAAAATATCCTTGGCTTTAGCATTGCGTTATAATATATTGTTACGTTTTAACCTTTTTAAAACGTTTGAGTTCATTTTTATTGCATTAAAATAAAATAAAACACTATTTTTATTCTTGTTGTTTTACTATCTATCTCTTTTTTATTAATTCCACTGTACTTTAAGACATCAAATTCGCTTTTACAACACTTTTTATTTGCGCCTTAAACAGACTTTACTTCTTGACAGCCAATTTAGAACTAACTAACTCTAACTCTTTTATAGTAATTCATCGTAGTTTAGAATGTTCTAGTAGGGACACGAATCTTTGATTTTTCGACGTTAATTCAAATGTTCTAAAATAACACAAAATGTAACCGATCCATGCAGTTGGCAGCACTATTAATTAGTGCAAGTAATCTTAGAAGTTTTTAAGCCTTGACACAAGCCAATACATTTTTTAGCTAAAAGCTCATAGCTAAAAAATGTCTTTAGCATTTTCATTTTCGTAACAATATTTATTATTGTTATGTTCCAGAACTTAGATACCTACAAGAGAGCTGATTTTACACATCAGCTTATCTTAGTCCATTTCAAGATAGCAGTCAGTCCGCACGATTAGAATGCTGTCAAGCTGGAAGAAATGACAAAACTTTTCTAACTTGATATTACGTTTACTGTATTTTGTGTTGTTAAAGGAATTATCTCTCATATTTTTTAATGGTGGGGCCTAGTCCCGTCTGTACAACTGCACTTTTCAGAGATTAAGGTTTAGCAAACACGTAACGACGGCTGAGTGCTAAATGGCAAATATCATTGCCAAATTCCATAGTCCCAAGTGTTGGTTATGTTTCCATCTTATGCCTCTGCCAACATTTGTATCATTGCATCAAAATCTATATTCTACAGAAGCTGGCATAATATGCATCCCTGTTGACGTGTGGAGAGCAGAGCTAATGATATGTCTATAGTAGAAAGGAACAAAAATTCGCGGAACACAATTCTTCTTTTATCTATTTTAGGCTTCTTACAATCGAAATCCCTTTCACAATAATCAATAATAACAAGATCTCTTCTAATCAAACAATTGTTCGCAAATTTTTCATTTCAGTTTTATTTAATTTTTTTTTTTAATTATTTAAAAATAGGCTCAGCTGGTTTTATATATAGGGTCGACTCTAACGCCAAAAGTATACTTTAAGTTGTCAGTAAAACCTGAAACAGGGTGATTTTTCACCCAAAGAACATTACTATAAGTTATTTTGAGGAACGTATGAGGGTTAAACAAACTATTAATGAGACCATAAATTATTGTGAAATTAATCGTAATTATGTATAGAATTTGAATAACTTTCTAAAAACTTTTTCCCATTAATTACACTTAAGTAGACATTTTCATAATGTTATTTAAAAATTAATGATTTTCTGTGCAAGTTTTTTGTTGTTTTGTTTTGTTGATTTTAAAGTATCATCAATCAAATTTAGAATCATTTTCATTGTTATACACGAGTATATATATTTTTTTTTTTTAATTTGAGTAATGTTTTACCTCATATATGTATATTTTATATAAAAAGTTTAATAAAAATATGACATAAAAATTAATTTGATATTTGGAATGGCATTTAACCAGTTAATCTAATGAATATTTCAAGTTATGTCTGACATTTGTCTGATTTTATGTCTGCTCAAGTAATTTAATGTGTATTTTAAAAAACAGCATAATTACACTACCGCTGACTTCATTAGGTTCACAATTTTCTCTAAATTCGAATTACTAAGTTGAGCAATGGAATTAGTCACTAAAGTAAGTAAATAACTATTCAATCTAATCCACCAAGTTTTGTATCAAAAAGCTGGAACATTTTTTTAATTTGATCTGTTCGTCCTCTTATCTCTAGTTGTCGTATTTGGCGGCCTGGATGGTCCCAAAAATGCTCTATTGGGTTAAGAACAGGTGACTAAAAAGTAGTATTTAGTTTTAGTTTTAGTAAAACTGTAGCCATTCCTTGACAATAAGAACCGTATGTTTCGGGTCATTAATCTTTTGAAATATTAAGGAGTCATTTTATACTTACTGCATGACTCTTTCTATCAAATTATATTACACGGTGCTATAAAACAAATACCTGGCAAGTGATACTATTTTTCTGTTAGGCACTCTCGAGTAGAACAAGCGGTCGTTTTTGGAATTTGCGAAAGAACTCTAAAATCTCGAGTTACGAATATAAAACCAGTTTCTTTTAACCTCATGCACTTATTAGGTCATAACCTAGCTGAATATTACCCCACTATAGCTCTGCATTCGGTTTCGGAAAGAAGATAAACAAACCTTTTAAATGATATATATGTTGCTTTAGTAATCTTGAGGAATATGGGCGTCGTATGTGTCGAAACTGATGATGACACAACAACCTATTCTGACGAATGTTTAGATGGCTCGCGGTCTTTTCTATTATCTGAATTGTCTTTACCATCTATAATAACTCCATTTATTGATGAATTAACAGTCTTCAATAATTTATGAAAGCTTAAGTATTCTTATAAATCTGAACCTGAAGGAATTCCTAGTTGCATACTTATTAAATGTGCTGGAGCACTGGCTAAGCATTTGACAATCATTTTTTATTTATCAATAAAATGTGGATATTTTCCTACAACCTGGAAGAACTCGTTCATTATTCCGTTGTTTAAATCTGGCTGTAAAAATAACATCGCAAATTATGGAAGTTGAGTGTAATTCCAAAGCTTTTTGAAAAAAATAATAACTGACCGTCTTTGCTTTCATCTGCCCAATATGAATTTAGAAAAAGTTGCTCGACGGTTATAAATATTTTACAATTAACAACTTTAGCCAACCGTGGTTTTATTTATCAAAAGCAAGCACCCGTAATATACATCGACTTCAGTAAATCATAAGCTTATAATAAAAAACTCGGTCTTATGGGTTTTACACCAAATTTTCTGCTATGGATTTAATCATACTTGACAAATAAAAGATAGACTGTATGTTTTAAGGGTCTTACTTCTAAACCAATTGATGTTCTATCTGGTGTACCACAAGGAAGCCATCTTGAGTCAGTGCTGTTTTCTCTTTTTATAAACGACTTGCCAAATATTATAAAAATTATATTGATTATGATGATCATATTCTTCTACAGATAGACTTGGATGCCGTTAGCTCTTGGTGCAGGCTTAATCTCATGGAGTTAAATCCAAAAAAAATGTAACTTTATGTGTAATGTAACCTATGTCCTACAAAGACATCTAAATAAATTGGATAATTTCTGTGACCTCGGAATTTTACTGAACAACAAATTAAATTTTATTCAGCACATCCCATTAACTGCTAATAAAGCATATGCAGTCCTTGGATTTATAAAACGTTGGGCAAAAGAGTTTAAAGACCCATAGATAACGAAACAGCTTTTTACTAGTCTCGTGAGTCCTATTCTAGAATATTGTTCAATTATTTGGGGTCCTATGTATAGGGTCCGCCAAATAATTTTTTTTTTTTTTGAAAATGCTATAAGAAAACTGCTGAATATTTTCTCAAATTTCTTTTCTTATTTGAAAGTACAATCCTTCCGGTTAATAATGGAAAATAATTTCATTCAAATGGCTGCCTCGGCTGGCCATGCAGTAGCCTACACCATAGGTCCAATTTTTAAGCACATTATCGATTGTGTGCAGCTGTATTTCACCAATGGCTTCACGAATATTGTCCTTTAAAGCGTCAATTGTCTCTGGCTTGTTGGCGTAACACTTATCTTTGACGGCACGCCACAAATTATAGTCCAACGGTGTCAAATCGCAGCTCCGAGGTGACCAAACGACATCAGCTCTACGGCTGATAATGATATCTTCAAAAATAGGGCGCAAAACATCGAGTGTAGCTTCGGCTGTGTGGCACGTAGCGCTGTCCTGTTGAAACCAAATGTTGCTAATATCCTCTTCTTCAATTTTTGTGAACAAAAATTCGTTCAATTATGCCTCTAGACCAAAATCCGCACCAAACAGTGACTCGTCTTGGGTGTATCGGCTTTTCAATGTATGCGTGCGGGATTTCTGTGCCCAAATGCGACAATTTTGCTTGTTTACATACCCGTCAAGATCAAAATGAGCTTCATCTGAAAAGATGCTTTTTTTGCAATATCGGCATCTTCTGTAAGTCGATCGCAGGTCCACTTAGCGAAGCGAAAAAAGCGTATACACAACCATATTCGTTCAGCGGAAGGATAAAACTAATTATCTGTCAAATCAGGCATGAGCTAAGTGTTACCATTCACGAAATAAGCACTAGTTGAAAAAAAAGTTAGATGGCGGACCCTTTATAAGATTCACAATGATAGCATTGAATCCATGCAGAAACAGTTTCTGTTATTTTGTCTTCGGAGCCTGCAATGGAATTCTTTTAACTTGCCGCTTTATAGGAGCAGACTTGCGCTTATAAAGTTGCCAACTCTCAAAATCCGTAGAACAATGTTAAATATAAAGTTTGTCTTCAACTGGATAAATAGTAATGTATGTTCTGATTTCTTAATTAATAATTTATCTTTTAATGTTTCGTCTTGTCCTACACGTCATTTTTGTCTTCTTTCAATTAATGTATTTATAACAAGTTATGCCAATTCTAATCCGAGAATTTGTACCGAATATAATAAACTTTATTCTCATATTGACTTTTTTCATAATGTTAATAGTATTAAATGTTTAATAAATTTCTCTTTGAAATAATTGACGCTGTATTTTTCTAGTCTGTAAGGATATTATATCTACAGACTCAAATAAATAAATAAGTAATTTTCTCCAGCAACCACATTTTTTATCAATTTTTTCACACGTTTTTCAAGTTTAGATGCGTTTTGAGCACTGTTTCGTATAGGAACCGTACTATTTATAAATTAACGAAGAAATTGTATTTAGTTATGAATAGAATGAGATTAAAGGATTAGAAATCGGTTCGAAATTGTCGGAGTTATTAAGCTATTTCGTAAAGCGACTCAGGAAAAAATTCTACAATTGTTAGGAGACTGGTATTTATTTTTATTACTTTGAAACTATTTCTAAAAAAGTTTACAATTTTGCAATAATTGCATGATTTCTTCATGAGCTTCTTTAATAACTTCGTTAATTTTCTGCAACTAATTATGTGTAAGCCAGATACCCAGCTATATACTTAGAACTTGAAACACGCTTAGTTTGAGCGTCACTTGCTTATATTTGTTTATGTTTATTTTTAGTCCACGGGTGTTAATAGACCTTTTGTTTTGCATAATATCTGAAGATCTTGCATATTGTCCCATATAAATGTTATTTAGGTTCTCGCCATTTATTTTGATGTCCTTTTGCACTTAGTAGAGCGCTGCATCAAGTATGTATTTAACGAAAGTTGTTAACCCTACTGGTTTTTTGACCAGTAAATGCACTAAAATGTGTTTTTCTTTAATTTTTTAGAATAAAATATGTTTGTAATGCATCCAGATTGCAAAATTAAATTAAGTTTTATTTTTGTAATTTCCCTTATTTAGTGAATCATACCAATTGTACTTTGTGAATAATAATTGAAAAAATGGCTTTTGGTCACCCGATTTTTTCGAGAAATAATGACCAAGTGATCTTTGCGTGGATGAGACTATAGCCCGAAGGTAGAGATATGTTACGAAGATGCAACTATTGATAAACAGTTGGTAGCCATGATAATCCAAAAAGTTAATACTATGAAAAAACAAGCTGTAACAGGTTGCTTTATATCCCACTAAAAGCTTGAAAGGACAAAATATCACTTCTGATAACTTTTTTCGTTGTTCGAATTAGAAAAAAATCTTATTGAATGGAAGCTTACTAATAGGTACAGTTCGAAAATATAATACATTTACTTCTTCTAAATGGTTGTTTTTAAAAAGTTCCTTTATACACAAAAATATTTGCTTTCAGTGAAACCGCCACATTGGTTTCATTGCACAACACCTGCCAGAGGTTTACTAGAAGCGTCATCTGTTCGAAGACGTGGTCAGCTGTTACAAATCTAAGTAAGTCCATCAGTTTTACCAAGATCATTATCCTTACCAGGCACTTCTGCAGGGCACTGCGACCCATGGGATCTACTGCGGACTTTCTAGTCTGCAATTTGTTCAGCAATTCTGCTACCTTCTTAATGGTCACCAGCAGATCTAAAACCCTAATGGTGGATATGTCTCCGAATGAGACTATATACTTTTTAATCTAAGCCTATCAAGTACCCCACATTCACACAATATGTGCTCCACCATCTCCGATGTCTGTGAGCTCAGTCTACAATCACAAGCAGCATATTTATATCCAAAATACAAGGACAAATAATTTATCCTTCATTTACTGAGAAAGCTTGACTATCGCACTTGTTCTTTAGACCAAATTCATAAAAATAAATCGAATAACAGGATCGGACCAAAATGGTCTTTTATCTAAGGCTTGTAACTTTTCATTTTGTTATCTTCTTTAATATCATAGAACACTAAAAACATCGTAAAACTAATAAAATATAAATATATCACCTGAGCTAACGCTTTTAGTTGATAGGTTGAAGCGTTCCGTTGTTAAAGCAAAAAGAAAAACAAAATATACCAAAATGGTTCAAACCTAACAGCAGGGTTAAATAATATATCCATGTAGTACATCATTTCTAAATTTGACGTCAACTGTGCATCCATCGTAGTTCCTCATATGTGCTGTTTGACTCAGGTATAGATTTTTTATGCATTAAATGTCTTTTCCATCAAAATATAGCCTATGAAGTACATACATATGTGCTTAAAATAGCTTGTCGTGCTTTACTTTATCAAACGCCTTTTGGTAATCGACAAAACAGAAAAATATCGGGTGGGTCATTTAAAAATTTAAATTTAAAAATGCAATAAACAAAAACGGTTAGAAATTTTGCCAAATTTTTTAATTTTTTTTTTTTTTTGTGTTGAAGTACAATTGTTCCGGTTAGAAATGATATATTATTTCGTTCATATGGCTGCCGCGGCTAGCCTTATAGTGGTCGTATCTCGGCAATGGCATCACTCGTATTTAACGGCACCATACAAGGAATAGTCCAACGGCGTCAAATCGCAGCATCTTGGCGGGCAACTGACGCGATAAATCATTTGTGGCAAGAGATGTGTGGCAAATGATACTATAGATGTCTCCATTGACCACGATGGTTCCGCCTTCCTCATTTTTAAAGAAATATGAGCCACTGATGCCTCTGCTCACAAGCGGCACCAAACGGTCACTCGCAATGGGTGCTTTGGTCTCTGTAAGACCACTTTTGGTTTTCTAAGCACAAATACGGCAATTTTGCTTATTAACGTACCTACGAAGATGAAAATGAGCTTCATGCGGAAAGATGAGTTTAAGTGATGATAAATTTCCAATAAATCCCAATAGAAATAATATACTGAATTCTGTGACAGAAAAGAATGACTTAAGTATTGCCTGATTGGAAATAACCGCTGGTTAAAATTTAAACCGATAGATGGCTCACCCGAAACGTTCTTATTAATGTCCATACAGTTTTGGACAAGAGTTTGTAACGTCCTACGAGTTTCTAGATTTTAAATCAAATTATACGCTATTCATACACATATGTAGTTTTCGCATTTAGTGCATATGTGACTATGAACAACGTTTATGAAAATTTTCGGACCAAACTTGTCTTAAACTTAATAGGTAACTATTAAAGGTTTATCAAATGTAAATCTTGTTAAATATGATAATTAAAACGTTAAGTATTTCATGATCATTCATCTTTAGTATATATCTTAGGGTTGACAACCCTTTTTTTAGTTAAAAATATATAATGAATTAACAAATTAATCAAAATAAAAATGAATGAAATCACTGCTTACAGCTTTTCCCCACTTCTAAGCAAATTTTCCAGCCCATTTCAGAAAAACTTCTCGTCTTTTAAGGCGATCTAACTTTGAAACCGATTTTATATTTCTTGAAAGGAAGTGATTCGATGAAATGCCAAAATATATTGTATTCGGGAACAACCAATAGTCAGAGGCATCGCTGTTCGATGAATACAGTGCATGCGGCATTTGAGCGTTCCTAACAATGGCTTGGCAACTTTTACGATATAACGCTGAGTGTTGTCATGCAAAAGAATAACTTAATCATGTCATCATGTCTGTCTTTGTATACCGGCCGTTTTTCTCGTAATTCACGATTCAAACGAAGTATTTGCAGTCTGCTTCAGCAGGCAACAGTACATAACGCTTCTTAGATCCGACCAAGAATGCAAAATTGCATTATAAATACTAAAATAACGTATATTTACTACCAAATAAAAAATATTGGAAGAAGTTATAAAACCCAATAAAATCTGGTGGATTGGGTTTTTGCCAATTCAGATACATATATCTGCACAAAATTGTAATAATAATATATTTTATATTTAAAATTTTTGCTAATTTCAATTCAATTAATCGTTGAGTGAAAAGTTTTAGAGAGAGTGGTAAACTTTGTTTATTAGATGTTACGCGGAAGCTTTTTAGGCACATTATAGAGGGTGTCCAAAATTGAGGTATCATGTTAATTTTAATAAAAAAAATACCTCCTTTCAGATATTAAAAATATTTCGATTTCAGTTTATTCAAAATAGGTTCCGGTTAAAATTTAACAAATATGTCGGTCAAGTGACATCGCCTATTATCTCGGCATGTCTTTCACTAAACTGTTGTCGATGGTTGATATCTGCTCGATAATATTGGTTTCCAGCTCTTGAACTGTTGTTGCTGTTGTTATTGCTGTACACGTTCGATTTCAAAAAGCCCCACAAAATATCTAAAGGTGTCAAATCGTTCGATCTTGGTGGCCAATTTACTTTTCCTCTACGAAAATAATGCGATTTTCGAACTTTTCTTTCAAAAGATTTATTGTTTCTCTTGTTGTGCGACAAGTGGCACCAGCCTGTTGAAACTACATATTCTCTAAGTCTAAATCAACAATTTTCCGCCACAAAAAGCTCCGGATCATCTCCCTGTAGCGATGTCCGTAATCGCATTTCAATTTTCGTTTTCAACAAACAGCAAATTTTTGGGTATGTAATGGTTCCATTGCACTGGAAATGGGCTTCTTCGCTGAAGATTACTTTGTATAAAACTTCTCATTTTCTTCTTGTTTTTCGATGACCCAAGAAACGAACAAAACGTGGTCAGCTGGCTTTTTGATGGGTATTGTTTTAGTATTTATAATGCAATTTGAACTCTTGTTGGGATCAAGGCGGCACTGTGTACTATGAGGTGCTAAAACTAGGTGATAAGAGCAGACTGCAACTACTTCTTTGAACTGTGCATTATGAGAAAAGCTGCTCGGTTTTACCTCAAATTCCACACCCGCCGTATTCTCCAAACATTGCTCCTTCTGACTATTCGCTGTTTGATATTGTTTGAGCTAAAAGAAAAACGGACCGAATTAATTTGTTCTCACAATACGTAGATTTGAATTATTTGTGTTGTAAATAAACTACGAAAACCCTTAAATAAAAAATCCAATCCTGGTTTAAGCCCGGGTGGTTTTAATCAGGTTATCCAGTGGGTTGTTAAATTGAGATCACGATGCAAAATGTGGAATAATGTGGATCGTTTGATGTTTAATTGCTGCGAACTATGACGAATGGAGATTTTCGGATCTTCTTCAACACTTCTGCTTACAGCTGCTATAGTCTCGGTTGAATGACCACTACGTTGAGAAATTCTACTTCTGTTATCATGAACGGATCCAGTTTCTTAAAATTTCTTAATTATCAGCTTGAAGGCAGGATTTGTGGAAAACTTTTGCTTTTTTCAAAAAATGTTTTTATAATAAAAACACGTTGTTCCTTCGTATAACGGTCCATATTAACTTACCGGAATGTATTCAGAATCTGAAAATAAAAATCTAGAATAAAAACTACAAGTAGAGAAAAAATGGCAGGCAAATTAAAATGAAACCTCCATTTTGGACACCAATTAATACAGATGTTTTACTTACTTTTAAATTGTTCATTTATACCACCTTTTTATTTATAAATTCACCAAAAATCATGTCTTTTATAATTTTAAGAACAAAAGTCTTCAAAATAAACAAAAATTTACTTTAAAGAAGTTTACTCGTTAAGATTGCTTCGTATAATTGTATTTTAGAAAACCTTTAACACGTTGCTATAGCATTGATTTTCATGACAACGCAGGATGACGTGAATGCTATAGCATTCAAAAAATTCGAAAATATTATTTTGACTTTAATTTTTTAATTATTGAATTATATTGTATAATTAACAAATTTATATAAATTGCTAATTATATAATACCTGTTAAGGTGTGGACTAACTGATTCCTAAGGTTTTTTTGTATTATCTTATTTTATGAAATATTTTCATCAAATTTCGGAAAAAATATCCAATTTCAAAATAAAACGAGTGTCATGCTATGCACCCCTTTGAAATTTTTAGTGTCCGCGAATATGTTAAGAAAAAGTCAATAATTTTTTATTAATTTTTTTTTCATACGCAACGTTGATTTGTGCTATAAAATTAGAAAACATGTTTTGGTTTTTTGTTTGATTAAAGTAACCTTCGGTGTTTATTATTGATTAAGGATACGAAAAACATAAAAAAGTGAAGTTCCTTAGAAAAGCATAAAATAAAGACATACAAATATTTTTGTGTATATTTGATCGTTTACTTTCATTTTCTATGCATATTTTAACACTTTAAAGCCATAAAAAAAATTTATTTTTGTTATATTTTTTTTTTTTTATGTGGTATTTTGGGTAAAAATATTAACACTTCTTATAGGTGTTGTCCCTTTTTTATGGGTTTTTAATGGTTTTAAGATTATCTAATACAGAGTAAAATGAGGGCAAATATTTATATTTAAAGAGAGATAATCATTAATGGCTTTACCGAATTGCCTTTTTTACTTACAATGATGCCTTTTTAATAAAACGACTAATAAGGTATTAACGAGGTTCATTTTTTTCTGTATAAAAACTTTATCGCCGTACTTATTTGTGATATATTGTGTTTGGACAAAAGTTTGTAATACACAATTAGCTTAATACTTTTATTATACTGAAAATTGTGAATGGAGTGCAGTAACAGGCATATTTATACCAGCACCTTTGACAATTGTATGAGTAATTTGAGAACCTGACTCTCAGACTACACTGCAAGAAAAAATTACATTTTTTTACACAAATGGTTATGTACATAGGAAAGAGTTCTCTCACACTTTAAGTTTACATATTTTGATAGATATTTTCAAAGGAAAGTTTTGTTTTAAGGAAAGTTTTATAAAACACAAATAATATAAAATATAAAAAATTTTATTGAATTTCCTGAGATTTTTTGCTATTTTTAAAGTTTGTCCCACTTTTTTGAAAAATAAAACGCGCTATAAAGCTAACACTCTACAGGTCGCGTATCCTCCCAGTGCTTCTTTATGCGGCTGAAGGACTCGCTAGCGGTGTCAAGGTTTGATGCAGAAGTCTGTGGACGTCGACATAGAGGTCAATTTCGCTTGCGTTGGAAGAGCCAAATCAAAAAGGCCCTGTTATCAGTTAGTGTGTTCATCTGGCGAAGATACCCACGAGGCAGAGGCGCCGAATTCCGATAATCTTCTTTAAAGTATATCCGTTCTTTCCAATGATTAACATTACTTAACTCCTTATTCTACTAATGCAACTGATCTCAGTTACATACATATGTATATCTAATGTTGGATACAGAAATTCTAAGGTATGGATGTAGTGTTATCTACTCTTGAACAGCATTATAAATATTTGTAACGGTATTCCTTGCAGTTTCTGTAGGTTATTATAAAAGCTAAGGTATTACTGGATTTTGTATAACTTCTTTTTTTTAACTGATAGAAACTCTCAGGATTATGTACCAAAACTTTAAGTAAGTAAGTGTTTGAGGGAAACTTATTTAATGAAATAAGTTTATTTTTTATAGGTATTTAATTTTAGAGTTTCTGATTTTTATTAAATTTTCTAACAATATAAAACATTAAATTTGATATGTCTTAATAATAATAAATTTATATTATTTAAAGAAAACTTTTAATATAAATATTTACACACATGTCTAACCAAACACCAATTCACAAAGTATGGTATGATTACCAGCATCACAATATTATATCTCAAGGCTATACGCTTCTTCTTCACTTAAATACATTGCATCGGATACATAGATACTTATGACTTGTTATGTTTTTCTACCTTTTAATCTAATCTACTGATGCCTTTTAAAGATAAAATTTGTACTTCACAAAGCAACAGCAAAAGCAGCAAACGGCTCTAACCAGAAATGCTATATGTACAGCAGCTGAAGAAGTTTTTTTCTCTCTCTTACTCATATAAATTGTAATTTGTACACTCCAAGAATGAATGTGATGATACAAATACTTGTAATGCATAAATAACAAGAGATATAATATAAAATCTGAATTTCAAAACAGAATATGTCATACCCTGCACTTAAGGCCACTTTACAGTATAATACTGAGTATTAGTACCATGTCAAAAACTTAAATAAAATGGGAACTATTATACTGTGAAGACAACATAGGAGAAAGTTTAAGTTAAAGTTAAAAGTTTTTTGCATTTGTGAGAAATATTATTTAAATAATTTGAGCAAAAGTAAGTAGAATTTATAAAAATTAATTTTAGCACATATTTATTCACATACCTGTGTACATATTTGTATTTACAGGGGTGAACACTCAAATAGCAGACAAGAAGAAATGATTATCGACTTTATGGAAAAACACCCAGATTTGGCCAGAGGATTTACCAAACGACATCGCATTAAAGTCGATAATCTTTGGCAAACCCTTACAAATACGGACAGACAAACGCTTGGAAAAAAGTAATTTTCCCCAACTATTTTAGTTTAACTTTTAATTTTATTAAAATTATTCGCATGGAATTATAATAAAGCACAAATTAAAAAAACAAAAATTGAGATTAACAAAAAGTAATCTCGTGCAGCTGGAGGAGGCCCTAATAATCGACAATATATATATAGCAGAGATGAAGCCATTGGCCTATAATATATCGTCGTTTGAGTTTCAAAATGATAATGAAAATGAAGATTAGTTATTCGATCTTTAAATACACCTAACATAGAGCAGAACATCCAGGAATTGCAAGGATCTAGCACAAGCCAGCCAGAAAAACAAACAAAAAAAATTTATGTCAGATGAGACGAATATTTGCTCCGAAATATCAAAAACATTAATAAAATTACACTGTAATGTAGAAAACAGTGTTAAAATATAAAAAAGTCCGGAGGTTAATACCCGTAAAGCTTATAAAATATTGGGTAAAATTTCTGACCGTATAAAGGAAAAAGCGAAAACACTAACCAAGCAAAGAACAGAAAACGAGAGGCATATAAAGATATTGAAAAAAAAAGCCTACGAAAAAAACATTATAAAACAAAAACTGTTAGAAATACAAAAAGAACAGTTGAATACATATATAAAATTTGGAAGAAAATGATTAAAACATTTTTTTCTTTTACAAATACGTAAATCCATACCAGCAAATTTAATTGCAATGTAAATTTATTACATATACGAGTATGTACTTATGTATATAATAATAGAATAAATAAAAATACAATATAAAACTAAAACCAGTATTTTAAAGCAGGGCTGCCATATTTGCCGGCATTTTGCCGATTTTTTGCTTTAAATTTAACGAAATGCCGATTTACAGATTTTTGCTCCAAAAATGCTGATTTTTCGAGGAAATCTAAAAACACGTCAACTTTACAATTTTTAAGATCACTGAAATACTTGCTACATATATGCATAATTTATATGTATAATAATGTTTTTAACTCAACGCATAATCGGTCAAAGTAACGTATGAATACTTAAAATACAATAATCGGCCAATTAGCAACAATCTTCATATCCTTTGTAACCTAGAACAGACGAAAAGCTTCTTAGAATTGATTTGGACGCATTTTGTCATTCTTCCGGCTCTATGGAGGGTTTTCACGGTATATTTAAAAATAAAATAAATAAATACAATTTATGCATTAATAATTAATTTTTTAGCTCCAAAATGATTTTTTATTTTTATTTTATTTATTTTTTTTGTTTTTGTGAAGGATAATGAATTAACAAGTAAATCAAAATATTGTCCATCATTACTGACAACTTTTCAATGCGTCTCAGGTAATTTTCGAATCTCGTCTACAAAAAAAAAAAAAAAAATATCTCATCTTTTGAGGCCAAGTAGTAAGAAAAAACAATGTACAGAGAATAGGGCGGATGTGATAATATATCGCATTTGATGGTTTCTACAATTTTTTTTGCAACTTTTGTTACGTGAAACTGAGCGGTTTCACACAAGATAATAACTTCACCATGTTTATCCTTATATTCCTGCCATTTTTCTCATAATTCAAAGTACAAACAAAGTAATTGCAGTGTGTACCGTGATTTTAGCAGCTCGCAGAATATAACGCCCCCTTGGTCGTACCAAGAATGCAAAATAATAAAACATAATTTATTATAAGACATAGTAATTGCACTAACAAATAAAAAATATTGTAGTATTGCACGAAATTTAAAAGCAGTAATAAAACCCTGGGCTTAAAAAAAACAAGTTTTTGCCAACCCTGCTTTAAGCTGTCAATTTCTTTTTGATGGAATCTTCTAGCAAATTCATTCAAAAAATATTCAATTACATAAATCTCTGGGTTCAACGCGGGTTTTTTTTAAAGTTTGGAATAGTTACAGATTAACGAAAGCCTGGCGTGTGTTTTAAGTCGTTATTTTGATAGAATTCGCTGTTGTTGTCTATACCCAGTTTCCCTGCACTTTGCTTTACAATTTTCTCTCTAATATTTAGACAAGCAAAGGCGAATATTCAGCAGTTCTGTTTGTTAATAAAAATATCATTATCGTAAAAAATGGGAAATTTTATTTTGCCATTTTTGCCGATTTTGAATCAAAATTATCTGACACCCCTGTTCTAAAGATATTGGGCTATACTATCTCTAATTCTGCTACCTTTGTCATTTGTAGTACTGTCAACATCATCATCTTTAGCATTTGTATATTTTGAATTAAAATTTAGTATTGAACTTTGGTCAATTAAAAAAAAAAATACACATATTGTAGAAAGCACAGCTAATGTTTATTATTTTTATGACTTTGCAGGGCTGGTACTATAAAGGTCGAATTAGACAGCTGTTTCTGCTTTTCAGAACTCCTATTGTTCTCTCCTATGTTTAACAGAACCTGCAAGACAATTGGTTTAAGTGTATAACATGAATCAACTAGAAGCCAAGATCTACGTTCACCATTTTCATACCTTAGACGATAAAAATCTTTCTGAGCACTCAAATTCCACACAAAGAAATCATGGCTTGTTTCATCCACTGCAACTAGATATATTCATATCTGAAAAAAAATAAATAAAAATTGGGAATCAGAAAAATTATTTTAACTCACAAACAACATGTAAAACAATACACCTACAATCATTGTATTAAGACTATAATAACCCTTTCTATAAATGGTCTTGTCTATCTGGCTTGGCTAGTTTTTGATTTTAAAATATTGTTACGAGAATAAAAACGCCTAAATTGTAGGATTTTGGTATATTTTGTGTCACCCTGACAATGCCATACTTATTTGTGTATCCGGCAGCACTGATAATTAAATCATCTCTGTGTAACACCACCTCAAATGTTTAAATTTAACGGATAGAGGGTATGAGATCATTTGAGACATATCCGGAACCTTCCAAGCTATAAGCAATTAGGTATATAAGGAGACTGCTTTGCCAATGGAGTTAGTTATCGTATGGCTGTCAATAAATAAAGTTGTATTAAAGCGGAAGTAAAGCTGTAGTATAAACGAATATTAAGTGTTGTATTAAGACAAACAGTATAAAAGTATAATGAAGTAAACAAATAAAACTGTAAAACAATAAATAAAGTGGCGTTTATTTTATTTTAACGCAATTTAACGAACTAAAACGTTTTAAAAAGGTAAGAACGTAACAATAGCTTTCGGTTCAGATGGAAGATTTATCCTACTTTGGCATATCAGTTGCTTCAGAAGTGTGAGCATTTAAATAAGTATTTTGGAAAATGTTGTACGTTGAATAGCAACGAAAGCATCATTGCCCACTGATCGTTGAAATCCGCCTTCTGCAAAATACCTCATTGTTGCTGCTAACTAGATAGATATAGGAATATGCGAGGACTTAGAATAGGGTCTAGTTTTATCCTAAATCCACGAAAAACATTATTTATTTATGTGAAAATAATCTATTAAACTATACCTTATATGTGTATGTAGTAATAAATTACGAATACATACTCCCAAGCCTGTGATAGTTGCTCTTTTATACTTACACATTTTCTGGTAATTCTAATGGATTTGATGTGTCCCACAATCTTCTTCGCTTAATATTTTCATTTTTACATTCTTTATTAATACCAATTAAAGACGATAAATGCTATTATTACTTTAAAGCAAAAAACAAAAATTTATTTATTTTATATAAAAAGAATTTGTTAACTTAAAAATAAATATCAACAAATAACAAATCATATTTTTGTTTATTGAATATGGAAATGAAACAAATATGGTGAATGAAATCGAGACATTTTTTATCACACCTTATACCAATTCATTCGTTTTGGAGCTTACGATTTCGTTAAAAAACGAACTGATATCCATCACATACCTAAACATGATTATAAAATATTGTATATTTCTATCGAATTTAATTTTTTATATCCTGAATGCAAACAAAATAAGTTGCTGAATACAACATTTTTTCAACAACTGAAACAGAACTGCTATTTTTAAAAAGAAGTTAAATCAGTTTTTTAAAACTTTTTTACTCTACATTCGCGGTAATATGGTGGGACTTTCTCTATAGTAACTGCCATAATATATCTCTATTCTTTGCTAGAACTCATCATGAAATATTGTGTCAGACGGTGGTGGATCATCACAATCTTCCATATATAATTCAACAAGTGTTCGTATGGAATGCTTGCAGTAACTGAAGGCTCGCATAATATTCTGTCATCATCTAAGTCAATCAAATTCGTATAATCTTGTTTGTATTTTTTTTATTGTTTTCTTAGTGTTGGGGGAAAAAAATAACGAAACAGAACGCAATCATGACATCTAGAAACGGATGTGTGTATATGATATTCTTGTTTCTACGACACAGTGTAAATAAGATAAGCTCCATTGCATTAAATGTTTTTCTCCATCTAACAAAATTCGCGCATTGATTTCTTAGTGACTATTTTTATCAAAGCCGTACATACTAAAATATGGGAGTTAGACAGTACAAGTGATGAACTACAAATTACTGAAATAGAACTCATTATAATCCTGCAAACTGGTTGAAATACATATACATTTTTTTAACAAAAAATAAAAAAAATATTAGTTTATTTTCTTTCTTAACAAACAATATGGACCAATATGGTCCTTTACCTAAGATAAGAACATTTTTTTTTTAACTAAAAGCAGGTTTAAGGGTCGGGATTTGCTTAATCCAATAACGAAGTTTCATATAATTACTATAAGTTTCATGTACATTAGTTAATGGTATATAACACTCTTCGACATTTTAAATATTGTTTAATTGTTGGCATATCGGGTGATACAATAATAGTTCATTTAAGAATAAGCTCTAGCATTTGGTGGCAACCAATGACAATTTTAGGTATTATGAACTATATTTTAGGATACTGTTTTCATATTGTCCGTGATGTTTCGCAGCAATGAGAGACACATTACTTTCGTTATCCTACAACTAATGATTTTCCTGTAAGGAAAATTTAAATATACATAAAACATATGTCAGTAATTGATTGCCATTTTATAATTTTGCCTGCTCTCCTCTACTCTAGTCATTTCTAAAAGTACAATATGTTGTATGGTGTTTAGTAGATAGCCCTGACCGATATAAAGTATATATTTTTTTGTTTTTGAAATGTTTTTGTTTTAATTGTTTTTATATTCAATTTTTATTTCAAATTATTTGAAACATAATTCTTAGGAATTTACTTATTTCATATTTTTTTTTCATAATTTTCATAATTAATTTTCGAAAATAATTTTTTATGAACATGAGGGTTAGGTGGTAGGAATTTACTTTTATTATGGGACATTGAAATTTCAAAATTGGTATAAAAATCGAAGTATTTTAATTTTCGTTATGCTTCGCTTTGTACAGCTACAAAATGATCTCAATTTGCAAAAAAAAAAAGGAAGACTAACCTTTAATAATAAAAAATTAACGACCCGGGTCAAATGAACACTTAGAGAGATACAGTCTTTTATAAAATTTTTTATATGTGTAAATAGTATTGTAACCATAAACTGTTTCGCTCATAAATTATCTTAAATGCGAGCAGACCATTCTCAGGTACACTCAGACCTCGTTTTATGTGATCAGTTCGTTTCACGAAAACCTGCATAAACGGAATTCGCATAAATCCTTATTCTATCTCTATATAAAAACTACTGAATTTAAAAAAAAATCGCATAAATTTCAATCAAAGCATTAAACGGCAAACACAAACGCATTAAAAAGTCAACAAATTATTTATTTCATATACGACAACGATATAAAAAAATAAAGGATAACAAATAATATTAATTCATTAAACAGGATACACAAAACAACACTAGTTAAAACCCGGCAAGCTTCGCTACCCCTATCCTAATTATTTTCTTGACTATTATCTTAGTTATCAGGTTATACCAGTTTTCCCCATTTTATCCACATTTTGTGGATAAAGATATATCAGTTTTTTAATACATTTGCTTTGTTTCAATTTAAAATATTTCTTATGTTAAAAATTCTTTTTGGTGTGAACACCAAAGGCTTTTCTTTTAATCTCTACCTTATTAGCTGCTTTACATCAATATATGTGTTAAAATTCTTATGTAAAATCCCGCGTGGAAAATATTGGATCAATTTTAAATATGTATATTAGAAAATATTTACTAATACATTAATTAGATTATATATGTATATTAAACTAACACATTGACATACATATGCAGCTTAGTAAATTGACATTTGATGAAGCTGTGGTTAGTAAGTAAGTTTATACTCATTTTATTGGTACTTCAATTTCATCTTTCAAGTCAAGCACAAAATTTTTAGTTAATTTCCTAGTTCAACAGGATAGAACTATTATCAGTCGTCGTGGTCATCCACGTTAAATTGTTTTTTGTTCGAATAAACGACTTTTTTCCAATTCTTATCACGCACCTTTTTTTGACATTCCACGTCATACGATCTTTTATAAATTGAATTTTGTATTGAATTATTATTGTTTTTGTATTCGCGATGGTACTTAAAAAAAATAAGGCGATTCTATTTTGTTGAACCGGAGTTAGTAAAAAATTGCATATTTAGTATGAATAGAAGATGCCACTGATGATTTGCATTGGCTGTGAGGTCATTCAGACCAAATTTAGAAACATTAGCTTAAAACGTTCTCAAGATTTACAAAAATTTATATTTAATTTTTAAACGAGTCCTCATGCTTACATATCCAATTCTGCCTTCTCCAATTCTGATGATTTATATTTACTACGAACTCATTTAGACCAAATTCAGAAACTTTTCCTTAAACTGTTCTCAAGATATATAAAAATAAATAAATAGTTTGTACGGGAAACAACATGTCGCCTTGTGCTATTTCGCCAACTTTTTGACTGACGATTTGTGTTAACTATGAAGCTATTTAGACCAAATTCATAAACTTTAGCTCTAACCGTTTCTATTGTTCGTGTAATTAATGATATCTGCTCAAAGTATCCGCATATGAAGCTTTAGCTTAAGGCGTTCTCAATATTTACAAAAATTAATATTTAGTTTGTTTGGGAGTTGCTATGGCCACTTATTCGATTTCAGTTGTTTATACTCCGTCTGATATCCAGAAAATACGTCGTTCAGTCCACGTTGAAAGTTGATAACTCGTTCCGTATCCAGATCCACATTGAAATATTCGTTTTGCACAGCATTAACTTTTTTAAGAACTTCAGAAGGTTTTTTTTTTTAAGTACAAGGTTCAACTATTTCTTCATGATCGCTTTCTCAATGATTATTTTCCACATTGTCTGTTGTCATCGGATACATCTATTATCACTACTTAATTGCTATATTTACTAATAATATATAAAAAATCGCGCCGAAATGATTTTAAGATATACAGTCAGGGAAAAAGTCACCGCTTTTGAAGTTTTAGAAAATTTGTGTCGAAATTTGGAAAAGATATTATACCAATGTTAGCGCTATTTATACGAAAGATTATCTGAAGAAAAAAATAATATGAAAAAAATATATAACAGAAGTTATTAGGGAAAAAAGTCCACATACAATGTGCAACTACTACTATCAAATAGAAATTAAAAAAACAAAAAAAGCGAAATAAAAGTGTTGATTTATTTAAATTTACGCATTACAATTTTTGAAGTGGACAAAGTGATAATAAATGAAGATATAATTCGAAAATTGACAATCGAAAGGAGACACATATTTCATATGGTAGTAAATCTCCAAAGGCAAAAAAAATCATATGAAGAAATTGCTAAGACAACAAAATTCAGTCGTGCTACTGTACAGACGATCATTAGAAATTATAGCAACAGCAATAGTATCGATAATAAACCACGATTTGGCAGACCTAACAAGCTTTCGAGACCTGATATTACCAGTATTGTGAAATAAGCCCATCAGGATCCGACAATAAACGCCCCACAACCGGCGGAACACATTGAAAAATGTTCCAATTAAAATGTTGCTCCACGAACGATAAGAAACGTTTTACATGGCAATAGATTGATGAGCAGAACAGCACGCCAAAAGCCACTAATTTCAGCGAAGAATCGTAGACTTCGCTTTAGTTGGCTAAAGCAAATATAGACAAGTGTATGGATTTTGGGAATCGTGTTATATTTACCAACGGAAGTAAAGGTCTTTCAAAAGCTTGCAGAAAACGAAACATTGCACTTGATACCTACAGTCAAACATGGTGGAGCTAACGTTATGGTTTTGGGCGCCATGGCGTCATCTGGAGTGTGACGCTTGGTCTTTGTCGATGGTAATATGGACCGCTATAAATATAAGAACATATTGGAACAAAATCTGAAGGCATCTTATGATAGCTAGGGGCTATCATGTTTTTAGAGACTTGTCTACTATGCTCCAAGACAGCTAAATACATCTCCCCAGTCACCAGAATTAAGCCCAATAGAGCACATATGGGACATTTTGGGCGGAAATATGAAATTTGTAGTCGTGAAACGTTAAAAATAGCCCTGAGCCGAAATAACATCCTCCATTATGAAAAATTAAGTGACATCAATGCCCTGTCGTCTTCAAGCAGTTATTAATGCCCAAGGTGGACCAACAATATATTAAAGGGTATTATTTTTTTTTAATATGTACTCGTACACATTTTTAAAATGATGATTATTCTTTTTCCGCTGTATGTAGACATTTTTCCTACGAATTTTTAGTGTATTTTTATTATAGTTTTTCTTACGTAAATTAATTCCTTTTTTATTTTATATAATTTTTTTATCGTACATCTCCAGGAGACAGGAAAAAACCCTTCCTTGACTTTAAGAATATAAATCTCTTCTCTTTGGAGGTTGAACTTGGAAGCATTTTTTGGAGCATGGTCTTCACATTTCCACACGTTGATGAACAGGTATCTTTCTTACATGAGAACATGCAACGTCTGTATGAGAAATATGTTTTGTTAAAGACAAAAACGCTGAGTGCTAATATGAGATTAGGGTCTTAACTAATGAAAGTAATAAAGCGTACGAACGATGGAAAAGGTTTATAACACCGGAATATTTTTAGAAATTGGAGTAGTGAGGTTAACTATAAAATAAGGGCTTCTAAACGTAAATTCTATCAGGACAAATTCTTACTGCTTTATCATCTAGGCGTAAATAGAGGGAAATTCGTAACATGGATGTCTTAGACAAGGGCATGAGAGTTGATTATGATTTAGATGTTGATCAATTAAATTTTGAATTTGCCAATATATTAATGCCCAGCTCTAATATCAACTATTATGACCTTTCGAATACTGGCGAGACTTCGGATCTGGTTAATACTGGCATTTTGAACCATATTATTGGATATATATCGCATTTGTTTAACACAATTCTTACTACTTCAGAATTTCCATTACTGTGGAAGCACGCAAATGTTATTTCTGATAAAAGTTTTAGACCCATAGCAATACTGCTGTATTTATCTAAGGCATTTGAACGCATAGTCCACTCATAGATTAGTAAATATTTGAACGAAAGCTCTCTACTTACTAGCAGACAATCAGGCTTCAGATCGGGACATGGCTGTATTACAGCGTTAGTGGATGTTGCTAAGGATTTAAGATCGAAGATAGATCAGAACATGATATCACATCTGGTACTACTTGACCATTCTAAAGCTTTCGATACCGTGAATCATTATATACTATGTCACAAGTTAAAGAACAAATTTAACTTTTCTTCATCCGCTGTGAAATTAATATATACGTATCTCTGTAATAGAAGTCAATCAGTATATAATGGTAATAAAAGGTCAGCTAATTGCTTGTTGAGGAGAGGTGTACCGCAGGGTTCTATTCTTGGTCCATTATTATACACTGACGTCAACAGTTGTATTCGCAATCTGAACTACGATCTTGATAGTAAATTTAAATAGGCTTTAGCTAATGGCGAGAAAATCGAAGGTTATCGTAATCGGGAGGTTTAACTGCATGTCAAACTCGCTGCCATTACTTCTTTTTGGAAACTCCTCTACACCGATGGTTCAGAGTATCAAGAATCTCGGTATAATGTTTGACAGCCAGCTCAATTGGACTAACCATATCAATGTTAGTGGCGGTAGAACTTAAGCTATGTTGAGAAACTTATTGAGAACCTAGTTTTATACTCCTTTAAATATACGTATGCATTTGGCGATAACTTATTTAATTCCTACACTTATGTATGAATGCGAACTCTTAGTGGGTCTGGATGTGATCAGCAATTATAAACTCCATGTTACCTTTAATAATATTGCCAGATATATATATGGACGCAATAGGAATAGCAGTATTTAACTTTACTCAAGGCAAATTTACGTTGGAAAATTTTTTGAAATATCGTACTCTTATCTTTTTACATAAGATTATTTATAGGAAACAACCTAGTTATCTGTATAATAGGTTGCAATTTTCAAGATCTAATAGGAGTTATAAGATAAACACTATAAGATATAATAGGCAGATATCTGAAAGACATTTTTATATTAATGCTATTCGTCTATGGAACCAACTTCCATCGTATATTTAGTTGAAAAGCAATGCAATGCAATTTAGGACCGCAATAATGGATAACATTTGGCAATTCATTAGGCGCAATCGATACTAAGTTTTATTTATTTTTTCCTCTTCTATAAGTTTTTATTATTTTAATTTTTCATTGGTTTAATTATTTGTTGCTTAATTTTAGTGTTTACTTTTTTTTAAAATTGTTAATGATTATTATTTAATTCACATATATATATATATATATATACATATATATATATATATATATATATATATATATATATATGTATATATATATATATATATATATATATATATATATATTATTATTATTATTATTATTATTATTATTATTATTATTATTATTATTATTATTATTATTATTATTATTATTATTATTATTATTATTATTATTATTATTATTATTATTATTATTATTATTATTATTATTATTATTATTATTATTATTATTATTATTATTATTATTATTATTATTATTATTATTATTATTATTATTATTATTATTATTATTATTATTATTATTATTATTATTATTATTATTATTATTATTATTATTATTATTATTATTATTATTATTATTATTATTATTATTATTATTATTATTATTATTATTATTATTATTATTATTATTATTATTATTATTATTATTATTATTATTATTATTATTATTATTATTATTATTATTATTATTATTATTATTATTATTATTATTATTATTATTATTATTATTATTATTATTATTATTATTATTATTATTATTATTATTATTATTATTATTATTATTATTATTATTATTATTATTATTATTATTATTATTATTATTATTATTATTATTATTATTATTATTATTATTATTATTATTATTATTATTATTATTATTATTATTATTATTATTATTATTATTATTATTATTATTATTATTATTATTATTATTATTATTATTATTATTATTATTATTATTATTATTATTATTATTATTATTATTATTATTATTATTATTATTATTATTATTATTATTATTATTATTATTATTATTATTATTATTATTATTATTATTATTATTATTATTATTATTATTATTATTATTATTATTATTATTATTATTATTATTATTATTATTATTATTATTATTATTATTATTATTATTATTATTATTATTATTATTATTATTATTATTATTATTATTATTATTATTATTATTATTATTATTATTATTATTATTATTATTATTATTATTATTATTATTATTATTATTATTATTATTATTATTATTATTATTATTATTATTATTATTATTATTATTATTATTATTATTATTATTATTATTATTATTATTATTATTATTATTATTATTATTATTATTATTATTATTATTATTATTATTATTATTATTATTATTATTATTATTATTATTATTATTATTATTATTATTATTATTATTATTATTATTATTATTATTATTATTATTATTATTATTATTATTATTATTATTATTATTATTATTATTATTATTATTATTATTATTATTATTATTATTATTATTATTATTATTATTATTATTATTATTATTATTATTATTATTATTATTATTATTATTATTATTATTATTATTATTATTATTATTATTATTATTATTATTATTATTATTATTATTATTATTATTATTATTATTATTATTATTATTATTATTATTATTATTATTATTATTATTATTATTATTATTATTATTATTATTATTATTATTATTATTATTATTATTATTATTATTATTATTATTATTATTATTATTATTATTATTATTATTATTATTATTATTATTATTATTATTATTATTATTATTATTATTATTATTATTATTATTATTATTATTATTATTATTATTATTATTATTATTGGTTTTTTTTTGAGAATCGTAATCTTGTTAATATATACATATATACAAATTTATTTTTATTATCTACCATCACCTACCCAGTACTATTAAATAAGATTTATATTCTTGTTGTACTGAATTTAAATTATAAATAAATAAATAAACAAACTTATTTATTAATGCCTTAACTATTGACATAAACAGTTTTTTCATTTTCTTAACAAATTCAGTATAATCCTTAAATCAAAGGGTGTATGTAGACTTTCTTCCCCGACTGTAAGCTGTAATTGATTTGATAGTACTTCACATTTCGGTCGAAATACCCATATGTAAGCTGATATCAGTTCTTTTGTTTTAAATTAAAATGTGTAGTACGTAAGACAAAAAAAAAACGAATAAATTTAAATTCGTATAAAACGAGGTTTGAGTGTACTTTAACATTTTTATCAATTTGCAAAAAATTGTGTATTTAACTTTTATTATAATTTGTACACTCATACTGCAGTATTTTGCCATTTTTAATCTTAATTTTCTTAATGGCCCATTTTATAAATTTAATTATTCACATCTACGTCGAAGAAAACGTTAGCCGGTCGCTTAAGTTAAAAATATTTTATTTTAATCTTTATAACATTTTTGTTTCAGCCGTTCTTTGTTATCACAACGCTCGGAAGATATAAAGTGATATGATTGCAGTATGAAACAATAATTAATTATTTAAACAGTTAAGTTTCTTTAATTTTATTTTTGCAAAAATACAGATGCGTTACTACGGGCGAGAGTATAAATTGTTTTATTAAAATTCCATTTTGTTTTAAGTTTTTTATTGCATTATTTTTATTTTTAATAATTTAATTTCGCGTAATTTTACTGAACTACCAGACAAGTCGATGAATATTCTTAACTATTTTGCATGGAAAATAACGTAGTTTAGTAAAAAGTATAAAGTGAATATATTCTAATAATTTTAAATATAAAATCAAAAAAATGTGATTTGATTAAAGCCAGTGCTTAGCTAATACAAAAAAAGGAAAAAAGTGAAAAATTTTATTAATAATTTTTATTTTAATAAAATAACCACAAAAATATACAAAAAATAACAAATTAAAAAGAAAAAAATATGTTAAAGTAAAAATCATTTAAAATTTACAAATGCAATTAACGCGTAAAAAATTTTACTGTAAAATATTATTATATTTTTTTTTATTGAAGAAAGAAATCAGTAAATTTGTTTTAAGTATTCTCCATTAAAAAATATTATGTGGAATAAATTTCCTTTATACATAAAAAAGTAAATGTAAGTCTAACGATTAATGTAATAATGAACTCATTGTAGGATCTCTATTAAATTAGTGTATAAACAATAGACTTGTAAGTCAGACAAGAAAGTTTCAATTGCATACAGTGAACTGCAACGCATAACCGGACAGGTTTTTTTCTTAAACTAGCTAAAGCCCGGTGTGTACCGCTACCACCATCTTAATTATTATCTTAAATGCTACCTCAGTTATATTTTTTACCCTTTACTTACATTCATTTTTATATAGTATACGTATATAGCCAGCTTTTCTACAGTGTGATTCTGCACATCCCACTTTTTCGCTGATTTGGATAGATAACGAAGCTTTAATAGTTTTGTTTTTCACATATACAAAATCCAATATTTACGTTGATTGAACCTGGCTTAGAGACATCTGCTATTGGCGTTCTTAAAATATACAAAAAACTTGTCCAATTCCACCCATTATTTGACTGATGATTTGCATTGACTACGACGTCATTTAGACCAAATACTGAAACTTTAGTTTTAACCGGTTTCAAGATATAATGAAATCAATATTTAGTTTGTGTTGGAGATACCACGCCCACTAGTTTAATTCTGCCCATATTTTTCCTGAATTTATATTGACTACGAAGTCATCCAGACCACATTAAGAAGCTTTGGCAATAATCGTTATCAAGATACATAAAAATCACTATTTAGTTTGTATTGGAGGTACCACGCCCACTTGTTTAATTCCGTCCATATATTTCCTGATGATTTGTATTGACTACGAAGTCATTCAGACAAAATTAAAAAGCTTTCGCATTAATCGTTATCATGATACACAAAAATCAATATCTAGTTTGTATTAGAGGTACCACGCTCACTTGTTCAATTCCGCACATATTTACCTGTTGATTTTTATTGACCAAAAAGTCAATCAAAACATTTTTTTAGCTGTATTTTCTCAAGATATACTAAAATTAATATGGGAGCTACCACACCCACTTAGCTAATCCCGCTCAATTTTTGACTAATGTTTTGCATTAACTGTTAATCTATTTGGGCTAAATTTAGGGAATAAGCAAATAAATATACACGTTGTGTTGGGCGTGTCACCTTCCAGTTGGAATTTTTAAAATTTATAAAGCCTATAGTTCCTTCCACACATACCGAAGGGTACTGTAAAAATTTCAAGAAAATCGGTCAGCCATTTAGATGTCCATAAACCACAAACGAACAAACCAGTTAAACATACGCTTATTTATTCTGTTCTGTTTGGTGCGGATTTTGGTCCAAAAGCATAATTGGGCCATTTTTCTTCGAAAATGAGCAAGGAGTGGCCGTTACAGTCAATGGCGATCGTTAATGGACCATGTTGAACGAATTTTTGTTCACAAAAATTGAAGAGGAGGATATAAGCAACATTTGGTTTCAACAGGATGGCGCTACGTGCCACACAGCCAAAGCTACACTCGATGTTTTGCGCCGTGAGAGAATAATAGAATAACAGTGAATAATATGTGAATAATAGAAAAATCCATCCGATAATATCTGTAAGTTTTAGAGCAAAACAAAATTGACTCCATTTATTAATCAGACAAAGCTAAGTGTGCATTACCTACCAATCGACCAATTAGTAATAAATTGAATATCCTTTGTAATCTGGCATAGTCAATAAGCGTCTTAGAATTAATTTTAATATATAGGATGTTTTTTAGTTACACAAACTTATATCATAATAAAATAAGGAAATATATTTTTAATATTAATGAAACGGGCTTTGTTGAAAAGAAAATTTTCTGACATTAGCGCGTAAATATGATTCTGGTCGTGTGGCCGCCAGGGCTGGCGCACAAGGCGCAATCTGGAACACCAATTTTCAAAAACTTTTCGCAGAATAGAAATATTCCGATGAGGTTAAATCATCGCCAATTAATTGGACCATTACGTGCAATTATTCTTCCATTAAAAGTTTCTTTAGTAAATCAATTGTATTGTGCGCTGTGTGGCATGTGGGTCCGTCCTGTTATTACCACATGTCAGCAAAATTAATTCCAGCAAATTGAGCTATACTGTTCACCATTAATCATTAACGAACCAAACAGTGATTTTTTGTGCATGGAACGGAGTTTTTACAAAAGCTTATGCCTTTTGCTCACACCAAATGCGAAAATTCTGCTTATTTACGTGTCCATTCAAACAAAAATGGTCTTCATCAGAGAAAAAACTACTATGATGAACAGAACAATTGTTTTGACAAAAAATTTCAAATACTTGCAGATGTTGCTCTGGACTAAGTCTATCCATAATATAATGTCAACCCGAACTAATCAACTATCAACTATCAACTGTCAAATAAAGCGTGGTTGCCAACACAAAGTTATGCATCTCTTAAATAATTAAAATTTAAGCTGTAGTTCAATATTGCTAATAATGTCACATTAAGCTGAACAAAGGTATTGATATTTTTTTTGAATTTCCCTAGCGATAGACGTTCAATTACATAAGGTTCTGGTCACCGCGCACGTGTTCCAAAAGTTCACTCCAAAATTTTTGCTAAAAATTACAACAGTTTTCATCTAATTGTTATTAAATGTTGCTAATTGTTGATTTATAAAATATCAACTAAAACCCGGCGAGCTTGGCTACCACTGTCTTAATTATTATCTTAGTTATTATTTTTTAGCCATTTTATTCCATTTCGGTCTAAGTCTAAGCATTTAAGATAGCCTATAGTTTCTTCGAAAAGGATATTGGTATGGTAACTAAGCTTAAACTTTATTCATGGAGAATGATGATATAAACAAAATTTCGTGTGTTCTATGAATGAAAGGTGCCACTTTCACTTATCTAATGTATCACAGTTATTGACAGGTGATGTCGTTAGAAACATTTAATATTAACGTTTCCAATATATACAAAAATTACGATTTTCTATTTATGGGAGATGGCACGCCCGCTTATCCAATTCCGCCCATTTTTTGACTAATGATTTGTACTGATTCTGAAGTCATTTTGGCCTAAATATCTTCAAAAACTTACACTTTTACCGTACCCAAGGAATAAAAATCAATATTTACTTTGTGTGGGAGAATACCATGCTTATTTATCTAATTTCGCCCACTTTTTTACTGACTTTTAATAATATATATAAGTTATATGAACGAGGTTGGGGTACTTTCATTATTGCTGTTCTCTTGATATACAAAATTAATCAATGTTTAGTTTATATGGAAAGTCCCAAATCCTCTTATCTAATTCCGCTCATTTTTTGACTAATGATATGTATTGACTCCGAAGTCTTTAAGACCAATATGAAACTTCTACTTTTACCATTCTCAAGGTATAAAACTGGGATCACACGATTGACTCAAATACACCAATCTGATACAAATTTTATTGTGACAAATTAGCGCACAATAATAAAATTGTCCCAATTAAAACTTCTGTATTCACACGGTTGTCTTATTTCATAAAAAAATTATTGTCACAAGGTAGCGCGAAGCGATGTATTGACAATAATTGTTCCAACGCTGTCACACGCTTGTTCTAGTTTACGGCAACTCTATGAATCAGCTGTTGTTGTAAATTAAATTCATTATTTTTTTGTGTTCAATGGTTCGTTCTTTGAAAAAAGAGAATAGCGTCCTGTTTATTTAGATTGAGGTCATTTAGTGAAGAAATAAATGAAAAGAAATACAAAAAAATAAAAGAAAAAGTGTGTAGGTCAGAGATTGGCTCACAAGAAGGGCCATTGATGGTGCATATGAGAAAACGTTTCAATAAATTTTAAAAAGTTAATTCACTAAAACATTTATTTATTTAAATTGGAATATAATTACAAATTATATATAATTCTCTAAATTAAAGATGATTTCTTCTCTAAAAAATAAAAATTGCATCAGCTTTGATTGTCTGGTGTTCGCTTGATAAAAAAAGTAAAATAATGAAAAAAAGAAATGGTGGAAGTTTGTGATGCAATTTACATATACATAAATAATTAAAAAAATTCATATTTTAAGGGATGACAATTATAAATACCGTATAAACACTTGTTTTTTTTTCAAAAAGAAATCAATTAAAAATTTATTATCGGTGATTATTGTCTTCTTCAATTGCCACACAAGAATACAATAAGTGTTGGTGTATTTTTGGAATGTACACTGTTAATTTTTTGAAGATATTGAGCATGATTTTATTGTCATTAATGCCGACGCAACAAAGCATTGCTTTGCAGTCATTATTATTTTACATTGTGATAAACAAAATGATATCAAATATCACATTGTATAAAGCAGTGAGCACTTAACACAATATTGGTGATCGTTGCTGCTACGTATGCCACATTGGCATACACACACGCGACGATCACTTGATACTCTGTTGTTATGCCGCTGACCGTTTATGTTGTTAAGCAACACTGCAATGTGTGTTGTTGTTGTGCTGCACTGATTTGGCATATTCTACTCTTTATCGTGGGAATTTATGACTTTTCATAAGTGGGCAAATAACTCGCATCATATTGCACCCACTTATCCCGCGATATGCAAACACACAAACCTTTGTTTTAATATAGTCTAGCATTAAGTAATATAAAATTCATAAGGATTAAGGGTTGATTTCTTATTGTTTGGTCAACCTAAAAATAGCATAAAAACGGGACATTTTCCCAACAGTCTTAAGATACTTTTGTTTTTCATGCTAAAAATATCAATGACCTCTGACTATAATGAGCTCGATGTTAATAAAGTAAAGATTAAACAAAAAATACAAGTCATTTCATTTCATTGTTGATACAAAAAAAAAAAAAAAAAATTATTACTTTGTATGAGCGTGGCACCGCCCAGTTGAAATTTTTGAAATTTATACCTGATATAGTTCCTTTCAGATATGTAGAGTGATACTGAAAAAATAAAGTCGATTCAGCCGTTTAGCTATCTATGGACTACAAACAAAATTACGTACTACAAACACACATTCATTTTTATACATTCTTAACCACGAGTAAATTTGGCATACTTATTAAGATTGTGGAATAAGTTGATTTAGTTTCTGAAAAATAACATATGTTTAGGAAACGTATTGTTACGTTCTCACCTTTCTAAAAACGTGTATTTATGAGTACGTAGATTGTAGTTAAAATAAAATAAATCTTTTGTTTAGTTTTAATTAAAATCCTTTATTCGACACAGTTTTGTGCACCACTGCTTTTTTTTTTTGCCTTTTACAAGAAATAACAATTTCTATTCTTAATTACTCCGTCTGCTTACAATTTTGTAAACAACAACAATTACTCGACAGATCTTTCTACTTAAAGATCTTCCAACCTGATCGTATTTATAACTTAGGTTCGATCACAACCTCCTCAACCAGAGTTTAACCACACTAAACTCTCTTACACTGAGTTCAAACCAAATAAACTGCACTTGTTCGCATCGATGTTCTTTTTATATGGCTGAGTAAACAACACATCGAAAGCTCTCGAACCTCTCGATATCTCAGTTAGATTTCTTTTCTTTTTTTTAATTTCTTTTTAGTTCTTTTGTAACCATGTGTATGTGAACATCCACATCTTTCAGCTCTTAGTATTTGCTGTTGCTTGTTTATTGTCTGTTACTTGTTTTCTTTGCTACCTAAGTATTGTTGTTGCCGTGTTATTTTTATTTACTTTACCACTGCTAATCTTTGTAGCACGTACGAGTATAGTTGTTCTTGCAGCTTTTGTTTATTTATTTTAGCGAAGTAATAAGCGCTGGGGTGCCAAACCTTATTTTCGTAGCAGTATATTTAGTTATATTTTGTATAATGTTTCAAGTTTATTGTGTTCTTATTTTCCTTGAAAATCTTAATTATTTTTGAAATTTTTCTTTTTTTTATAATAATGGCTTGTTAGCGAGGTTTGAATGATGAGCAAATTGCTGGCTCGTTGCGGAGCATTTTGGATGATTCGATTTCATCTGAGACTATAAGTGAATTAAAGAATGAAGTATTTAATGATGATGTTCAAAGTGATGTAGAAGGCAAAAGTATACAAATTTACAACTTTTTAGCAAACAATAAAAATTGACGTGGTCAATGAGCCTATGTAAGTTGCTACGACTTTTGACCGGATAATATATAGTAATTATCTTAAGCCACTCTGAGAAGTAAGACTGTTATCATTTTAACCCTAATCAAGTTTCCTTCTTAAAAAATTTTATAAAAATGGGTCTTTGGTAAAATGGTTCCTATCCGACGTTTGTTTATATATAATAATTTTTCTTTATATTTTATAAATTATTTTTGTTTCCAAATCGTAGACTAATTATTACTTTATTCTTTTATCGTTTTAGAAAACCGTAATAAAACAGTAATAAAATAAAAGTAATTTGAGTTTTATACTGAGACGTTTAAATAAAAATTTCATAATAAATAATAAATAGAATAAACGAATATGATTGAAATGTTTGATGTGAGTAATGAAAATACAACTGCAACAACAACAGAAAATATTAATCAAAGTCACAATGATTATAATGTGATATCAGCCTCAGCATGGTTACCATCTTCCTCTCTTGCAATAGCCACAGCAACAGCAAATGATACCAATTCAACATCGCTTACAGAGTTTGTCATGAATATAACAGCAGTTGCTATTGATTACACCACACAATGGCTTTCAACAACAATAGCAACAGCAGTGGCAGCTAATTTAACCAGTATTAACAATGAAACCGCTTTTTTTCCCTCGCCCTCCTTTACAACTTTCAACAACGCGAGTGTTTCAAATTACGCAACAACAACAACAACAACAACAACGATGTCAATTGGTGGTATTCATAACATCACAAATTCTACATCATATAGCAGTGAGACGGGAATTGTTCACTATGACGCCGCATCCACTTTGCCGAACATAGCTGCTGATGACGACAACTTTTTCCATGAATGTCATCCGGATAATCCCAATTTTAATTGTTCGCGTACGGATTACATAATATTTATATTGGGACCACAAACGTTGCCGCTGTATAAAGCATTGCTGGTAAGTCTTAATTAAAGATTCAAGCTATGTATGTATGTATGTATGTATGTATGTTTGTTGTAAATGAATATAAATATATGTGCAAGAATATTTTGTAAAATATAATTTTGTTTTAGTTACTTATGACTACCAAACACATAAATACACACATACCATGCATACATAGATTGAGAATAAAAATGTCTGTAATACGTTTTATGAACTTAAGCTCAACACTCAACAATCATACCACAAAATTGTGCACAAAAATTACTTTTTCTTATAAGGCCGGCACTTAGGGGATGAGCCTTACTCATGCAGAGCATTGTGGTGATGCTTATAAATCAGATTGTGATTTCAGGGACAATTGATTTGATATTCGTAAATTGAAAAAAATCGACAGTAAATGTGTTCGCTGGAAGATTGCTTTGAAAACCAACAGTGCGGCAAATGAACGAATTGTTTCTGTAATGCTTTGAGTGATTCACTGGACAACCAAACGTAAATGGATATACTCTACATGAAATATGAGTACTATGTAAAAGTTTACCATTGTTTCGAACCACAATTACTTGATTTCGTTAGTACACATTCCGTTGTAATATCGAAAGAGCAGTGAAACTTTATAATTCAATAGACTTGGCCATCTTACCATCATTGATTAGTACTTTTGCCCATTTCTGAAACCGGTTGGAAAATCCCTAAGATGTTTTTAAGCACCGTTGCTATATGAGGGTTATATTCCATTTTAGGACTAATAAGAGTCAGTTGGTCTTAAAAAGGTCAGATGGTGTAAAAAATCTCTTTGATCGTTTAGAAAAACTGATGCAGTAGAAAAATTTTATCATTACAGGGAACATAAATTTCAAAAGCATCAGCCAACTTAATATTTACACAATCGCAGATACATGACGTCATAATTACCACGACGTCTATATATCAAAAGAAAACATTGTATGTTGCGCTCTTTAAAATCGACTTTATCAACCCTATACGGATATTGTGGCCAATTTCCTTTTCACCGCAAGAGTCTTGGCCTCAAACAAGTACAAATGACATGGAAAGTAAAATACAAAAAGCCTTTAAGAAGCCCTTGTAGTACCTTTGAATATATTATTAACTTGTCGAAAGAAATCCCATCTATATATCGGGTGTTTTTTACAGCTACACAAGCTTAAATCATAATAAAACAATAAAACACATTTTTAATACCAACGAAACGGTCTTTGTTGGGTAGGAAATTTTTGACATTAATGTTTAAATATGATTTCGATCATGTGAACGCCAAGGCTGGCGCAATCTCTTACACCAATTTTTACAAACTTTTCGCAGCATATGCTGCCATATTTCGCTAAAAACTCTTCTAACATTTTCCGATGTTCAATTATTTCTGGTTTACCAACATGGAAAAACTACGTTACTGAACCCCAAAGAAAATAATCCAATATATTTAAACCCCACGATCATGGCGGCCAACTGATTGCACCATTACATGAAATAACTCTTTCATTAAAAGATGGTTTGAAGAAATAAATTGTAGTTCGCGCTGTGGGGCAGGTGGCTCAGTTCCAGTGAAACCCCATATCAGTAAGATTAATGCCAGTTAATGGAGGTACAAAAAAATTTTAAATCATGTCACTATACCGTTCACAATTGACAGTAACACTCTGATTATCATCATATTTGAAGATATATGGACTAATGACTTTGCCAGCCTATAAAGCGCACCAAACAGCAATTTTCTATTCAAGTAATGGTGTTTCGTCAAAAACTTGGGGATTGTCCTCACTTCAAATGAGACAATTCTGCTTATTTACGTACCCATTCAACCAATATGTGTTTCATCCGAGAATACAAATTTTATTTTGAAGTCTGACAAACAGAAACATTAATTTGATAAAAAAAATTCTACAATTTGCGAGCGTTGCTCTATTCATAATGAAATGTAAAACCAAACTAAAGAAAAAGCAACTATCAGCTGTCAAATAAAATATCCGGTACTTCAGGCTCTATGCAGTTCAGTATTGTTAATAATGTCGCATTGAGCTCAACAAGTGTGTTGACCTTTTGTTGATGAGCTTCCCTAGTCAATTTCTTTTAAAGACGTCCAACATAAGGTTCTTGACTCCGCGCAATTGTTTCTATAAGTTCGGAACAATCACGGATCACCTGATGTGTGCTTGGTGTCGTTATCTAGATAAAATTCTAGGTTGACTGCGATACCCAAATAAGAGAAAAACGTATCCGATTATACGTTGGTGTCACTGTATGTATTTATGTAAATAATTTCTGTTCGCAAATAAACACTCGATACATATATCATCTATATTCATATATACATATATTATGTGTGATCTCTAAGAATTTTGATAAAAGTTGAAAGAAGTGACTACTGATATCAAAAGCAATAAGTTTGGTTATGAGTGCCCATACTAGATCCTACTAAATCCATTCCACTTCACATAGAGCAATGCCAGTAGAGGAGATTTTCCAATAATCGCACTATTGCTGAAGAAGTATTTACTATTAATATTTCACAAGGTTGAGATAACCGGAAAACTGCAGCGTTTTTCAGGCTAAAATAATGGCTGCTATTAGGGCAACCCTGGCAATAGCTAGAAATATTGCAGAAGGAGAAGAGAATGCCTTTTATTTTCATAGCCAGGCAGGACTGAAGGCTCTGACGGGTCGTACAGCATGATCTAGGCTGGTTAATGCCTGTAGGAAGGCCCTTAGAAGCTGATAAACCAATAATTCGTCAGATTGTGCTAGGCACCAGGTCAGTGCCGCATCAACGACAAAAAAGTCGCCGACGAAGTAGCTAGACAGCGTTTGGTAAACATGTCCTTGACTATTGAACAATAGTTGAAAACACCGACAAACTGTTTTTATTTATTTTTTTGGAAGGTAAGGGGATCATGCGTAAATTACTTATGGCTCATAGAGTTATGGAATTAGACAAATAAAGATTTTATTTACTCCTGGGGTTGAGTAGAGAAACATTCAGGATGTGGATGTGTGAATAGGAAGAATAACTGAGCATATTACCTGCCTCTGCCCGCACAACCTGCGATTAGTAACGTATCGAGCTTTAGAGTGGGTAACATTATGGTATTTATTAAGAAGATTCATTGCCCAAGGGAAGAACGATAGCCGAGAGGAAAATTCTAGTGATGGGATAAAGGACATTTTTTTAAGTACAATTAAAAGAGTTTTACAGTAGACCAAATGTTTTTGGCGTTATTGTAGACTGCTTTTAGCTTACCGACCTAGCCTAACCTTGATACATCTGTGTCGATGAGTATATTTAAAAATGGCTTTAAGATTTATTTGCTTATGTGTTACATACATTAGAACAAACATAACATGATACAAGAAAAAAAACTCTTAACAAATATTTATTTGATTTATAAATGTTCTTACTGCCTTTGCAGAAGACATTTATGAATAATTTTTATATACTAGCCATTATTCCATTGTTATTGTCTATTTCATTCGATATGAAATATGGTATTTTGGCCTGTTAATGAAGCCAATATAATACGAAGCTAAATTACAAGTAAATCCATTGACAATGAACTCAAAAATAAAAGAACAAAAAAGTCTACCAGCATGACAGATATTGAATTCATATCACGTAGTTTATCGGACAACAGTATTGAACACATTTTTTTTATATTTTGTAAGAAAGTTTAAAGATCTCTTTATTCGAAGTGACACTTAAAGGGAAAATATTTTTAAATACTAATGCTTAGTTGAAAAGTTGCGACAAATTGAAACACTTGGGAATTGGTATTATTTTACTGATAGGCGCTATCAAATACAATAAGAATATATTTTTTGAAATTCTCCAAACACCTATAAATCCTGAGTTACGGTTAAATATTGATATTTCGTACCTTCATACACTCACAAACTTACAAGTTAGCTGAATATTAACTAATTTGTAATTCGTCAAAGAATTTGTTAAGAAGAGAAGCAGACCCTTGCAAACATATTTTTTGTTTAATTTTCCGCATTTTTCAACTTTAGATCTGTTTCAGCGTACTACTTTATATAGGAACGGTACTATTTTATTTCTCTTCTTTCCAAATTCGCTTCTTAACTTAACATAACCTAAGTCATTAGCTTATAAGTGCAGATAGATACTAAAAACTAGTTATTTACCCGTAACTTATTATTTTGAAGATTTTAAGTAAATTTCAAAAACATATTCTTGTTGCAGTCGACAACGCCTATCAGCCAAATATATAGTATCACTGTTTTTTTTTTTTTTTTGTAAGCAGCAACGCTTCCTCCAGACAACACTCCATCTAAAAAATAAAGAAAAAAGCCCCCCCTCCCTTGACCTTCCCGCATACCTCTGGCGATGACAAACATCAGACGAATGATCAGGAAAAACACGCACGCCACCTACTGGGAAAAAATTACAATGCTAAAGTAAAGATCACCACCAGTTAGCAAGGATCTTCACCAATAAAAAAAAAATTATATGGAGGAAGCTACAGCGGATTAATCATCTACTTAACTTGAAATATCAAATTGATTTAAGAAACTGAAACAAAGCAATAGATGAGGAGTGACAGAGAAAAAAAAATAAGTTTTTACTTATTAAGATAAAACTTATACAAACTTTTAACTTTAGCTTTGCCACTTACTTTAATTTAAAAAATTATTATTTTCAATAGTAGCGAAACCAGACAAGTCCCGTTAAATGTTTTTTACAGGAGAGGTAAATAAATTGAATACCCAGATAGATACTAGCAAGGATTTTTTTTCTTTTCACAGGAAATGTTTATCGAACATTGGCTAGTTTTTTTTATTTTTTTAAATGGACGTGTCTGCTTTTGTTTGAAAGGTCTCGACATGTCTGGTTTTGATTGAAAATCTGATGGACATGTCCAGTTTTGAATATAAAAAAAAAAATGACGTTGTAGGAAAAACTATTATTCATTAGTAGGATGCAAAAATTTAAGACTAATCTAATAGTATAATGCTATACAAATTCCTGCATGTCAGGCTCACAGCAGGGACAAAACTCATCATCATTTCATTATTTTCATCATCATTAAAAACATTAGCTTTAAACCATTATAGTTCATTGTCTTCAACCCAGTTACTTTCAAACTGCTTCTCTAAATTTTTTTCCACGTCTTTCATTTTTCTTTTCATTAATTTTATAAATGAATGCAAGTCTTTAGATAAGAGTAGGCTGGTTTTTCGATGTCTTTAGCAAAGATATTGCATTTTGTGGGTATTCGACATTGCAAAAGTTCGAGACTTTTATATCGCACATAATGTGAGTAAATGCAGGACTCCGCGAGTAATTTCTACATACTCTGTCATGTCCTCTTGCACAACCGCGGCCGAATCCTTTACCACGACGACCACCACGGCCTTAAACGTTTGTGTTTGATGTAGAAGCTGCATTTTGAGGTGGACTTTCTCTCTATCAGTATACGCTTTGCATCTCTGATACTATCCATTATTTTGTAGTAGTGCTCTAGTTGCTTCACATTATAAAAATTCCACTCTTTAACCAAGATGTGTACAATTCCATGCTTTGCATAAATCTAGTGATATGTTTCAGGTTGTAAGATGAATGTTGATTTATAAGCAATCTTGTTCCTAAACATTTTCTGATACTTGCGTTAAAATCGGTCAAGTCGTTTTCAAGTAATGATGAAATATAGAGACGCCCATAAAAAAACATTTGATCCCGATGCAAAAGAACTGAAAACGGATTTGAGTTCAGCGAATCAAAATCGTTATATTCCATATATTTTTATTTGAAGGCTTGCTGTAGTCTGTAGAGTATAGCGGTAATAATAATTTGGCAATTTTCAATGGACAAGTACAGCTTTGTTTGAAATCAAGTCGTAGGATTAACAATGTTACGAGATTTGTCTAGTTTTGATTGGAAATAAAAAAGCTTATTAATTTCATTCTTAGACATTTGTTGGTTTTGTTCGAGAAGTCAGTTATTTTTCGTTATTTTTTTAAGATGGGATCGAACTGGTTTTAAATGAAAATGTTTCGTGGCTTCATAGATGCGCACTTGGAGAGCCCTAAAATAAAATTTAAAAAAAATCATTAACTGAGGACATGCCTAGTTTTGTTCCTGAGCTCCTCATTTATTTAAAAAAAAAGAAAATTGATAAACACTCATATTGCTTCTAAATATGGCAACGCAGATCTAAGAACACACTTGTTTATATTAAATAAGGTTGCAATTTGAAATTGTAGAAAAACAAAAAATTTTTAGGAGCGTAATTTGCACAAAATATAAAGATTTTTGGTTTTTTATATATAACGTCAGGTAAAAAGCAAGAAATTATAATCAATTTGTATAAAAAAACCATATTTTTTGGAAACATTGGTAAAATAGTTTCTCGTAGTCGTTTTAACGAGACAAAAATCGCTTAACGCAAAATAAAAAGAAACAGAATTAAGAATAACCCTGTTACTGGTCGACTGGAGATATTAAGATAAATTTATTTAAGAACGGCACCAAGATTACAAATATACTCGAAAGATAGCAAAATCCTAAAACTTCACCTGATACTACTCGAAGATACTTAACTGATCATGGTTTAATGGGAAAAACAAGTCGTAAATAAGATCAGCGGAAGCAAGCGTATGGACTTTTCAAAAATCACTTCATTTAGAATGGAGTTGGGTGGAATGAAGTTGCTTTTACTGATGAATCGAAATACAGCATACATATGTATTTAACTCTACTGAAGTGTGGCGTAGACAAGCGAAGGCATTAAATTAAAAAATACGGTGGAGACAGTTGAATACTAACCCGGACATGCGATTTTCCGGACACATCCATAATCCGGACACTACTTCAAACTGGACAGTTTTACTTTTTTACTCTATAGTTCGGACAGTTAATACTTTTTTTTATTTTTTTCTTCTTTTATGTGATGCTCTTTTGCTCTTTGTAAAATAACGTACATTTTATATGACATTTTTTTTTTTTAGTTAATGCATATGTATGGCATATACATGCATAAATCTTGAATTTATTGTATGTAAATATATGTATTACTTACTATACCAACAGTAATACAACTGAATAAATAGCTGTAAAATTGATTGAAATGTTATTTTTAAAACAAGACGTATTAATCCAGGTTATTTGCTTAATAAATATAAATATAAAAGTATATTTATAGTAAAAAAAAAACAAACAAAAAATACAAAATTAACATCTATAATCCGGACATGCTCAGGAATTAGGGTGTCCGGATTATCGAGTTAATACTGTATTAAAAAGTAATTTACGCGAAAGCGCTTAAAGAACGAGTTCAGAGAGTGATTACTATTTCTAGCAAGATAACGACTCGAAGCAGACAGTCCACAAAGTGAAAATGAGGCTTCTTTTAAACACAAAACATATGCTAGTTAGATCTCAAAGTCTGGACCTCAATCCCGTTGAGCACATTTGACAAATTTTGAAAAAATGTTCGAGGACATGAAATTCGAATTACAACACAACTGAAACCAATTCTTTTGATAAATGAAATAAAATAAGTTCTTACACCGCGTAAAATCAAGTATTAAAAAAAGGACACATGTTGGATGGATTCGTAGTTTTCAGAGTAAATATTGAGTTTTCTTACGGGTGTTTCCTAATTTTCAAAGTGTCAATTTCCGATGTTATAATAAATTTTTATGTGTAAATCTATTTTGAAGTAATGGAGTTCCATACCTTTTTATGTAATTGAAATAGTGCACTTTATAAAGGGTGTTCCAATATTAACGCATGATATAAACTATAGGGTCCGCCAAATAATTTTTTTTTTAAATGCTATAAAAAAACTACTGAATATTTTCTCAAATTTCTTTTTTTATTTGAAAGTACAATCCTTCCGGTTAATAGTTGAAAATAATTTCATTCAAATGGCTGCCTCGGTGGCCATGCAGTAGCCTACACGATTATCACGAATATTGTCCTTTAAAGCGTCAATTGTCTCTGGCTTATTGGCATAATACTTATCTTTGATGGCACCCCACAAATAATAGTCCAAGGGTGTCAAATCGCAGCTCCGAGGTGGCCAAACGACATCAGCTCTACGGTTGATAATGCGATTTTCAAAAACAGGGCGCAAAACATGGAGTGTAGCTTCGGCTGTGTGGCACGTAGCGCCATCCTGTTAAAACCAAATGTTGCCAATACCCTCCTCTTCAATTTTTGTGAACAAAGATTCGTTCAACATGGTCCGGTATCGATCGCCATTGACTGTAACGGCCACTCCTTGCTCATTTTCGAAGAAAAATGGCCCAATTATGCCTCTGGACCAAAATCCGCACCAAGCAGTGACTCGTCTTGAATGTATCGGCTTTTCAATGTATGCGTGCGGGTTTTCTGTGCCCCAAATGCGACAATTTTGTTTGTTTACATACCCGCCAAGATAAAGATGAGCTTAATCTGAAAAGATGATTTTTTGGCAAAATCGGCATCTTCTGTAAGTCGATCGCAGGCCCATAATTGTGCCATAATTGTGGCTAAACTTCGTTGAAAATTTCAGCGTTTAATTTCCTGTTATGTACATGGATAGCTGAGGGCATGTTGACATAGACGTTTGACTTTATCGTCTTGTTGAAACCACCTATTGGTCACACCAATAGCATCCAATTCAATCAAGATGGAAATGTATTTCATAGCTTAAAATGGCATTCTTGTGCTGGAGCTCAATAATTTATTATCTCTTGCTATGCAGGGTCACTTTTACTAACCCTAAACTCGTAGCTGTCAAATTGCTGTTTTTCAGGGTTGCCTACAATTTAGCGAAAAATGAGAGTAAATTAAATTCTTACGTTAATTTTCGACACTCTATGTTGCTGTGTCCTTAGTTTCCACGCCTACTGTAAGCTTTTTTGTAAAAGAGGCACTTTTTAACTGGTAAGACTTTTTCGCAAAATATCAATAGAAAGTTTTACTTCCTTTAATTTTATTTACTTATCTTTTATAAGATTAAAAAAGATTATTAATGCAATACTTCAATCGTGCAAAGTTTAAAATAAAAAACGAAAGTTTTTATGCGATTAAAACATATCGAAGAAATTAAATTATGAGATTATACATTTTGTTAAGCCATTAACCACAACATTTATGGCAATTATGGTCAAAAATAAATTTCATAACGACAGCTAAACATTAACACGTACTCACGAATTTGCGATGAATAATAACTTTTAATTGGTTGCAATTGTTTAGGCAATAATGGACTTGAACATCGTTCAAGTTTTGTGGTAATTTAATTTAGTTTTCGAAAAAAAATGTTTTCATTTTATTTCTTATTTTTTTGCTTTTGCTAAAAAAAAAAATTATTTAGTAGTTCCAATGATACCAAGAGTTGTTACCTTCGGAAATAAAGACTACCTTAAAACGTGGCTCAACAAATTTTTCGGTACCTGACAGGCCGTTTTTTTTTTTTGTGTGTGGCAAGGCATCAGCTAATTGATCGAGAGTTAGATGGAGGTCAATTTATATAAAGTATATTCATTAGCCAAAGAAAATCAGTTTACATTCAAATAAAGGATTTAGCATATTAGATATTGTACCCATGTAAGCATTGTCATCTAAAAAATTTGCAATGTATTCAATTCTGAGAAGTTCCTTCACGACGATCTAAAAATGCTTATATAGGTTGCGAATTGTGACCGCTAAATTTTCACTACTTTTACAGTGATTTTTTTAATGATTTAATTTTTAATATATGGTTGCATTTTTAATAATGGCTTAGGTTTTACTTGTCATTTGTCGAGTAGTTAAAGGTTGACTTCTAACAGCTGTTAAAATGATCCTAGTTTAGCTTTAAAATAAACACGCGTAGACTAGCTCAGCTCTGGTTGATAATTTTGTGACTGTCCAAAAATAAATAAATAAATTTAAAAAAAATTGTGGATGGTGTTTTATCATGAAAATGCACTACTGCACGCGTGAGTAGTCACTGTGGCCAAATCCATGGAGTGTTATACAAACTGTTCCTTTAGCCAACATACTTCCTTCTTTTGGCAACTTGCATTAATTGATTTTTTTTAAATAAAACTTCTATTGGTAATTTTGGTAATTTCCAGTGGATACCGTGCAAAAACAGGAGGGGGATAAAATATGATCTTTGCTAAAAACGAGTTCTATTTTGTGACATAAAAATAAAACTCTTAAATAAAAAACCAAAAATCAATCTAAGCAATGGGTGGAAGCTGATGGAAAAGCTCCGAAGAAGGCGATGACAGCGGATGCACACGGAATATTGCTCACCGATTATCTTGAAAAGGGATCCACAATCAAAGGAGAATATTATCGTCCATTATTGGATCAATTGGTTGATGCAATCAAGGAAAAACGACCACATTTAACCAAGAAAAAAGTGCTCTTTTTTCAAGACAACGCACCGGTTCACACAGCGTTAGATACGATGCTAAAACTACGAGAAATCCACTTCGAATTGATTGATCATCCAGCTTATAGTCCAGATTTAGCCCCTAGTGACTTTTTCCTGTTTCCAAACTTAAAAAAATGGCTCGCAGGCAAGAGATTCATCTCAACCGAGGAAGTGTTAACCGAAACTAATGCGTATTTTGAGGAGTTCCCGAAATCGTATTATTCAGATGGTATAAAAAAGTTGGAAAATCGTCTTACTAAGTGTATTGAGCTAAAAGGAGACTATGTTGAGAAATGAATGTTTTTTGAAAAAAAAATGTTTTTTCCTACTTAGGTAGCTTCAATATCAATCCGCCCTCGTATGTGTATGGGGACCACATAATCCATACCCGTAAACTACATATGTTGCTCCATGTATGTTTATATATGTATATGCTTCATATGTATATGTACATAAATGTTCATATATCCAAAAAATTTTGATATGGATATGGGCTACGTATTTTCAAATTAATATATATTATATTAATTCCCATAACATTCCACGAAGGAACATGTTGACTTCTCTCAGTTAATGAGCTGCACCCGATTCCATTTTCAAACTCATTGAAAGGGACCTACAGTTTAACGCCGGCTCGGAACGGCAAATGTATTTAGAGAGGTTTTCAATAGTATTTATACTCATAAACAGTGATACCGCTGTCGAAAAACTTTTTATTTTTTTTTAATGGTCTGGCCTGGTATTGAACAGACGACCTTCTGGTTGGTAGGCGGGTATCTTACCTACCATACTACAGCGGCACAAATTAATATATAACTTCATGTTATTTCAACATGTTTTCATGTTATTTTAATATGACCATCATATTAGTTCTAAGCTATTATATAGCTAATGTAGCATTAATTTTGTATTGATTCACACTAAACTCATGTTTTTTTAACCTTTCACAATGTTGATCCAATAAGGATTTCCCATATTTCAACATGACTTCTAGTTGTTTTTACATGAAACGATAATGAAGCAAAATCATTTTAAAAAAATGTTGAATCAACCTTGTTTTAATTGATTTTACACTAATTTTTTTCTGCGTGTATCGGCATAAATTTCATATATTTCATCAAATAAAAAAAAGAAATTGTGTGATTTGTTACTGTTGTGGTATGAGAACATATAAAACTTGGACTTAAAATAACAACGTTTCCTCGATTAGACATATAGACAAAACGCTTCATTTGACTCTTAAATTGGTTCGGTATAGATTTTGTTTTAAATTTATATATATTTATATAAATTTATAAATGTATAAATTTATATAATTTATGAATTTATAAATTTAAATTAACTACTGTTTTTATACATGAGTGCTTTAAGACCATCATGACCTTAAACGATTTCCATTTTCTTTCATTTTGTTTGTTATCCTGTAATTATCTTTCCATAGTTTTTGGCCTTATAAATAAATCAAGGCCATGTATATCATATGAAATAATTTTTAAATCCTTTCATTATTCTTTTTCTTAATATTCATTATGTCTGCTATAAGAAAAAAAGGATTTCTGGCACGTATTTTGTGTACAAAACAACCATAAATTATATGGTTGTTATAAATACTTATTTGTATTGTAAGATATCCAAAAGGACATACACGCTACCTCTTCATACGCACTGGCATATTATTTTATGAAATATTGTATATAAAAATAAAACAATATTTTTTTTCTTAGTTTCTGCTCTTAATTTCAACAACCATAAATTTTTTTAGAAATATAAAATGATTTGAAAGAAATAATTGCATTGTAAGGAAAGATATTTAAAAAAGAAAACATTTCCTTTATGGCTGTTGTCATTATTGCAGAACATTTTCAAAGATGTTGGTTTTAAAAGGAAAGTATGCTGAGAATAGCTGCTTTATAAATAATAGTTTTCCTCGCGGTATTGTTGTACCTGATATATTTCTATGAGTGTAAAATTATATAAATATTAGCAGGGTTCAAATTATTTGTGGTGTAGTGAAATTTCTTATCAAAATGCTGTAAAACTTTTTAGGAATATCTTTAATGTTTCCAAAAAACTAAATATGGTAATGAACCAGTCTAATATTTGTCTAAAATTGAAACATACTTTTGATGTCTTCAAGGATAATATTTCAAATACAATTCATAAAAATTGTTGCCATTTAACAATGTGTAATTTTAAATAGTTTTACAATGAATTGTTAAGAGATATTTTGTTCTTCAAAAGTAAAATAAATATAAAGAATTTTAGAAACGAACGTGTGGTATATTTAGTATGACAAATAAATTTCGCTTATACCAATTCAAATATGTAAACACTTGATATAGTAAATAAATTCTATTATATAGTGTGTTTTTTATAGAGGTATAGAACTTTAAGTTGGCATTTCTTTTCAAGATGGCGACCGGTTTAAGAGCTGTTAAGTGATTTATTCTCAGTTTGGCTTGGCAATTTATCGTGATTAGACTCACGCCTGAACAACGCTTCCAAATTGTGCAAATTTATTTTGAAAATCATAGTTCTGTCCGAAACACGTATCGTGCACTTTTTGTTTAGCGATAAAGCACACTTTTGTTTGAACGGATACGTCAATAAACAAAAATACCATATTTGGAGTGAAGATAATCGTAAGGTGAATGTTGATACATAGTTACATTCAGAAAAACTGACTATTTGGTGTGCTTTATGGGCTGGTGGAATCATTGATCCGTACTTTTTCAGAAATGATGGTGGCCAGAACGTTACAGTCATGATTACTAACTTTTTCATTCCTGAATTGAATAACCAAGATGTCCAGGAGATGTGGTTTCAACAAGACGGCGCAACATGTCACACAGCTCATGCCACAATAGATTTATTGAAAGACACGTTTGGTGACCGCCTGATTTCACGGTTTGGACCTGTGATTTGGCCTCCAAGATCTTGCGATTTAACACCGCTAGACTACTTTCTGTGGGGCTATGTAAAGTCATTGGTCTATGCGGTAAAGCCACAAACGCTTGACCATTTGGAAGACAACATTCGCCGTATTATTGCCGATATACGCCACAAATGTTAGAAAAAGTCATCGAAAATTGGACTACATCCTCGACAGCCGTGGCGGTCATATGCCAGAAATCATATTTAAAATGTAATGCCACAAGATTATCTTTCGGATAAATAAAATTCATGTCAATCGAATAATCCATCGTTGTTTTATTGCAACTTAAATTTCTATACCTCTAAAAAGCCCCTTTTACAAAAGGTAATGGCTGTTTTCTTTTTTAATAATCTTAGTTCAGGCTTATTTTAGACTGATTGTGTAGAAAGCATTTTATTTCGCTTGAGACCAGCTAAAATCCCACTATCTGCGCACATAACTCAATATGCGCCGATTTTTATTGTAGTAAGTCGGCGCAAATCAAATAAAATGAAATGATTTTTTTCAGAGCGCTCCCATTATCGTCACATATTGTGACATTTTTTTTCGGCTCATATCGGCCAAAATATATTTAAGATATATATCGGCGCAATATGGTCACACTATCGTGCACTTTTCTGTAAATAAAGCAACATCTTCCTGCTTAACAAATTTAAATTAATTTTAATTAAAAACAAAAAATTCCTTTAGCTATTTATATTGTGGAGTCAATAATTAAAATAAAGTAAAAGCTGGGATCACAAGAATGTCGCAAGTGTATCAATATGTCAATTTATTTGACGCTTGTCAACTTCGATTGTTGCCCAAGTACACAATAAATATTGACGCATATTTAACATTATGTTGAAACATGATTGCCATAAAAATAATTGGCGCATTGCGTCAATCGTATGATCCCAGCTTAAGAACGAAGGAACTACATTTCTCTGATTTGGTTTAACTAGTCACACCACATATCAAAAAGTGTGCAGCCACTTTTCGAGAAGTTTGTCCCTTCACTATTTAGTCACTGTCACCAGTTACAAAAGCCTCTCAGTTATTTTCCGTGAAAAAAATTTTTGTTTCGTATGTTTTTTTATTTACCTTGAACAATGAAGGTAACTATAATTGGAACTTTCCCATTGCAAGAAGAGCAGTTGACGGTAAAAATGTCGGTTTTTTGCTTTTTTAAATCCACGTTACTGTGAATAGCGAGTGCTACCGTGCGATGATTAAAAAATTTTATTTTCGTTCTATCGACTGAAATAGAGATTTCATACATTTCACCAAATTTTCTGTGTCTTTTTTTAAATCACATCCAAAAGCTCTTAATAAGTCACCCGAGATCTTATGTGTACTTTAATACTATAGGGTTCGCCAAATAATTTTTTTTTTTTTTTTAAACAGGGCGTAAAACTTCGAGTGTAGCTTCGGCTGTGTGGCACGTAGCGCCGTCCTGTTGAAACCATATGTTGCTAATATCCTCCTCTTCAATTTTTGTGAACAAAAATTCGTTCAACATGGCCCGATAACGATCGCCATTGACTGTAACGGCCACTGCTTGCTCATTTTCAAAAAAATAGCCCAATTATGCCTCTGGGCCAAAATCCGCGCCAAACAGTGACTCGTCTTGGGTGTATCGGCTTTTCGATGTATGCGTGCGGGTTTTCTCTGCCCCAAATGCGACAATAATTATTTTATGTCGTCAGTGCATAATCCGTCACAGTAATCATAGGTAGAACAATGAAACAGACGCCACATTGCGAAGGTGCTCTATTGAATCGATAAAATTGGGTTGCTTTCCGTTATTACTAAGCACATTCGCCTTCTCCAAAATGGGCTATGAAGCACCGACCCATACATGAGAGTTTTCTGCCATTTTAGGTTGGAAATACATAAAAAAGTCTTGTATATAATTTTCACGCCGATAACATCAAGAGCATTAGTCCCCATAATATTTGCATTAGCCATTGAAACAAATAACCATCACCACGTCTGCGTACCAAAAAACAATATTGGGTCTTGCGGGAATTAAATCGATCATGTTAGCAAAATCCACTCCGTGGTTTTCACCACATCACTTGTGAGAACGTCATTCATATTCCACCTTTTTGCCAACGGGGCTTGGCTTACGATCAAAGGAATATCAATGACAAATGTTGCTGTCGGAAAAAAGAAGAAAGTCGTTGATGAATATTAGAGATGAAGTGGGAGAAAGAACAGACGGTGCCCCTAAATTAATCCTGGACTTCGTGGAAGAGATACCATTTATAACTCTTACTATAGTGGGATTTCTAAAACAGTTTGATATAAATCGAGGGAAGTGACTACCCGCACCAAAAGCAATAAGTTTGGATATGAAAATATTAAGGGCCATAACCTTACTCTTTCCAAATCCGTGTACTTATTCCAGGTTTTTTTTAAAAGTAACGCCAGCAGATCTGAGAATCGTTTGACTCTAAATACTTTAAAAGGGGTGGCAAAATTCCAAGTTTTTTTAAAACCCAACCCACCGCGTTTTACGTGGTTTTTTGGTGGTTTTTTTAGGTATTTTAATTGCTTCCTAATTACGTTCAATTAGGCAATTTTTTTTATTTGTTAGTACAATTACGATAAGACGCACGAAATAAATTAGGCAATGGAAGCGCAAGCGTCGAAGAGCACTGCTTTAGGACCAGCACTGGATTGCCATTCAGCCGTTGAGATTTGAGTAAAATGAAGGAAGCTCCAAAATAGCTGATCTATTAGCCTATGCATATTTACCTTGTAATCAAAGTATAGGTCGCAATCAATTCAATAATTTTAAGAATTTTTTTCAATGATTTTGTTATCGTTACTCCCTTATCAGCTCTTCCGGTAGATATGTATACTACTCTTCTAAACTCGAATCTACTCTTTTTAAGCAGTCACTTGATCCTGTTTCCATAGGGGTTTACTCATAGGATCTTCGTGGTCTTGCTCACTACCTCATTCGAACAAAGAGCTACATGAGCCCCTTTAGCCTATTGCTTCAATTCGGTCTTTGTCGCCTTCAGCGGCTTTCCATTTCTCAAATACGACACAACAACCTCTCTGTCTCTAATATCGACTTTGTTATCAAGCTCATTACCCAGTATACCACATTGGGCCGGCACCCAGAATTTGTGTACTCTGGAAATAGCCGACCAATACCCTCTTACAGCCTAACACTATCCTGTATTTAACTTCATCAGCCAATACAGATAGCCATAAGTTGCCATTTAGTTTTCCGTAAATATGTAGCCTCCATTGACTTTATATTTTTCCTGATCTATTTGATGCTCTCAGCGATAGCAGAAACTTCCATGTGGATGTCGGTATTATTGTCAGAAAGGCGGAAAAAGATTTCGTTATCTGATTTCTCAATACAGACCGTCAGTACCTTTTTTCTCGTTTATGAACTCCAAGCAATTTGGTAAAACCGTAATCATAATTTTACGTTTATGTACCAACTAAATCTGTTTTTGACCACCAACTCTATACAAATCAGACCAAAATGTGCCACTTACAGACTATCGTAGTACCCACTAACAGTAAATCAGAAGTATTGAGTTAATTGTACAAGACTTAAGTCCGATTACAATAAAACTCAGTTATCAGGAGCTATAAAATGAGGTTGTTACCAGTGAATTATAACTGGAAAGAGTCTCAATCATATAGTCATTTTCATATATATTAGTTTTTATTAAATTGTAATTGCTGTCCAATTTTAATATTCGTGTTTGTGAGAATAAGGGTCTTTATACAAACTTGCCTTTAACCAAATGCAGGATTTTAACGGGCAGATAATTTGTTTTTTATTATTATAAGTATACAATAGGGTAAAAGTGAGCGTTAAACTATCTGTAACTTTTAAAGTTAAGTTTATGTCTGAACATGCCATATATACATATTATTTTCAATATGGCAAGTTCAAATATACACATGAAAAATAATACTTTTATAAACCAAAATGGAAAACAAATCAAACATGACAAAAAAGAAAGCACATCGTTGACACTGTGTTTTTAAAGAACTTGTTTGATTTGGCAAAATTTATCGATATTGTTTCGGCACTGCCATATTTTTAAAAAAGTTAACTTTATTTTACAAGTAACCTGTAATAACGAAAAATATTTAGAGGTGACTACAAAGTTCACTTTAGCTAAATTTACCTCTTAGTAAATCTAACTTTGAAGGAAAGTTTTAATAATGGTCATAAATTGTAATTATTTTGACGTAAGTCTGGAGGCATAATTTTAAAAATAAACAAAATAATAGACCAATTCAATTCATAATAAAAGGGCTTCGTGTCCATATAAAAAGCTAACTCTTATAACATTTTTTTAAAATTGTTACTTGTTTAGATTCGATTATTAAATAGGTAGTTAGACTACTAAAGTGAGCTATGATGGCAGTACATCATGAACCATTACCAAAACTTAGTCATCAGAAGCTATAAAATGAAGTTGTTATCAGTGAATTATAACTGGTGATGGTTTTAATCATATATTCATTTTCGCATAGATTAGTTTCTTTAAATTGTAATTGCTGACCAAATTTAATATTCGTATTTATAAGAATAAGGGCCACTATTACAACTTGCTTTTAACTAAAGGCAGTATTTTAACGTGCAGATAATTTGTTTTTCATTATTATAAGTACACAATAAGGTAACTTTTAAAGTTAAGTTTATGTTAGAACATGCCATATACGAGTATGTATATTATTTTCATTATGGCAAGTTTAAATATATAAATGAAAAAAAAAAAAAAACATTTGTATATTAATAGAAGTACGTTGTACGAGTACGTTACACTGTTTAATTTATTTTTAAACTGTTTAAGTTATGGAAAGCAATTATTTTAATTTTATTTAAACATAAATGTTAGCTCTAGTATTAAAGCTCCTCATAAAGAACCTATCCTACAGTATAAATACAATTTAATTCATTTATTGTTTCATTGGTTATATTTTTGCATTGTTGTAAGATTTATTGCTTTTAAATGCGCTTTTAATTGAAATTGCTTAACATGTGAAAAAAAGAAATACTTAAAAAATCGAATAATAAATTAAAGCTCTTCATGGAATAAAAAACAAAACCAAAAATAAATTAATAAAAATTGTTTTAAATAATAAATTCATTGCTTTATTGTGAAAAGCTTTTAATTAAAATTTACTTGATTATATTGACTCCCATTCAACTTGATGTGATAATAATATTTCAAAATTGTGTGGCCAGAGATTCTTAATGTTTTGAACAATTTTAAATAAAACGTAAAACAAAGGTAAGTTATAAGATGAAGCAATTTTGTTAAGTGTTACCGATGTTAAGTTTTTTTTTTTCTTTTTAAAAAGACCTAAATTTAATAGTCGATTGAAGTTTTGCCAAAAGGTTTAGCTTCAGGACAGAAGAAACAAAATTAGTTATTTTTTAAATTCTTCATTTAAAACGAAAAGAGACTTTTATTCGGTCACTATAATGAAATGTTTGATTAAACTGCGTTTCAATACCACTAACACCAATAGGATACAGAAAAATAGTCAATAACTGGAAGATGTGACGTCAATCTGCGTCAGCGCAGACTTTAAAAACAGAATAATTTCATTTAAATAAATCCTGTGTGAATATCTGCATACATATCTGTCAACACCAAATTTAGTTGTGAGTCATGATACGCAGTTCAAGTAATTAACAACCGACGTCAGCGCAGAATAGTAAAAATATTCTGGCCACAATCTCAAACACCAGCCTATGGCAAAAAAACAATCGACTTGCTTAAGGACGAGATTCTTAGAGGAAAATGTAGGTGGGTACATACTAAGAAAACCTGACGAAGATACAGTGAACTCGCAGAAACATGAACTAATTTTTACCGAGGGTGTTAACTTTCAGATTGCACTCTTTCTATCACATCTTTTAATCTCTTTTATCTTTTTTTAATTTTAAAATAAAGTACGTTATTTTTTAGCTATGAAACATTATTCAATTCTGCTTTATGTAAGTCCCCGCCATATTTTAATATACATGTGTATGTAACTACATATACATTCAGATGTTCTGAAATACTACTTTTTTCGCATAAAGATGGGATCACACGATTGTCGCAAAGCATCAATTATTGGTATGGCATTCGTGGGACCGCCCAATAAGTAATAATATGGCAACAAGAATAACAAAAATGCGGCAATATTTATTGTGTTTTTGTGTGGCAATCGAAGTTGGCAATACGTACTAATATTAAAATTTTTAAATTTAGTTTCGCAGAATAAATTGGGATAATTTTTATATTTTACGACATTTACATTTGCGACAATCGTGTGATCCTAGCTTAAGATTACTACAGTTTGCAAAAGGGCTTCTAAGTTACTAATTTCTAAATTATGATTCAATAACATAATACAATTGATTCAATCAAAAATAGAGGAGAGTTACATTTTGTTTATGTTTTTTATTATTATTATTATTTTTTTTTTTATTGCAAAAAGGCAAAAACAAAGAAAATAATTCCTTGGTACAAAGAAAAATAAATCATTTTTTAAGGTACAACAGGTGCGTTCAAATTATTTCAGTCAAAAGCTTTATTTAACATATTAAAAATAATTTGAATATTCAGAAAATTCAGAGATCTTTTATTGACTTTGTTTTTGCTTAAGCAGTCGTAATGCGGCCTTTTCTTTGAGGTTATTTAATACTCTGATGTATATTTCCACTGTCCGCTTATTTTAACACTGTAGTAAGGACTTCTAAAGCTTTCTTTGGCTTAACGTTAGTTACTGGCTCTTCTAAAACTCATTAATCGTCTTTAGATTCTTCTTCTACTTCAACTACACGTTAAAAGTTTTTTAATAATCTGAGGAAAAAATATATTTTAAAGTTCAGCGGCACTGTTTGCTAGCTCTATTCCAATTTTCTTTTAATATAACCAAGGGAATATTTTCCTTACAATTGTCTAGAACTGATGAAAATTCAAAATGTTTTTCCAACTTCTAAATATGTATGTATGTACTGAATCATTAGTTATGCGATTTTACGCTCGTTCTAAGTGACAAATGGCGTGATCTGTTTAATAGATTCAAGTAATGTGATATTAGGTAGCAAAGCACACAACACAAATTAAACCATTCTTAGTCCCTAATTCCGCTTCAGGTGAATGTGATGGAGCTTTATCGATTAATAAAAGAGATCTTAGCCGCAACAAACAAGCTAAGAAATTCTTCTGCGGGGAATTCCAAATTTTTTAAATAAGCTTACGAAATTTAAGCGTTTGAAAAAAATGTCTACGTTTTAGAGCCTTCAACCTTTGTTCAAGTTTTATTTAGTAGTAAATGTAAACAAAAAATTTTCATGTTTTTGTGTAGCTCATGCTACTAGATGTTCACGTTTCTGCGAGTTCACTGTAGCATCAAAACTGGAAATAGAAAGAATCTACAAGAGAGCAGACGACAAGGTCTACCGGAACATATATGGGAACGACAAGTTCAAAAGGAAGCAGTCACTCAGGGCAAAAATTAGAATCAACTCAAAGTGCTACATTCAGATAGAACAAGATGGAAACAAAATGTTATGATCCCATGACCCTTATATAACTTCAAGGAAATGATAATAATCAGTAATGGGAGCAGTATGGCCAGATTTTAAAATAACATAAAGCTAAGCCGCGTTCAAAAAAAGTTAACAAAAAGCTGAAAAATTTTGTTGTCGCCTTAAATTGTTTTTACCTTAGATTTAAACAAAAAAAAAAAAAAATATTATTAAAAAATTAGCAATAATAATAAAAAATAATATTATTAAAAAATAAGCAAAAATTTTGACTTGTTTCTTAACATATGTATATATTTTTTAGTTGGGTTTGTTTTCTTTAAATCTAAGGTAAAAGCAATTGTTCGGGTGATAAACTAGATATCAAGCTATTAATTGAACAAATTTCAATAAGAATTCAAATGAAATGCATTAGTGTACCTAATTTTCAGTTTCATAAATTTTTCAAATCCATATACATATTTTATAAATTTGTTTGTTTGGCAATCAGTCGTAAATGACTGAACCGATTGTGCTGAAATTTTCAAGACAGATGAAGATCCAGCTAATGAAATAGACTATGCTGTTTTTCAAAACTGAACCTAGGGTAAACGGTCATATGAGTTGTCACGATTGTATTGAAATTAGAAACACAAATACATATATAGATCTAACCTACAAAAATGCAGTAGGAGATGTTTTTTTTTATTTTTTAATAGACATCGGATACGATTAAAATAGTAGCTTTTTCTTTTAAAAAGCAATTTTTTATTGCCAACAGTCATCATCTACTACACACGTCTTTGCATTTTCCTTATTAAAACTAATAGGATCAGAGTAAAAGGATTCTCGAGCAACACCGGATGAGTAAAGGTAGTTTTAAATAAAATTGTAGAAAATTTTTTTTTTTGCAAAAATTTGATTTTATTTATTCAATTTTATTATTATCTTATATTTATGAGAGTTGTGCAGAACCAAAGGTAGAATCCGATCTCAAGGTTCAATAAATTAAAAATTCATGGCTAATTTTCGGTAAATCAAAAATGTCTATTGGCATTGTAATAATCTAACCGTAATTAAGGATTTTTACGTTTTTACCTTTTTAAAAACGTGTTTTTATGACTTCGTAGATTGTGGTTAAAATAAAATAAATTTTGTGTTTGGTTTTAATTAAAAAAATTCTTTATTCAACACAGTTATGTGCACCACTGCTTGTAATCTTTTTACAGGCAATAACAATTTTTATTCTTAATTACTCTGTCTGTTTACAATCTTGTAAACGACAACAATTACTCGACAGATCTTTCTACTTAAAGATCTTCCAACCCGATCGTAGTTATAAATTAGGTTCGATCACAACCTTTTCAACCAGACGTTATCCACACTTAACTCTCTTTACTGAGTTAGCTCGAACTAAACTGGTTTTTCACTTCACGATTCACTTCACGAGTTTACTCCTTAGAAACTCTCTTCACACCAATAACACATTCGCTGGGCTTACTTTACTTAAACTACACTCGCTGAGTTTACGATACATAAACTGATTGCTGTTCGCATCGATGTGCTTTTTATATGGCTGAGTAAACAACACATCGAAAGCTCTCGAACCTCTCGATATTTCAGGTAGATTTGTTTTCTTTCTTTTAATTTCTTTTTAGTTCTTTTGTAGCCGTGCGTATGTTGTCGATTTGGTTATTTGTAAACAGCACATATAGTTGTTCTTGTAGCTTTTGTTTATTTATTTTAGCGATGTAATAAACGCTGTGATGCCCAACCTTATGTTCGTAACAATATTCTCATTCTTTTTCCCATTTTTCATCTCCCGTACTGATTCACTTAAAAAATATAATTTTTAACACTAGCGACGATTTTAGAAACTTCATTGACAGGAAATGTAAATTTAAATGTCATCTTTTAAACAAGGACTCCATTTGCGCAATCGAATTATTTTTGTCCGATAATGGGAAAAATTATATATGAATAATAAACACAAGCAAAGAAACAAAACCAGAAAAAAGTAAATATCATAACTACGGTAGTAACACATTTTGGGACATTAAAAGAAACAAATCTGTAATCAAATTAATTTCTTGTGTATTTTCTTTTCTGACAAAAAATGTTGCACTTCTTCTATTCCTTGTCACTAAACCTCGTTTAGAATTAAGAAATATCAAGAATTTTCAAAAGGCAACATTATCAGAAATAAACAAAATACCCTGTGTTTTAAATTTTTCTAAAAATGAATACAAAAAAAAAAAAGAAACGGCAACGGAAGGCAATATTTTCAACTTTTCAGTCAAACTCATATGAAAAGGAATAAGAATTTACTAATTAATAAAACATGTAAGCAATGCAGAAACTATTGTTTCTGTGATGCTGCAATTTTACATTTTTTCGATGACAGACTTTACAATGTTTTTATTATTTTTGCTCTATTGTCCTTTTTTGATGAAATGTTAGAAAAGTCTTAAAAAAGTTTAATGCATTTTTGAAAAAGCAAAAAAAAGCTAAAAGCTAAAGGCTAAATGAAAAATTTCGAAGCTGAATCGAACATAAATAAGCTAAATTTAGTTTAAAAAAAGCTAATATGGCCACACTGAATGGGAGAGAAAAATTGTTATCAAAAGGAGTAAGAAACTGGTTGAAAATGAAAAGTTTCTCATTCTCAATCATTTGTTTGTTCTTACAATCATTTGTTGATTGAGCAATTATTAGAGTTGTTATACCTATCCTCCTCAAATCTTTTGAAATGATTATTATTTTTTTTCTTTCATTAAGACCAGCACCAGGGGATGCCCCTACTCATGCAGTGCATTGTGCTCGTACTAGGAAAATAAGTTATTGGAAGAAGGACAGAGGGAGTAGTGTTTATGGACGTTAGATTTAAATTTACTCATGTCGTAAGTGGCTGGAAATACTTTCGCTGAAAGATTATTCTACAACCGAACAGTGCGACAAAAGAACGAATTCTCAATATAATGTGTGGTGCGATTTACGATTTCAACTGCAAAGGGATGCGCTCTACGAGAAATACGAGTACTACGTAAAAACATATAATTTTTAGGAATTAATTCCTTAATTATGTTAAAACACCACATTGCAACGGTGATACAATGAATCGATAGAGTTAGCTACAGAGCATCTTCGCCCTCTCATGTACGCGGCCGAGAAGCTCCAAAATAGACTTTGGAGCACCGGCCGGATATAGGTCCTGTAAACATTAAGGAGATCATATGAAGTGAAGTATTTCTTGCACAGTCACAAAAAACCAAATATGTGATCATTCCAACGAACGTCACAGTGAATTCTCAATATTCGAGATACCGGTCATTTTTAGAAATTTTAATCTCGCTTACTCAATTACTTTTCAGTGTTTGCATTGGCCAAGGTTAGTAAATTCCAAATAAAGCACAGTTTCTAAATATTTAATGGCATCAAATATTATAACTACTATATCCATATCCTTGAGCTAGAAACTAACACTAAACCTTTCTATTAAATAACAACCCTTTTTTTTAAACCTCGAAAAGTTTAGCTTGTGATAAGGGTTTATTTGTTTTGGTAGTATGTATAACCAAGTGGTATTGTAGCATAACCATAATCCAGATTTCTAGATCAACAGACATTAGTTCGGCTTTAATTTTTTTCAATTTTATTAAAATTGGATCCTCACTGTAATGTGAGCTAACAATTTGTATTCAAATCTTAAAAACTGTTATAATTCTACTATTATGCTTATTAAGTCCAGCCAGCGGGGGACGAAATATTATAAAATTCATGGAATTCATTTGACATTGTTCCTAGTAATCATCAATTGAGCTTGGGTGGACCACCAGGTTCTTCAAATACGTCCCTGCATACCTCGCAATTTTCTCTTCAATCATTATCTTTAAAAACAGCGTTTTTGTTAAAGTGCACTAGTGATCGTTAGTGCTAAAGTAAATGGCTATAATATGCTGCAAAGAGTTAAGCTATCTTTCGAGGACTGTTAGCGAATGTAATGAAATAAACGTCAAGTATCGGATGTTAAAGTTGCATAAGTTAAAATCATAATAAAACAAAGAAATGTATTTTTATACCCATGAAATAAGCTTTATTGGATAGAACATTTTCCAACATTAATGTTTAAATATGATTTCTGCCATATGACCGCCATTGTTGTTGCGTACAAGGCACAATCTGGAAGATGAATTTTTTAAAATTTTTCGCAGCAAATGCGGCCGTATTTCGTCGACGTAGAGAAGCCACTTTACTTAATTCCAAGAAAATAATCCAATGGGGCTAAATAACACGATTTGGCCAACTATTGGACCATTACGTGAAACTATTTGTTCATCAAAAGTTTCTTTGAGTTAGACGCACATTTTAGCAAGATTATCGCCAGCTGTTTGAGGTACGAGACAATTTCTAATCATGTTCCTATACCGTTTACCATTGACAGTAACATTCTGATCATCATCGTTTATTAACCAAAATGGGCTTCACCGGAGAACAAAGTTTTGAAAGGAAAGTTTGACGAACAGAACCATTATTTTGATAAAAAAAAAAAAAAAAAAATTCTCAATTTGTAAGCCTTACTCTGGTGTAAGTCCAAGCAAACTAAACAAAAAGCAACCATATTCTGTTAAATCGGTTGTAAAATAAAGCAGTGTTACCAGCTTAAAGCTATGAACCTCATAAGAAACATCCATTATTTAGAAGCATTTTATAAACATTCTTAAAACATATTTATAGGTAGTCACGGAACTATTTGGAGACCGGCAGAGCCTTAACTCTATAGAACTTGTTACTTATTAAGTAACTACAAACCTGTTACCTAAAATTTGGTTCTTTTTAAAATTTATGGTATCTTTTAAGCATTTTTGTGATCTCATTGTTTTTAACCAAAGTAGTTTTTCTCCATGATAGGCTTAAAGTCTTGTTTGTTTTTGTAAAGGATTTTTTTTCGCTTGGAATATCAAAATATTTTTAATTTGCGCTACGCTATTGTTTAAAAATAAAATTTCTTCTTTTGTTCAGAAAAAGGCAAAAAAATGGGTCGACACATGTCTTTAATAGTTTCAATTCCCAACATACTAGTAATAGGGAATGTTTCCTATAACAACTACAAAAAATACAAAAGAACGACAGACATTGTTAATAATAATTATTTGAATGGTTGTTGGTTGTTGTTTTGGAACCATCCTCCTCAGTGTTTTTTATATGGTGTTTATTGAAACACTTCCTCTTATTATTTCATTTTATTACAAAGGACATGCACGAATTTTATTGCTATTTTTGTATGTCTGTGGTATTCAATGAGATTTACGCTAAACAAAGTTTGAAACAATTAAAAATAATGTACACCGTCATGATATTTTTTTGAATATTTTTTTTATTTGGTTTTTGTTACTGTTTTTAAAGAATTTTCCACAAATATTTAAACCTTTAAAAAAAAAAAGTTTTTTCTTTTGTTTTAATTTTTGGTAAATATTTGCAATATTTGTTTTAAAATTATGAATAAAAAGGCGGTGGCTTAATAAATATTTTTATTTAGAAATTATGAAAAAGAAAATTAAGAGAAAAAGAAATAAGAGAAAACTAACTTTTTAAAGTGTTTACACATTAGGTATTTGGTAATGCTTTGCTTAACACTCATATGTATAATAAGGTACCCGTGTACTTACATATGTATATAAAAATTAATTCTTGCCTTCGCGCCGCTTAGGTAAGGCATAGTGCTTCAGAAAATAAATCATTTAGCGGATGCATTGGCTGGAAAAAGTTTTGTGACGCCCTATATTGATTCGCTACCTTATTGTGCGGCACCATTTACTACCACCTAGAGCGATCGGACGGTTATTATTCGACTGGTTTTAACCGGCTTTAGCCGGTTTTGTCGAATACGGTTTTTCTTCATTTTTCGAGTACCGAATAAACCGGTTACTTTAACACGAAAAACCGCTTAAATTAAATAAGTATAATTTTTATACGTTTGTATACTTTTTTTATTGAAAATAAGCTCATCGTTTAACTATTTGTATATATGACAACCTTGAACACCTCACAAAGAACGTGAAAACCAAGATAGATCGAAAAAGACATGCACTCTTGAGCAAAAATAACCTTTTCTCATCTTCTGTAAATAAATATTGATTTTTATAAATGAAGAATGATCAACTAGACTCATTGAAAGCCCACAAACTCACAAACGCCAGTTCCGAACGGCAGATATATTAGTTGGTAAAGTTTTTCACAGCGTAAATACACATAACCTGTTGCTAGTAATGTTGATATCGCCACTCACGAACGGGGATGTTTGAAGACATCAGTGACGACGGTACACATATTGTGTGAATGTGAAATCCTTGGTAGGTTTTAGAAAGAGATGCTTGGAGAGACATAGGATCTCATTATCAGACCCACCATTAGGGTTTCAGATCTGATGGTGGTCATTGGGTAGGCAGCAGATCTGCTAAACAAACTATAGTCCGGATGGGGAGCAATAGATCTCAAAGATCGCAGTGTCCTGCAAGAGTGCGTTTGCAGAAGAATAATGATGAATGATGAATGATCGTACTGATTTGCACCCTGCTCAGTTCTTCATCAGCAGACTTTTTCTCAACTAGCAAGCTTCCTTCCTGATTACCACGAATTCCCATTTCATGTGGGTTCCAGTCGAGTTTTCGTGTGTATTTCCAATCCAACCCAATATTCTCAATCTCATCTCTAAAGCAATGGGTTTGCTTGGATCTTATATAAACTTAGTTTTGAAAATCCAGTTGTGAGGTCACCATATATGCAAGATATTTCTCTAGCATCCGTTGATGAAAGTTAATTTTTTTTATTACTTTTACTGACACGAGAGTGTTTCGCTCCCATAAAAAGTGCAAACTTGGCGTTTGAGTCGTATTATGATTGCAGATGATAATTGTCTGTGCCGATTTATTTTACCCAAACCTGCAAGAGTCCCTTTGACTTATCTAAACGAGCATTGTTTTCGTTTCGACACCGCCATTTGCTCTTATTTGGTAGTGAAAAAAAGCAAAATGTTGTACTACATTAACATGCTTATTTGCATACATGGCCTACTTTTTACTGAAGCGCAATTCGTATTTTGCAACGCTTTTCTTCGTAGAAATCAAAGCAATTTCATTAGCATAAGTTTAGTCGTTCAAATGTACAATACTTACTTGGTGTGATTTGTTGCTCGAATCACTTAACTTGTTGTCACCAGAAGTATAAGTGTGGAAAGGATATACAGTGAAAGCTCACGCAAACAAAGTGTTTACTTACAGGATATATCCGCCTAGCGGAGATTTATTTGTTTGAAAATTTCGACGAAAATCATAAAAGATCGTCTGTCTATGGGAGATGAACACCTAAAAGCGCTGTCCGTTAGAACAGAAAACTTTGCTTTCCCGTAAGTGCACTGCAGATGCCTGAAGTTTTGGACGGCCAAAAGCTTTCTGTAAATCAGATGATTTGAAGAGGCCTAATATGTTCCACTGAAAAAATATTGCCACCGGAATCCAACTTTTGTTTTTGGATCGTGGTATTGATTTTACATGCTTCAATGAAAGATAAAACACCATAACGCTTTTCTAGTTGTTAAAATCTGTCGTCAGACCCCTTTTTTGGATGTTTACCAAAGTTCTTTACATCCACCCAATCCTTAAGAACATGTCTTTCAACGCTTATAAGGTGCAACTGGGTCATGAATTAAAGCTGGCCGAGCCGAATCACTTTTTCGTTGATCCGCTGAGTTCGTTTTTCTGAAAAATTATTATTTCATATAGAGGCCAATTTTTTTTGTCCGTATACCTCAACAATCAAATTTACCGCATTTTAGTCATTTACCAAAAGTAATTATTGGGTAACTTTTTGGTGCGATATCCGGTCTGGAAATCAACGCTATCTCGATAGCACCTTAACGCCGTCTGACAGATAAAGTGCTGGGATTCGAAACGGACTAAACTAGGATACTTCCTTCTGAGATTTTGTTCGTAATTGGTAAACGAAGGTTTAGAAACAAAGAAAAGTCGTCAGCTTCTCAACAGGTGGTGCTGTAAGCAGTCATTCATCGCTGCTCCAGTTTAAGTTTTTAAATAAGTTTTGGCAAGTCGTTATCAGTGAAGGTGGGACAAACATATGATGGCAGAATACGGCTGGAGCTTGCAACGAGAACTACCTAAAGTCATAGAAATTTTTCTAACATATTGTTACCAAAATCAGGTTGGCCACCCCTATAGCCTGTTACATTGCTTGAAATACATAAACAAAAAGCACAAAAACAACTACGTGCTTACTTGCAAATAAAAATAAACGGCAACAACAAAACGGACAGAAAAGAAAACAAATAACAAGCAATGAAAAACAACAACAAAAGCTGAAAGAAGTAGATGTTTACATTCGAATGGCTTTATAAGAACTAAAAAGAAATTAAAAGAAATAAATGGAATCTACCTGAAAGATCGAGAGGTTCGGGAGCTTTCGAAGTATTGTGTACTCAGCCATATAAAATCATATACATAAATGCGGACAGCGATCAATTTCGCTCAGCGTGAAGAGAGTATATTAGCTTGAACTCTGTGTGAATAGAGATTATAAGGAGTAAACTCGTGAAGTGAGTCATGCAGTTATAACCAGTTTAGTTGGAGCTAGCGCAGTAAAGAGAGTTAACTGTGGATAGCCTCTGGTTGAAAAAATTATGATCGAACCTAAATTGTAATAACAATCAGGTTGGAAGTTCTTTAGGTAGAAGGATCCGTCGAGTAATTGTCGTTGTTTATGAATAGACGGACTAACTAAGGATAGAAAATGTTATTGCTCGTAAAAAAGTTACGAGCAGTGGAACACAAAACTGTGTTAAATAAAAGATTTTAATTAAAAATCAAACACAAATTTTATTTTATTTCAGTTGCAATATACGTACTCATAAATAAACGATTTTTAAAAGGTAAGAACGTATCCAGATTTATTAATTTTTTGTATTTTTTTGTAATAATAATGCTGTATATTTCAAAAAGTAAAGCTGTTAGCAATCTCCCAGTATTTTTTCTTAGTCAGGACCATGGATACGCTCAATAACAAAAACATAAATAAATAAATTAGAGGAAACAAGAATTTTTTTGACCAGTGTAATCTGTGGTCGCCTATTTTTTTTTTTTTTTTGTTCTATTTGATAAATAAACTTTATGATAAAAACTTTTACATAAAATTATTTTTGATGTTTACAGTTTTAAGAGAAAAAACATTTTGTTTACATTTTTTAATACTTATCCTAGACTAAAATATATATATAATGACCAAATAAGACCCCATATATTAAAAAAAGTGAAGTCTTTAATAGTAATTATAATTGGAAGGGTATTTAAATACTTATTGTAATATTTAAAATGTTTTCTTGCTATTTCAGATAACAATTATCTATGGGGGCATATTTTTTACGGGTTTCATTGGTAATATTTTCGTTTGTATCGTAATTCGCAAACATCCAACCATGCATACGGCAACAAATTATTATTTGTTCAGTCTGGCTGTGTCAGATCTTATTTATTTAATATTTGGTAAGTAAAAAATATAAAAAAAATCAAATAAAAGATAATATGAAATAAATTTTTATCGTTATTATTGTTATTGTTACTTGTGACCTTATCTTTATCTCTTTTATTTAAGGTTTTCAATTTTTTGTTTAGCAGAAAATATATTATTTTTTAAATATCTTTAGAAGAATATTCTTTTTGGCCATCAACCATCCCCTTATCTTATACTTATGTTATATTAAAATTTTATTTGTTTGTTTATTTTAAACAAAAATTGTTTAATTTTATAGTTGTTGTTGTAAAATTTGTTGAGATACTTCATTTAGACTACCTTGTCTAAATATATCGGGTGCTTTTTACAGTTATACAAGCTTAAAACACAATGAAACAAAGAAATATATTTTTAATATCTATGAAATGGGCTTTCTGGGATAGAAAATTGTATGACATTAATGTTTAAATATGATTTCGGTCATGTGTCCAGCACGGCTGGTGCGTTCAAGGCGTAATTGCACACATTTTTCGTAGCTGATGCGTCCGTATTTCGTCAATAACTCTTTGAATGTTGATTTCCAGGTGCTCAATATCCTCTGGTTTATCGATGTAGATAAGTGACTTTACAAAACCCAAAAAAAAAAAAAAATAATCCAACGCACTTAAATCACACGATCTTGGTGGCCAATCAATTGAACCATTACGTGAAATTACTCTTTTTTCAAAACTTTCTTTGAAAAAATCAAATCTAGCGCTCATGTCATCATAATTTTTTTTCTTCATCATTCCTTTAATAAAGCATATTGGCCTTCTAGAAAGCATCCATTACTTTGTTTCGGTTTCAGTATTCATGTCGATTTTTCAAGTTAAGTTGATTATTAATATACTGTAGCTCACTTCCATACATTTGAGTGTAGTGGTGAAGATTCTTGCTAAGTAGTGATGATCTTTACTAAACATTGTAATTTTTTCATAGTAGGTGGTGTTTTCTCTTGATCATCAGTCTGATGTTTGTCATCATCGACAGAGGTAAGCTGTTTGGTTAAGGGCCTACTTTAGATGACATTGTCGGGAAGTAAGTTAAAGTATTTTTATTAAGCACTCGAAGCCGCAATAAAATTTTTTCTGTCATGTCCTCTGCTGGTATTCGAACCTGGGCCGTTTGGACTGTCTGTCTGCACTCTAACCATTACACCACGGCATCTTATGTCAGCAAGACAACTAATTGAGGTACAAAAAAACTTCTAATCATAATCTAATAATCCTACACCGTTGACTATTGACAGTAACATTCTGACTATCATCGCACCAAACAATTATTTTATGTGAATATAATGATGAGATGCGACTATTCTGCTTATTTACGTATCCATTCAACCAAAAATGCGCTTCATCAGAGAATAACATTTTGAACGAAAATTCAATATCAATATCAATATCAATATTAGTTTAATACAAAATGTCAACAATTTGCAAACATTGCAAAACCAAAAGCAACTTTCAGATGTTAAATCGGTTGTCAAAAAAAAAACAGTGTTGTCAACTCAAATTTATGAACCTTTAAAAAAAGCACCAAATCTTTATTGCATACTAGCAAAACTTGGTGCTGTGATAAACTATTGCAAAGTGGACCTAAACTAACTAAAGGCGTTTAAATGCAACTTTCTCTCGTTTGTACCTATGCCTTAGAAAGTCAGTTTACTAACTACGTACATTTTTATACAGCGCCTTTGCTTTGAATTGAACATTGTGTGCGTTAGCTGTCAAATATTAATAGATTATTGTCGAATTTAAACAAGCGTGTTAATTTTGAAAAATTTCGAAAAAGCCGTTAATTTCATGTGCTTATTACACATAATTTTTTACGTAAAGAACTAAAATAGGCTCAATAAACAATTCAAAACTTTTCCCGTTTTTCAGTCTTCCAAATGTGGCCAGATTTTCACTATCTGCTCACAGGTGTGTTCACTTGCCTACACAGTTCATTTGCTACGACAACAATTATTTACTTCTCTCAAGAGAAACTTCGATGTCGTTAATCGATCCTTAAATACCCAAAGTAGTACCTGCCTGTACTAGTCCATCAAATGTTTCGCAATCTCATTGAGAGCCATCCAGTACTCATGAATGAGTATAAATACTGCGCGGCAATATGTTATTAAAATTAATGGTCTAAAAAAGAAAAAGCACACAAGTAGAGTAGTAGAGTATTGAACAGATTAAAATTAATTTGACGCGACTACGACTTTGGGTACATACATCAAGACAAATTATAGACGAAGGCGTTAGTAGTCATTATTCTGCCATGACTGAGTGGTCAGAGATATGAGTTAAGCAATTTTTAGTGAAGCAAACGCCTATATTAGAGGACTTTAGAAAAAATAGCAAAATGCTGGACTATATGCGTTGAGCTTAAAGCAACCTATGCTGGGAAATAAATTGTTGCCTTGACGAAAATTGTGTATTTTATTACAAAAGTCACGAAATTCTCAAACTGTTCCCTTAACTTTTTCTGTCTAGGAATAACACCTATAGGAATTGTTTGATTTCAAAACTGATTTTGGCAGAACGATATGGTCAACAAATCAACTGTTTGTGTTATTTGTAAAATACTATTTTTAAAGGCCCAAACTAAATATTACATTGTACTGAAGTAACCCTTCCAGCGTTGGTGGGAGCCTTTATGTTGTATACCTATAAAATACGTTCCTTATAAGAAAAATTTAAAGGAATGCAAGAAAATTAATGATTTGTATTGACTACCAAGTCATTTAGACCAAGTTCGGAAACTGCAATTTTAATCCTTCTCTAGATATAAAAAAAAAACTATGTTTACTTCGTTCGGAGCCAAACCCACTTATTCTAAAGTATCCGCCAAATAATTTTTTTTTTTTTTTTGAAAATGCTATAAAAAACTACTAAATATTTTCTCAAATTTCTTTTTTTATTTGAAAGTACAATCCTTCCGGTTAATAATGGGAAATAATTTCATTCAAATGGCTGCCTCGGCGGACCATGCAGTAGCCTACACTATCGGTCAAATTTTCATGCACATTATCGATTGTGTGCAGCTGTATTTCACCAATGGCTTCACGATTATTGTCCTTTAAAGCGTCAGTTATCTCTGGCTTGTTGGCGTAACACTTATCTTTGATGGCACCCCACAAATTATAGTCCAACGGTGCCAAATCGCAGCTTCGAGGTGGCCAAACGACATCAGCTCTGCGGCTGATAATACAATCTTCAAAAACAGGGCGCAAAACATCGAGTATAGCTTCGGCTGTATGGCATGTAGCGTCGTAAATTTTTGTGAACAAAAATTCGTTCAACATGTCCCGATAACGATCGGCATTGACTGTAACGGCCACTCCTTGCTCATTTTCGAAGAAAAATGGCCAAATTAAGCCTCTGGACAAAAATCCGCACCAAACAGTGACTCGTCTTGGGTGTATCGGCTTTTAAATCTATGCGTGCGGGTTTTCTGTGCTCAAATGCGACAATTTTGCTTGTTTACGTACCCGCCAAAATTAAAATGAGCTTCATCTGAAAAGATGATTTTTTTTTCCATTCTGCAACATTACCATGATTTTCAAAGTAATGTGGCAATATTTCCCAGCGTTGTTCAAGCATATACACAACCATATTCGTTCAGCGGTAGGACAAAACTAATTATCTGTCAAATTACGCATGAGCTAAGTGTTGCCATTCACGAAATAAGCACTAGTTGAAAAAAAAAACGTTAGATGGCGGACCCTATATATGGAAATCATTAGACAAAAAATGAGAGGAATTTTACAAGTGGGCATAGTACCTCTCGTACAAAGTAAATATTAATTTTTGTATATCTAGAGCTTCAATAGTAGAAGTTTCTAAATTAGATACAAATAACGTCATGAACAATACACATCATCAGTCAGTAACAGTGCGAGATTGGACAAATGACCGGGACACCTTTCATATATATAAACTTATGTATATATATGGGGTGGCGTGGTGTAATGGTTAGGGCACACGCATAAGAACACAAACGACTCAAGGCCCTGGCAGTAGATATGACGAAGAAAAAATATAATTGTGGTTTCAAATGTTTAATAAAAAGGCTTCAACTTCCCTCCAGATAACTCTATCTAAAAAATAAAGAAAAAGCTCAACTGACTGATCTTCCACTTATACCTCTAGCGAGGATGACAAACATCAGATAAATGATCAAGAAAAATAAGCCACCCACTAGGAAAAAATTAATTTAATTAAAGTAAGGATCACCATCAATTAGTAAGGATATTCACCACTACGCAAAAATCATATGGTGGAAGCTACAGCGGATTAATCATCTACTTAGCTTGATAAGATCAAATTGATTATAGAAACTGAAACAAAGCAATGGATACTTTGTGGAAAGCCAATACGCTCCTTAGAGGAGTAACGGAGAAAAAAATATATATATTTACGTAAATTGTATAAAATTTAACGTGTGTTTATTTGACAGCTGTATACAGCCAAAAACCAGAACTTAGATTGTCTTTCTCAAAGTAGCCATAAACTATCTCAAATGATTTGATTTGGACCGGAAGGGGTCAAAATCGGGAAAAAGTTTAATAAATGTAACTAAGGTAGCATTTGAGATAATAAATCAAATGGCGGTAGCGAAGAACGTCGGGTTTTATATAATCATTTAATATCTCTAAAAGATTTCTCATTGCTTAAGGCCCCTTAGAATGCTATAATTTTTTATTTTTCCGATCCATTTTTTTATTAAATTTCTGTTGTAAGACCTGTCCATTACTTGTGTTTACTTCTATTGGTATAAATATGCTTGATAACGTTTAAAATCAACATATTTTTAAAGATTTATTTGCTTAGAATGCTTTAAAGTATCTCTCAGTTATATTTTCTTTTAAACTCAATATTATTTAATAACTCTTTTTACAGGCCTGCCAACGGAGGTGATTCTATATTGGCATCAATATCCATATTTATTTGGTCAACTATTTTGCAAGGCAAGGGCGTATATATCGGAAGCGTAAGTTTTCTATTTTTTTCCCTTGAAGTATTTTAACGAAAAGATGTCACAATGGGGTATATGTTTTAAAATGTCATGTAAAAAATGAAATTGTTTTTGTATTGTATTATTTGAAAACATTATGGAGTTTATTTTGTACATCACTTAGTTGATATGCTGTGTTGTTAATATGAAAGTTGATTTAGTTGAATTTATAAACTAGTATACTCAGCGGCTGACACAATCAGCCGCATTCTAGTATCTAGCATTTATTTTAATTAAGTATGTAATTTGGTGTATTAAAATGAACCGCCATATTCATATAATTTTAAATATGTTAAATGTATTTTATTTAATATTTTTCATATAAAATTTTGTTTAAATAGATTTTAAATATGTTTAATTTTTTTGATGATGGGTGATTTTTTAAGAGCTTTTGGATTTGATTTAAATAAAAAACATAAGATTTATAGAAATATATTAAATCTTTATTTGAGTCGATAGAACTATCTATATAATAAAATGCTTAAAGATGATTTCATGTAAACGTTGAACACGGCTGCGTCTCGAATGGTTCAAATGCTGGGTCCGACATATTGCATAAATTCAATATTCAATACTGGCTTCCAATGCGTCAACAGTTGCGAGCTTGTGCCTACAGACATGAGCCTTAAAATAGCCCACAAAAAATAGTCCCTTAATTAGGCCAGTGTTTCGCGTGCTGTGTGGCATGCGGCACCGTTTAGTTGAAATCACATGTCAGCCAAGTCCAGCTCTTACCTTTTGGGCAAAAAAAATTTGTAATAATTGCACGGTAACGCTCGAAATTCACAGTAACGTTCCTGCCTTCGTCGTCTTTGAGAAAGTGCGGTCCAATGATGCCACCGGCCCATAATCCACCGGAAGCCAATTCAACAATACAAACAAGGTTTTCGAAGGGGTGGACCTGAGCACGCTTGTAATCATCAGCGCCGCTTTTCGTAGAATACTGTCAAAGATTCTACTATATGTGGACTTCTCCAGAGACTTCCACCACACAACCGCACCATACATAATTATGGGTTTACCCATTGTTTCAAAAATCCACTTTGAATTTATAGGATTGAGACAACAGGAATTTCCAATGGCCCAAGTGTATATCGCGGCGTTTGCTCTCTCCCGTGTATTCTGGGACCAATATGGCTTGGAGTCCATAATTACTCCCGAATACTTCGCACTATCCGCAGCTCCAGTCACACCCCAAGCATGCGCGGTAGTAAAAAATACGAAATTTTGTACCTATGCGTTAGAAACATCAGTTCCCTCTTCCCTGGGTTAACTCTCAGCCAACAGTCAGTCCTCCACCGGCTGAGAAGGTCCAAAGAATTCTGACGGCGCTGTGTCGAGGAATTTACCCAACACAGCTACAGCAACACCATCCGCATACACTACAGACTTTAATCTCAAGATTCATAGAATCTCCACAGGAGCGGGGATAATCACTCCTCTGTAGGATGCTACTTACGACTATACGATGGACGGTGACAGGCCCATAGTTGAGACAGTGATCCTGTAGGCTAGAAGTCTTCCTATGAATCCAATCACGGACCAATGTACTCGTACATTCAGTGCCGCCAGAGCCGACTTAATCGCCTCCCCGGTCACGTTGTTAGAGGCCACTTCTATATTCAGCAATGCCACTAGCGCATACCATATGCTCGAAGGCATTTTCAATGTACCCATCAAGCAAGTGAAGCACAGTCTTTACAGATAATAGGTTAGATTCTATTGTGTTGCAAAGATGGAGGTTGATCAACTTTTCCAAAGCCTTCAAGAGAAATTAAGACATGCTGATTGGTGTGAAATCGTTCGGGCCAGTGTGGGAGGTTTTACTTTCCTTCGGATTAAATACCACCCTACACACGGACCAAGGCTTAGATATATAAAACTATGCTAAATATGCTCTATATATATCCATCAGCCACGGAATTACCATGAGAGCATTATTCTGTGTCATTCAGTATCATCTTGTTTTTTTCCTGTAGTAATTCATTCATAAAAACTTAATTCGTGGCAGGGAAGCAACAGTAAATATTTAAGGAGTATTCCTTAGGTTTAATTTAAATCTTAGTCATGCAATGTCATCAAATTTTTAGCTTAAAACTTATTCGCTTAACAAGCCAGGATGTTCACTTTCATGCATAATAAATCTATCACTTATTCGTAACCGACTTACCTTAGCTTTAACACGATCCTAACAATGGTATATTGTAGCGCTTTTCAAAATACTAAATAAGTTAAAGTAATTAAAAAAAACAACTCATTTTACATTCATTACCCTATTATTTATTTATTGCGTACCGTTAATATATTTTTTAAATTGTTAAAATTGTTTAAAACTTTTAAACCTTTAGATCCACTTACGTATCAGTTCTAACCATAGTGGCATTCTCCATGGAACGCTATTTAGCAATTTGTCATCCCTTATACTTGTACGCGATGAGTGGTTTTAGAAGAGCTTTAAGTATAATTGTCGTTTTATGGGTGGTCAGCTTTAGTTTTGCTATACCATTTTATATATATACGAATATTAGATATTGGGATTATCCACCAGGTAATAAAAAGCATAAAAATATTTTTTTATAATTAAATTATATTTCCATTTCTTTATTTTTTCTTTAAAGACAATACACAAATAAAGGAATCAGCCATGTGCACATTTGAGACTCCGGAAAATTTTCCTTTATTTGAAGTTTCATCGTTGCTTTCATTTTTTGTACCCATGTTTTCAATGTTTTACTTTTATGGCCGCATGGGTATTAAAATATGCACCAGAACTACACAAAAGTTAGGTAAGTGATTTAGGAAGAAAAAATAAATCCTGTTTTTTATTGCAATATTTCTGTTTTTGTTTTTTTTCCTTTCTTTTCTTTTTTCTTATAAGGCGTCCAAAAAGGTTCTCTGCAAAGAAAATCAAAACATCAACAGTCACGTAAAGCAGTCATAAGAATGCTGGGTGAGTATAATTTTTCATTTTTGTAAAGCAAAAATTTATAGCCCAATTTTAGGCAGCTTTAATATGTATGAATTTAAAGTATATTTTAGAAACAATTTATAAAGTATTAATAAAAATAGTCTTTTAAAACACTGTGCTCGAATTTGTCACTTTTTTCCGACAAAAGGAGCACCCGACTGGTATATCTATTTCGAGTAAGCTGAACTCAATGGTGGTAACAATTTTTTCAGGTTAGTTCTTGTTTTGCAGATATACCGTTATAACGGAATTTCTTTTTATGAAAATGGGTATTCTTTTCGGCAAGATCTAGCAGTTTTTTTCGATTTAGCGATAAAAAAATTGCTAGATTTGTTCTAGCCGGAGATCTAGCTATTTATTTTATCTCAAGCTATTTCTTATTCTCACTTTTGTAATATTTTTTAAAGCAATTGTGTGACATTGCATTAAATGGGTAGTTATTGTTTTGATGTACATTTGATTTATGTATGTCAGGTGACAATTTTAGCAACATATTCATGGTACTTAAAAAATCGTATGTGTGTGTAATTAATATGACTTTAATTGAAAATTAAACACGATATTTGGTAAGTACGACGCCCTTTTTTCTCAAACTTGATAAAAACATCATATAGTTTAGTTTGATTGAAATGTCTCCGCAATACCGCTAAAATTTTAGAAAAGAATAAAAGGAACGCGTTGGTCTAGAGTTGTAGATAACAGAAGGCCCAAGCGATCCGTACAACACATTTTGTATACATTAAAATGCAAATTGAATCTGAACAAGAAGGCAGATAGAAAAATTTTTAATCATAAAATCACTTGCTAAGTTATCTTAGGGGATATTAATGGACTACAGTGTCTCCCAATATTGTAATTGTCAGTATAGTCGTTTTAACCCAATCTAAGTTACCTTATGGACCGCAAATGATTAAGGAAAAACATTTTCTGTAAATCACCTGAATAACAATTATTTGTATTGTCAATAGTTTCAGAGTTATTCATAACTAAGTTGGTGAAAAATATTTTTTCGCGCAAAATTAGAGTAATTTTTTTTTTTCAAAAAGCCATAAAAAATGAAGTAGAAATTTATTATGCAAAATATTCAGTAAACCTACGTGTTTTAATCGTTAAAACATTTTATCAAAATCAATCATCGATTACTGTGGCGATGAGAAATTTACGTGAAATTTTTGGAAGAAACAACGTGCCAACTAGACGCACTATTTATCGTGTAGTGAATGATTTCGAAGAAAGAGGGACTGTAGCTGATAGGCCCATGCATGGACCACAACGTACTGCAGGATCAACAATACTGCTGTTCAAGAAAGTCTTCAAAACAATCCATCAACCTCAATTCGACGCAGTGCTCAGGTCACAATTTTGCACAAAGATTTGCAATTGTTTTCATTTAAGATTCAGTTGACACAAGAGCTTCTTCCAGAAGACCATTTACGCCACCGTACATATGTTAATATGATGTTACAGCTCGCCCATGACAACCACGAATTTCATAAAAAAATCATAATGAGTTACGCGGCACATTTTCATTTTAATAGTTATGTGAATAAGCAGTTGGTTCTGGATAATGAAAAACCCTCAAATTATTCATCAGTCATGCCAGTCTGGTATGCAATTTGGTCAGGAAGAATCATTGGACATTACTCTTTGAAGCTGAAAACGGCGTAACGGTAACTGTCAATGGGGAGCGATGCCATGATATGATTGAATACTTTTTAACGCCACAACTGCATGCTTTGGGCTTGACTAGCATGATGCCACATCGCATACAGCCAAGATTACAATGGAATTACTGCGAGACCTCTTTCCACAAAAAATTATTTCAAGGAATGGTGATGTTGATTCGCCACCACGATCCTCTGATTTGACTGCTCCAGACTTCTTTTTGTGGGGATATCTAAAAAACAAGGTTCATTCAAACAAACAAGAGCGCTGGAGTAACTCAAACAAAATATTCGTGATTAAATTAATGAAATACCGCGTGAAATCTGTGAGAATGTAATGGAAAATGTGCTCAAAAGGGCTCGCATTTGTGAGGCTAACAGAGGCGGGCATTTATCTGAGATTGTATTTCATACATAATTGCCGACTTTATATAAAACGTTTATCAATATAAGATTCATTCTCTTTCATATAATCAAAAATTATAAATATACAGAGTAGTATACCTTCAGTATTCGATAGACGCCAAAGTGTAAACACAATTTTTTTCAAAAAACTTGTGAACGATGGCTTGAGCGATCCAAAGTGGTGATTTCGATAGAGAAGGACAGGCCTGGTCAGCTGAAAAAGTTTGAAGATGAGGAATTGGATGCATTACTCGACGAAGATTGTTGTCAAAAGCATGAAATTGGGAATCACAAAACAAGCCATCCACCTACGTTTAAAAGCATTGTGGTGATTCATTCAAAAGCAAGGAAATTGAGCCTCGTATGAATTCAAGCCGAGAGACGTTGAAAGGAGAATTTATATATCGGATATGATGCTTAAACGCTACAAAAGGTAGTCATTTTTGCATCTTATTGTTACTGGTGATGAATAATGGGTATATTACGATAACCCCAAGAGCAAAAGCCATATGTGAAGCCCGGCCAACCAGCCAAATCACGCCAAAGCCAAATATGCATGACGCCAAGGTAATGCTCTGTATCGGAAGGGTGTTTTGTATTATGAGCTGTTGAAATCGGGATAGACGAACACATGGGACCTCTACCAAACACAATTGGTTCGTTTGAAGAGAACAATCAACGAAAAACGACTAGAATATTCAACCAGACACGAGGCCATAATTTTCGTCATGACAACGCTCGGCCACACGTTGCAAGACTGGTGAAAAACTATTTGGAAAACAGTGGATGGGAAGTTTTGGCTCGCCCGCCTTATAATCTAGAACTTGCCCTTTCTGACTACCATTTGTTTTGACCAATGCCTAACGCCCTCACTGGAATACTCTTCACTTCAGAACAGAGTTTCAAAAATTGGCTTCATTCATCTTTTACCTCAAAGCCGGAGTATTTCTTTTGGTGCGGAATCCATATGCTACCGAATAGATTGAAAAAGGCGGTGGCTAACGATTGACAATACTTTAAATAATGTACAAATTTGTTATTATAATAAATGCATTTTTCAAACAAAAAAATCGACATTATTAACTTGTATACCGATTATATTCTATACTTATTTGCCGAGATGGATCCAAACGAATAAAAATTTCGATGATATATCGTACACAAGCATTTTTATTTACATTTACAGAAAAGTCCACTATGGTGAAGAGAATTACAATTTGAGATCAAATTAATTTTAAGAAAATACTTTTAAATTTTTTTTAATACTTTTTTACTTTTAAAAAATGATAAAAATTAACACATACTTCAAGAAGAACTTTTTGTATAAATTTTCTATAGAAATATTTAAATCTTTAAAGAAATAGTCAAAAAAAAAATTATTTGATAAACAAAATTTAATGTAAAAAAATTTGTTCTACAAAAAATAACTTAAGGCACTGTATAGGACTATACTCTTATAAATAAACTATATTTTTTCATTAGCATACATTTTGGGTGTTTTTATTTTAAAGCCTACTTAACGGAGCTTAAATTTTAGCAAACACTTACTCGTATCTGCCATGGAATATTGATCCTTAAAATAATACCTTCAAATGACATTTATAAACAAAATTTAAGTTTTAAATTTTAATAAAAAGGACAGCATACGAGTATGAGTAACACGTCTTTGTGTTACTAAAATACACTTAAAAGCATCACATGCCAACATTCCGCAGTATGTCATGAAGTGACGTTTAACAATCGAAAGCATGCGTCGCATTTACCTCCCGTATAATGTCTGTGTAGCAGAAAATAATGAAACTCTAAGAACATAAGAAGAATTAAGATGAATCAGGAAATATTGAAACGAACAATAGAACAATACCAGAAAATCAACAACCACAAAAGGGGGGACAGCAATATAATTGACACAAGAACACAACTGGGACGTTAGAAAACCGTAAAATAATGGCAATAAAAAGAGGATAAAAACTAACTAAGAAAAATAAAATAAGATGAATTATCCCCAGCGAATACATTGATTAATAAGCTGTTAAAATATGTTTGAACAGTAGACAAAAGAATATTTACTTTAATAAAATGTTGAAAAATAGTAACATATGGCGTTAGCTCCACAACTTATGGTAAATAAATTTGAAGCAATTAAATAAAAATAAAATAAAACCAAGTAAGAATATTATAGTTGGCGTAGCCTTATTTCATATACTATTCTATTTCACAATTACTTTTTCTAATAATAAGCTTCCAAAACAAAGTATGTAATTCGATGTTTTTCTCGGTTTTATAAAACAGAGCAAAATATTCTAAGCTCTACGTGATATTTACATTTGCACGACCATAATTCAACCTAAAATAGTTGGGTTTGAAGTGTTTCGTTTTTGTGCAGAAAATAACGAAAGTGCTCAATTGATCTATTAGAGCATCATCGAAAGATTACATGCGTTTTTCTGCTCTGTCAGTTCAAAAATTAAAAGTACTCTGGCTAAATAAGGGAACTTATAATATAATAGTGGTATTTCTTGTAGAGTTTATCTGTTTGTGGATAATTAGCCAGCGAATCCTATAATGCGTTCGTTCTAACGTAGGCATGTGCAAAAGTGAAAATGCAGTTGTGTTAGTGCGAACATGAAAATTACTCCCTCAGAGAAGTAAAGTTGATGTTTTGAAAGTCAACAAGCATCCGCCGCACATGTGCATTAGTCGCTGTTTCAGTGACAACTAAAAGCAAAATCGTATGAACTTTTTAAATTATTTTTTTGTGCCTAAAAATATATGCCTACATTCTCTGCGCATGTGCTTTCATCGGTGTCTCGTTGACGACTAAAACAAGAGCGAAAGAATACGTGTGAATTGAACGCGAAAAATTGTTCTATGAAATGAACATCAATGTTCTAAAGTCACACCTTTCGCTTAAATTATTCCTGTAGATTAGTTTTAATCAAATATTCGTAAGTACTACATCGAGCCTTATCCTCGAGACTTGAGGTGGTTTTCCACAGACACTGTGATCGGCGCCGAATACAAAATTACATGCATTTGCTCCGAAAAAAGTTCGTTAAAGAAATCGGCGACTAAAACCAAAAATGAAACGGTGTTGATCAGTAACATTCTCAACTGAAGTGAATCAGAAACGACACGATAGCAAAAAACAGCGTTTTTCAGTTTCAGTTTTCGTCGCCGATTAGGCGTAAGCTTGGCGGTGTGCTTGGTCATTGTCGTGCTGGAAAATTACATTTTCTTTACGCAACCCAAATCTTTCTGCTGTGACGGACAGATTCGTATCTAAGATATCGATGTTGGTTTGCGTAGTCATTGTACAAACTATTTTGTGTATCATACCAACTCCCTCAGCCATAATGGAACCCCATACCATTATTGATCCACCGCCAAACTATAAAGTTGGTCTAACGTCTTTTTCCTGCAAAGTTGTCCCTGGCTTTCGCCAGCACCACTGCCTGCCATCCGACCCAAACCTATTAATTGTGGTTTCATCTGACTATACTTAGCTCAATCCTGAGGGATCCACGAGGAATTATCGTAGCTAATCGTAGATTTTGGTGCCTTTTTGTTAGCAATTGCTTTTTACTTTTGCTCGTCCTTTCAAGCCGGCAGAACGCGGTATTTCTAACTGTTTCGAGAGAAACATTAATATATTAATTTTCCGCAAGCTGTTCTTGAACTTGTACAGCGTTTTCAACTTTTTGCTGCCTGATTTGGAAAGCTTTAAAGTTGACGAAATTTCACGGCAACTTTTACCTCGCCGTAAAAGTTCCTGAACTTGGTTAACTTTTGACGATGAAAGGGGATGAACCCTTATAAACTATTAAAAATACTTAAATTTTTGTTAAAGAAAAAACATACACACATTTAAACTAATCTTAGCTTTTAAAAAATATTTTTAGCGATGATGATTAATTTTCAAAAACTTTTAATTTTTTTTTTATAAAAAACACGTCTACCTTTAACAATTTCTTTAACACAAAAAACTGTCCCAATGACCTTTCATTATAATTTTGCTTATATTTTGTTAATGCAAAAACAAATCCATACTATTGTTGTTGCGAATAAGAGTGTAATAAACAAACAATCAAATACAAAAATATTTCAAACAGAAGTTTTGTTGCTGTACCCATAATTCAAAGCAACAAGTAAACACTGGGACAATTGTTGAGTGACTGTATATACATACATAAAAACATTGACTTTTATATATACAGATAAAAAAATTTATTGGTAAACCTTTCGTTTTATTAAACAAAATTATGAATTCAAGAGATTTTAGTTCCTCAGACACTTGTAACAAATTGTATTTTATTTTTATAGTCCGGAATTCTATATAAATATTCAAAAACTTGAAACGAAAAGCTCAGCATAAAATGTTCTCATTCGATTTACAACCTGTAAAATATACGGGAAAAATAAATAAAATTAATTTAACGATTGAAACAATATTTATGCCAAACCATCTGCATAATAATATATGAATAAATATACACAAATACAGCTTTACATATACATACAGTAGAGAGCAAAAGTGAACACATGTTTAGAAGATTTGCTTTATAAGTTTTGTTTTATTTGATTGAATATTTATATTTTTACAAGACTTATTCAGTTCAATTTCTGAACATGTGCTCGCTACTATACATATGTATGAAGTACATGCATACATATGTAATGTACATACATATACATTAAGTTACTTATAAGAATGTATAAATAGTATGTATATATCATATTATTATTTTTTTTTGGTGTGTTTTTTTCGATTTATTTTTTACGCTTATTTTATACAAAAATGATTTGTTCTTAACATATTTATGATCTATAGTATAGATTTTGTATCACTGAAGCTAATTTGTAAAGCATAAATATAATAGTATATACATGCTAATACCATATGTAATAACCAGGTATAAATTTACTTGGATTATTATAAAACAAACTTTTCTTTACAAAGATGGTTGGACGAGGGATTGAAGCTAAGAAGAAAAAAGAGCTGTTTTTTTTCTGTCTCTATATAGGATCCGCCAAATAATTTTTATTTTTTTTGAAAACTCTATAAAAAAAAAAACTACTGAATATCTTCTCAAATTTTACAGTACAATCCTTCCGGTTGATAATGGAAAATAATCTTATTCAAATGGCTGCTTCGGCTGGCCATGCAGTGGCCTACAAGATCGGTCAAATTCTTAAGCAGATTATCGATTGTGTGCAGCTGTATTTCACCAATGGCTTCACGAATATTGTCTTTTAAAGCGTCAATTGTCTCTGGCTTGTTGGCGTAACACTTATCTTTGACGGCACCTCACAAATAATAGTCAAACGGTGTCAAATCACTGCTCCGAGGTGGCCAAACGCCATCTGCTCTGCGGCTGATATTGCGATCTTCGGCTGTGTGGCACATAGTGCCGTCCTGTTAAACCAAATGTTGCTAATATCCTCCTCTTCAATTTTTGTGAACAAAAATTCGTTCAACATGGCCCGATAACGATCGGCATTGACTGTAACCGCCAAGATCAAAATGAGCTTCATCTGAAAAGATGATTTTTTAGCAAAATCGGCATCTTCTGTAAGTCGATCGATCAAAGTAATGTCGCAATATTTCCTAGCGTTGTTCCAAGCACATACACAACCATATTCGTTCAGCGGAAGGATAAAACTAATTATCTGTCAAATCAGACATGAGGTAAGTGTTACCCTTCACGAAATAAACACTAGTTGAAAAAAAAAACGTTAGATGGTGGACCCGATATAAATTTTAGTACAACAATCAATGGATCTAGAACCATTTGAATTATATCAAGCCGTTCTTACCCTGCGGTCACACGTTCAAGTCTTTCTTGAAATACTTTCACATACTACAGGGTGTCCGCTTGGAAGGTATACCACTTTGTTTTGCCACCATTTTGGTAAAAATTAGTCTTGACAGTCGTGGAGTAGAGATGTGGCAAATTTATTATTGAAAAAATTCAGTAAACCAATTTTAACCAATTTTAATTGTTAAAACATTTTCTCAAAATCATTCATCGAATAGAATAGAATAGTCGGTTCTAGGCAATAGAAAACTCTCAAACTGTTCATCATTCCATTAAAAATGACAGTCTGGTGTGCAATTTGGTCAGAAGGAATCACTGGACCTTACTTCTTTGAAACTGAAAACGGCGTAGCGGTAACTGTCAATGAGGAGCAATATCGTGCTATGATTGAAACTTTTTAACGCCGCTAGTACATTCTTTGGGCTTGACTAATGATGTGGTTTCAACAGGACGGTGTCACATCGCATACAGCCAGGATTACAATGGAATTACTGCGAGACTTCTTTCCACAGCAAATTATTTCAAGGAATGGTGATGTTGATTGGTCTACACGGTCGCCTGTTTTGACTGCTCCGGACTTTTTTGGTGGCGATATCTGAAAAGCAAGGCTTATGCAAACAGACCAGAAACGCTGGAGCAACTCAAACAAAATATTCGTGATGAAATTAATGAAATACCTCGTATTATGTATGAGAATGTAATAAAAAATGTGTTCAAAATGGTTCGCATTTGTAAGGCTAACAGAGGCGGGCATTTATCTGATATTGTATTCCATGCATAATTGCCGACATTAAATAAAACATTAAATAAACATTAAACGATTTAAAAACAATTTTGTTGTTGTTTAAAATGTGTCCGCCGAGAAGACAACTGCAAATTGTGCATAGCAATTATGATCACCTATTTTCTTGAACGAAAATTAAGACACATGAAAGCAGAGCCAGAACAGTTATAAGAAATATCTAAAAAAATTTAGCCATAATTGTTATATTGATGAAACTGGATTTTGTTCCGTCAACTAATAGTTATTTTCAGCGATAATTTTTTCGATAAGTGTTGTTCATAATAAATGCTTTATTCCGTCGCTCATTACTTTTATTTGCGGTTGTTTTATTTTAGCGTTGCTCGATTTTGAATATAGTCTTCTAAGAGGTCAATTGGCACACTGTTTGTTTTTATCATCTTCAGAAGATGACGAAGAAAATACTTCGCGAGAGTTATAAGCAGCTATACTTGAAATAGATAGCTTTAAGCCAGTGAGATTGGACGTATGTATCGATTGGGTGCAATACTGGGAAGAACGGAAAAATTATACTTTTTCCATTTTTACGTAAAATGGTTCATAATATTCATACGGTGCCGACTCACAGGTTTCTGTTGAAACAGCATTTTTTAATTCCTTTTGCGATTTTAAAGGTAAAATATAATGTATCTACTAATGAAATGCAAGCAAAGCGGCCAAAAACGTTTTTTGAGCAACGGAAAACAATTTTTATTGAAAATAACTCTTATCAGGCAACGTAAAAAACATAAATTGAAAATAAAAGTTATGAGCAATGGAAAAAAATATTCTTGAGAATAACTCTTCTTTAAAACCGTTCATTTTATTCATTGAACATGGCCAACTTTTTTTAGTCTGCAAAAAATTGAATAACAGTTATTTTTGGTCTCTGCACGAAAGTGATATTATTTTTCTAGCTGTTGCAAACACTTTCAAAATCTTAAGTAACGGGTAGAAACGAACTTTGTTTAATTTTAACCGAATATTTAATAATTTAATAGAATAGAAACAGACCTTTTGAATGACATACAATTTGACAATCACAGTGTAAAACGTAAAATTGCTCCAATAATTTTTATTTTATTTTAATTAAAAAAAATAAACTTAAAAGTATTTACACTTTATAAATAAGTAAAAAATAACGTAAAAGACTTCAGTTTTAGTTTTTTGGTAAACTTGCAAAAGTTTACATATTATCTAAATAATGGACATTTAATTAAAAAAATAGTATTTTGTGTGACATCCTTTAGCTTTTACAACATCTGTTAATCGGGACGGCATGGAGTAGACCATTTTTTCCCACTGCTCCATTTAAGACTTCTTCAGAGCTTAAACTGACGTGATTATTTTATTTGTTATTATTTCCATATATCTCATAAAGACAAGACAATGCGCGATTTACAACAGCGTATCCTTTACATCTAATTTGTGACATGGTTAACTTACGTAGCATTAGACATCGAATGAATTACTTTTTTTTATTTATTACGAAAATCTTGAATTCTGTATCGACAAAGAATTATTTGTACAAAGTTTTATTTTTCTTGCTCCATTTGAAAAAAGAGTAGCCACATAACAAGTTTTTCCCGTATTCAACAGGCGAGATATGATTTGTGCTCTTCAGAACTGTTTATAATGGCACGGAAGACAGAGACCGCTTAGGTCAAGCCAAAGGCGCTCCGCTGTACACGATTCTGTTTTTAGACTCCTTGAAAGGGAGCTCCTGATTACTTATAACCAGTTACAAGCTAATGTTATGAGGTGGTACCGCGGTTAAAAAATATTTCTGTTTCATATTTCTGTTTCATTGAATCGGGACCTCTTGGCTGGTAGGCGCTTGGCTTATTTATCCCACACATGGGTACATCATGGCGTGATCAGATATGAAGCCGTAATATTCTATCATGATAATGCTCGGCCTCTAGTTAAAAACTCTTTGAAAATAGGGGTTAGGCAGTTTAACCCCATCCGTCCTAAAGTACTAACCTATCCGAAAATTGCTTGATTCGTTCTTGATCTCAAAAAATAAACAGTTGTTTTACTATGATAACCTTTCCGTTTTTAGTTGTAGGGTGTAGAAATGGTAAATTAATTATAATCGTAATCATAATCGCAATTAATCGCATCATTTAATTGTAATCGTAATAGCACTGTTAATCGCGCGATTAAATTTAATCGTACCCTGACAATGAAAAATGCACCAAACTAAGTGTAGATCAAAGATGAATGAAAAGCGGTTAAGTTTTCTTCAGTAAGGAACGCAATTTTACAGCAAATCTGCGTAAAGAATCATAGCAAAGAAATAATGTCTCTTTTAGATGCGGAAACGTGTTAGAATTCTGTAATACCAATGTTAGAAAGAATAATCCTTTTGAAAAACTGAATAAAGTATTATACAATCTTAGTTACAAGCATGAATTGATAGAGCACTCGCTGAGCATCCTCCAATAGATGATTTTGATGTATTGCGTCAAGAATATGTCTTATACAGTAAAACAAAAATTAAAACATAAAATATATCCTTACTATACAAAGCTATTTCAAACAACAAAGCTATTCAGAAGAATGTGAAAGGGCATTTTCAATAGCTGGCAATTCTGCACAAGAATACAATCTCGTCTTAATAACCAATTATTCATTTTGTTACGTTTTAACCTTCTTAAAACGTTTGAGTTCGTTTTTATTGCGTTAAAATAAAATAAAACACAAATTTTATTTTAGTTGTTTTACTATCTATCTCTTTGCATTAATTCCACTGTCTTAATACATCAAATTAGCTTTTACAACACTTTTTGCTTTAGTTCTTGACAGCCAACTCATCACTAACTAACTCACCAGCCGCAATTCGCCGCTTTTATAGTATTTCAAATGAATGTTCTAGTACGGACATGAATCTTTGATTTTTCGCCGTTAATTCAAATGTTCTAAAATAACACAAAAAGTAACCGATCCATGCAGTTGGCAGCAGACTTAATTAGTGCAGGTAATCTTAGAAGTTTTTAAGCCTTGACACAAGCCAATACATTTTTTAGCTAAAAGCTCATAATAAGTTCTGACGTGGTGAATTATGTCTTTAGCATTTTCATTTTCGTAACAATAAAAAAAAAAGATAATGAATTATATCTTTTTTTAAGCTGTAATATATTAACATATCGCACTTATACCGCCGTATCGGCAAAAAAACATGTCTGTTTAATATGCACAAAAAAAGGGTAACATGTGTATTTCTTTTTTGCGAAAGAGTAGAGAAAAAATTGTGGAATGTATACAGTGGGTAGATATGACCACTCTATGAATATTGTTTTCTTTCAAAAAGTGAAAATTGGCAAATTTTGAGTTGACTCACTTTAGCAGTAAGAGTGCGAAGGGTATATTTTTAATTAGTTTTTATAAAATATGTTTTATTTAGTTAATTAAAGCATTATAAATTTTAGTTTTGTTTTAAGTAAACTGCGATTAATCGATAAGTAGGGTGCATAGAAAATGAATAAAACTATTATCCCAAATGAAGGTTATTTATTGTTGGGTATCTTTGTTTTGTAGTCACAAAATAAATATTTATTCTGATAAATATAAACATTCACGTATGTAGATAGACGTGGTACATTCGCATATCACTTTATTTATTTTTAAGATTTGTTTATATGATGTTTTGGAATTTTAAATATAACAAATTAAATTTTTTTTCTTTTTATTTTTTAATTGACAGCGGCTGTTGTGGTGACATTTTTTATCTGTTGGTTGCCATTTCACATACAACGTTTATGGTACGTTCATGGCAAGGAATATCAAAACTATCAAGAGATTAATGAATGGCTATTCTCAATGACAGGTTTTGCTTACTATGTCAGTTGGTAAGTGGAAAGAAATTTAAAGATTCAAAATTAAATACCATATGTAAATACGATGGCGGATTAGTATTGAAGCTACCTAAGTAGGAAAAGAACCTTTTTTTTCAAAAACTATTCATTTCTCAACATAGTCTCCTTTAAGAACAATACACTTAGTAAGACGATTTTCAAACTTTTTTATACCATTTATATAATACGATTTTGGGAACTCCTCAAAATACGCAATACTTTCGGTAATCACTTCTTCGTTTGAGATCAATCTTTTGCCTGCGAGCCATTTTTTCGTGTTTGGAAACAGGAAAAATTCACTAGGGTCTAAGTCTGGACTATAAGGTGGATGATCAACCAATTCGAAGTGGATTTCTAGAAGTTTTAGCATCGTATCTAATGCTGTGTGAACCGGTGCGTTGTCTTAAGGAACGAGCACTTTTTTCTTGTTTAATTGTGGTCGTTTTTTCTTGATTGTATCAACCAATTGATCCGATAATAGTCTCCTGTGATTGTGGATCCCTTTTCAAGATAATCGATGAGCAATATTCCGTGTGCATCCCAAAATACAGTGGACATAACCTTGCCAGCCCATTTCGCTGTCTTCACCTTTTTCCACCAGCTTCAACCCATCGCTTCGATTGATTTTTGGTTTTGGGTGTGTAGTGGTGGCCTCACGTTTCATCAACAGTTATTGATCTACGCCAAAAATCAGCAGGATTATGTTTATCATATCCAAACACCGCTGTGAAGTGATATGTCGAACTCGTTTCTGTTCAACACTGAGCAAACGCGGCACCCATCTTGCCTATAGCTTTTTCATATGCAAATGTTCATGCAAAATGTTGAACACACGTTCATATGATATGTTTACCATTTCAGCAATCTCACGTATTTTGTCCCGACGATCATTCATAACGATATCGAGGATTTTCTTGATATTTTCTTCAGTAACCACCTCTTTTGGCCTTCCTGTTGATGGTATTGTTGCAGTGCTTGTTCGGCCCCCTTTAAATTCAGCAATCCAATATTTTACCATATAATCTGACGGAGCAGATTCGCCGTAATGTTTATCAAGCTTTTCTTTTGTCTCTTTCGCCGTTTTGCTTTTCAAATAATAGTGTTTAACCACTACACGAAATTTACTTTTTTCCATTTTCCAAGAAACACAAAAGTTGCTTACTCCAAACGACTACAACAAATAAACTAATCGATGAATTTGGCTAAAATTTTAACAGCTGACGTTTGGCAGATTGTAATTTCCACGAAAGAAAAAGTTTCTGCGTTTGTGCTGCCATCTAGCGCTAGGTAGCTTCAATTTCAATCCACCCTCGTATATATTTATTATAATTTTTTTAATAATTTGTGTTTTTTATCTTTAATTTTAGCACAATAAATCCAATATTATATAACGTAATGTCACATCGTTATCGTGTAGCATTTAAGGATACTTTATGTTGCAAAGGTCGTAATCTGCATTACAATAATGGCCTAACTAGAGAGCAATCGAGGTATTATGAAACGACAAATGCCTCGACTTTAAGCAATTGTACTTATAATCGTGTTAATTCGGTAAGTTACTGATTATTAAGCTTAACATTTTATTAATAAAAAGAATAACTATTAAAACAATTAACATCTTAAATAATAAATAATTAATCCTCCTTTTCTTTTAGGTACGTGTTCGTTCCTTTATAACTGAAAATAATACTAAGGATCGCAGTTCAATAAAATCGCATAGTGTTTCGTGGAAAAATTCAGACTTCAGTATACCCAATCATAAGGTAATGTTAAAACTAAGCTAAGAAGCTTAGAAGTATACAATATTTTGGATAACAATACTTTTGGTACTTAAATTTAATAGTCTAGAGTACTAGACTACTACTAGTTTTCCTCTTACAACTTGTGAAGTTGTTTACATTTTCAGCTGTGGTATCTCTCAGTCTGCCCAGGTTCAAATCCAAATGTCCGCTTTCTTTGAATAAAAACAAGATTATTCATTAATTTTGGAACACAATTAATTTTAGAACTAAGCTTTATTAATGACGACTTTAATTTAAGTTATTATCTATTTTAACTACAACAAGAGATTTAAAATGCGGTTTGACAACGCTATGGTATGGTAGGTAAAACACCCGCCTACCAACCAGAAGGTCCTCTGTTCAATACTAGGTCAGACCATCTGAAAAAAAAAAGTTTTTCAACAGCGGTATCACATCCTAACATTAGCTCGTAGCTGGTTATGAGTATTACTACTATCGAAAAAACTTTCAATGAGTATAAAAATAGAATCGGGTGCAGGTCATTGTCTCAGAGAAGTCCCCATGTTCCACAGTGGAATGTTATATATAAATATAAATATAAATATAAATATATATATATATATATATATATATATATATATATATATATATATATATATGTATCTATATATATATATATATTTTTGCTCGGTATTACGGCACATTCATATGAATACCTCCGTATTTAAAAAGATCCCTGTATAGTGTGCATAGCATGTCTAGAATATATCAAGAATGCCTGCTATGAAACATGAATGATTTGGCGGCATTTGGGTTTGCAAAGAACGTGGCAGCTGTTGATGCTGTCTAGAATACATACGTAGAGCCTTAAATGAGTTAGTACTGACCGTTGGTCTCTTAGCAGACTTGCTAAAAGTAATAGAATCTCATATAATGATTTTTGCAGATATTTGTTGCTTTTGTTGTCAAAAAAGTACTCTCAAAAACTCTTCTTGATACCGAACTAAAATCATATATCCCATCACTGTTCCAGAATGCTTCAGGTGCCAAACACTTTCACCAGAAAGCATATCCGTAATGAGAAGCTGTCTCCAGCATAGCACGTTGATAACGGCACACATTCCAGATATTGTCACCAATACAGTGACTAATTGTAAATCATTCCAGTCATTCCCGTACCTGATTTTAACCATATCGTACCAGATCCTGACCATCCCAAACAGTACAACGTTGCCAATATATGTAATATATATATGTACACACACACACATATATATATATATATATATATATATATATATATATATATATATATATATATAGATACATATATATATATATATAGCTTATAAGTGATTGAAGGTAAAGAAAACCGATTTTTTACCCATAACGCAACATTTTTAGATGTTTAAAATTTTGTAAAAAACAGATTCTTTAAGTACCCGATAACGCCTATCAGAAGTATAGGTATCATTCCTCAGGTATTTAAACTTCATTTATTTTTGTCGCATAATATAATCGAGTTGCCATTAATGCTAAAAATAAATAAAAACCGGAAAACGCTAAAACAATGGAAATAAAAAAAGAAAATAGAAAATGAAAATAGTTGTGAAGGTATCAAATCTCTTAAGGGATTACTACGGTATTTTTGAAGTAAATTGTGTCAAATTTCCATCACTGGACTGTACCAACTTTCCATCACTGGTCTGGAACGGTTATCTTATATTAGTACGATTTTGGGAGAAATGCGGGAGGTCTTATAATCGACGGTTGCAAGAGTTATGCGGAAGATCCAGTCACGGGTTTTGATTAGTAACTAGTGTAAGCAGAATTCAGAAGAGGAGTTCGGAAGCTCTTGTTGTCCAGGTCTTATAATCATTTGGCAGAGATCAGTGGACAAGCTTTGATATAATCAAGCAAAACCCCAATCTATTATTCAAATAATTATATGATCTTAATGAGAATTACAAACAAATTATAATGCGGATGTTACCCTTTTTTGTTTCTTTTTTATGCTACACAGGTGGCCATAACTATATCAACTGATGTTATAAGCGACGTTATAGCAAATATAATGACGGGAAATTTTTCTGACACTCTATTCACACAAATATGAGTAAAAATATTTTATTGTTTGTATATCTAAGACATTTTCTTATCAAAATAATGAAACAAGTCTTAAATATGGCAGGTCAAAGCTAAAGCAGCTTTTGTATTTCTTTTACAAATTATTAGTATAACTTTGATTTTTAATAATGGCAGCACATCTGTGGTTTATACTCGTATATGGCATCACTAAGTCCCTCAATTTGAAATTTAGAGATGGTGTACTATGCCTATGATCTATGATGTTCCAAAGACAATTAACCTTAACCATTCTTTGACAATTTTGAAGCATATTTATCAGGTTTGCTATTATAGTTATAATTTAGGTGCCTAAGATAACAAAGATTAAATGTTTCCCTTTAAATAAATCTATTAGCAATATACGAGTGCTTAATTGCCTCGACAAGAATATTTTCTTAGACTTCGAGCTGCACTGTATGTAAATTTATTCACCATCTATTTAATAGTGTGTGTGGCAATGTGGTATGTTGGGTAAGAACTTACCTCCCAACCAAGAAGTGGTAGGTTCAGTCCCAGGCCACACCGTTTAACAATTTTCTACAGCGATATTACCTCACATTACTAGCGATTGGTTGTGCGTTTGTGGATTTGTTGGCTTTCAATGAGTCTAGTTGATCATTTTGCATATATAAAAATCAATATTTATTTAAAGAAGATGAGAAAAGGTTATTGTTGCTCAAGACTGCATATCTCTTTCGATCTACCTTGTTTTCCAAGTTCTGTGTGAGACGTTCAAGGTTGTCATATATACAAAAATAATTAAATTTATACAAATAGTTAAACGATAAGCATATTTTCAATAAAAAAATGCACAAATATATAAAAATTATACTTATTTAGATTAACCGGTTATTCGTATTAAATCAACCAAACCAGACGCATATTTTCTTCTACATAACATCATGTTCACACATAAGTCTTAAATGTCAATTAAGGTATTCTAGGCAATTAAACCTTAATCAATCTCATAATTTATAATTTTTAAATTAATTTATTGAGACGAATTTACATTTCAACTCTGTGTAAAGTGTATGTGGAATGAACAGTGGTAACTCCGTATGATGTGTGTTCGGTGAGAACTGACACAGTATGGAAAATCCGTATTCATGCAAATTTTCAAATAGTAATTTTAAAATTAATGAATTTTCATAAATAAAATATTAAAACATATTTTTTATACAGTTTTAATTAAAGAGGTTTTATTACTTAAAACAAAGAAAAAAGGACACTTGAATTATATAGTTTTTTTTTTTGGAAAATAACAAATACATTTTGTGGTTGTATGAATGTGGATTTCGCACACTGTACAAATTTATATGAAATATATAGAATGTATTGTGAAAATGAAAAAAGTAAACAAAAATTTCGATTATTTAATATGAGTTTTGTTTTAAGTTTTACACTCTTTTTAAAGGCAAAGTTTTATTATTTAGTTTATTATTTCTATTCAAAATTTTAAACGAACAAAATCGGTCTTAGCATTTTCAGCTGTCAAATGCAAATGAAGTCAACTTTCTTGCGCTATATATGAACAGCAAGTTCAATAATTCAATTTAAAAACTAATTGACTCAAATGAAATCCATGTCTGTACATGGTATATGGCAACATTACGTTTTCCAATACATTTGTAAAAATAAATCCCTCATTTTTCCAGTTATTTGAAAATGATCTTGGCGTATGACAACCGCAGCCTCATTTTTGAGTAATATTATACGGCCAATCACTAATAACACAAACATTGACAACTCCAATTCTCAAAATCAATTTATCGCCGTATTTTATTTTCAACTTTAATAGTTGCGGTCGCCACCTGGCAAGTAGCACTAGACTGATGAAATCACTTCTTGCCATGATCAATATCATCCATATTTTCAAACAATTAATCAATGATCATGGTGCGGTAACGATCTGCATTGACCGCAACGTGAGTTCCGGCTTCATTATTAAAGAAATAAGCCTGTAAACCATACCAAACAGTTGATTTTTCCAGATATAAAGCAGCCTGTAGGGTCTGTTATAGATTGTTTTCACACAATACCACCTTGATCAAAAATTTAATTTATTAAGAAAATTAAAAATAGCAGTTTATTCATCTAAATCTATATTGTTTCCATCAAAGTAATCGCCAATGACTTCATCACACTTATGTCAGAACCAATCCTCGAAGCATTTATTATATTAAGTTTTCGGAATGTCTCACAGTGCTTCCTACGATTTTCCATTATTTCCTCTTGGCTGCTAAAACGCGTCCCTAGTAATGTTTTTTTAACTCGATTGAACAGAAATAAGTCACAGAGACCCAAATTAGATGAATTCGATGGCTGTTGGATGGTGTTTGCTGCATTTTTTGTCAAGAAATTTCTAATAATGATGGCAGTGTGCGACAGTGCGTTGTCATGGTGCAAAATTCACGAGTTTTCTGGACAATTCTGGTCTGTTTCGGCGAATTGCTTCACTCAAACGTCTCATAACGCCAAAATAATACTCTTTGTTTACTGTATGGCCTTCTGCCAAAAATTCGTGATGCACTATACCGTTGCAATTCATGAAAACCGTGAGAATTGCCTTCTTTTTTGACTGAAAACGACGTGGATTTTTGGTCTCTGCTCATTTGGTGATCGCCATTCACTTGCCTAATGTCTGGATTGCGTGCCGTACTCTTAAACCCACGTCTCGTTGCCAGTAATGAACCTTTTGATGAGATCGGATTCAGCTTTTGAGACACGGTCGCTTTTTTGTATGAAATTGAGGTCTTTGGGCAGTACCTTTGCTGCTTCACGACGAAAACTCAAATCATTAGCCAAAATGTCTTGGACGGATCCATGGGCAATGTTCATTTCATCCGCTATCTCTCTGATGGTTAATTTCTGGTTATTGACTAAAATTTACTTTGCTTTACTAATGTTTACGTCGGTTTACTATGCGTTAATCATCTTTCATTGACTCGTGACCACTTTTGAACCGATTGTGAGACTAATAAACGACCGTTTATTTATTAAAACCCTTTTCCAACATTTCCAACGTTCTCGCACCATTAAATCCGTTTTTTACACAAAATTTAATACAAGTTTGTTGTTGCATATTTAAATCCATTTCTAAAATTGTAAAATACGCCAACACACATAGAGATAGATGTACTCTTGGCTACGTAACTTTTGCAAGTGTCATATTATGAAGCTAAAATTTAGCAGGAATATCAGCATTAGCGATAATATCAGCAAAACTCAAATTGGAACGATGTGACCGCTACACGGAGGTAATTCTGGAAACTTTTTGATCAAGGTGGCATACACCAATTTGTTTATTAGTTGCTCAAATTGATGACTGATTTTCGAAGTAAATCTGAATAATTTAGGACCGTTCCACATGATAATTTGCAGAAGCATACTGATCATAAATACGAAAAGGTGTGCGCAGTATAACAGTTCATTGGATAGTTAACCCCTTCGTAAGTTTTTCTGGGTTAAAATAAAAAATACCCTCTATATATCACCATTAATTTTTGTAATGTAGGATATAATAAAGTATCAGTTGAGGGAATTTGTAAGGCAAAGAATTTTACTAATGAAAATCATCATGCGGAAAATTATATTTACTTTCATAAAAATGTAATGTAATATACCATATGTATATGTATTTGATTTTATCTAATGGTACCTTTAATAAATGCAACTTTTCAAATTATAAGAAACTACTTATAAAGCGTGTTTTTTATAAAGGTATAGAATTTTAAGTTGGCATTACTTTTCAAGATGGCGACCGATTTAACAGCTGCCAAGAGATTTATTCTCAATTTGGTTTGGCAATTTATCATAAATAGACTCACGCCCGGCATAGATTCGTCGAATGGGCCCAAAACGAAATTACCGTTGTTCCCGATTTTCATAAGCGAATTTTGTTTAGCGATGAAGCGCACTTCTGGTTGTATGGCTACGTCAACAAACAAAACTTCCGCATTTGGAGTGAAGGTAATCCTCAAGTGTATGTGGAAACACCGTTACATCCAGAAAAACTGACTGTTTGGTGCGCTTTATGTGCTGGTGAAATCATTGGTCCGTACTTTTTCAAAAACGATGGTGGCCAGAACGTTACAGTCAATGGTGATCGGTATAGAGCCATGATTACTAACTTTTTTATTCCTGAATTGAATAACCATGATGTCCAGGAGATGTGGTTTCAACAAGACGGCGCAACATGTCACACAGCTCGTGCCACAATAGATTTATTGAAAGACACGTTTGGTGACCGCCTAATTTCACGTTTTGGACCTGTGAATTGGCCTCCAAGATCTTGTGATTTAACACCGCTAAACTAATTTCTGTGGTGCTATGTAAAGTCATTGGTCGATGCGGTAAAGCCACAAACGCTTTACCACTTGGAAGACAACATTCGCCTTATTATTGCCGATATACGGCCACAAATGTTGGAAAAAGTCATCGAAAATTGGACGTCCAGGTTGAACTACATCCGCGCCGGCCGTGGCGGTCATATGCTAGAAATCATATTTAAAATATAATGCCACAAAGTTATCTTTCGGATAAATGAAACTTATTTCAATCGAATAATCCATCCTTGTTTTATCGCAACATAAAGTTCTATACCTCTATAAACAAACACCCCTTATAAGCTATATGGTAAACTGGAAACTTTTTTCTCTTTTTCAAAGTAAACAAAAACAAAATTACCAAGTAAATGCAATTCAAATTAAAAAAAAAAAAAATTAAATTAAATAACAACAATTCCCAAAACTTTAAAATAATTCCTATTAGTAAACATATTTGCTAACGCATTTTTCTTGATTTTTTTGTTAAATTACCTCAGATTTAAAAATTTTTCTTTGGAATAAACTTACATACATATAGTATATTCATCCTTATCGTGAATAAAAGGCGAAAATAATTTTCATGTGATTTTTTTCCCAGAAACAAAAAAAAAAAAAATGAAAAATTCTGCAAAACAGTACTTAAAGGCAAAAAATTTAAAATTTCCGATCAGAATTTGGTAAAAAGGGGAAAAGATTTCACGTTAAATTTTTTCACGATAAGAAACATTGTATAAAAAAAGAGTATTCAATTTAAAAAAATTTCTGTAAAAAAAATAAATGTTTATAATTGTTCGTGTGAACACCTTCAAAATGTTGAAAATTTGGAAATGTTATTACTTTTCTGATATGCGCTATCGAGTAGAACAAGGATCTGTTTCTTGAATTTTCGAAACATCTCAAAAATGTAAAGTTAAAAATAAAAAACATGAAGGTCAGAAAAACCGGTTTGTTACCCGATTTGAATCCAATCCCACATTCACTTTTCTATCAAGGTAGTATGTAAATATAAACATATATAGTTTTCACCCGATGAGCTTTTTTCAATTCCCGTTTATTCAAGTTTTCCCGTTTTTTGGCTGATGTGCATAGATAGCGAAGTTTTAGTTGTTGTTTTCAATATATACAAAATGTATATTTAGTATGAATGGAAGGTTCCACGCCCATTTATTAAATCCCGCTCATTTCTTGTCCGATCATTTGTATTTGCTACGAAGCCGTTAAAATCAAATTCAGAAACGTACGCTTTAAAAATTTTCAAGATATATGTTAAAGGGTGGTCCAACCAAACAACAAAACAACATGTTTTCATAAAATTATCTTAATATTTTTTAGAAGCATTTATTATGTATGAGACAAAATATTCGGTGTCATATCTCTATCTGTCCGTCCATATTTTTGAGTGACTCTGAGACATAATTGGGGTTGAATGTCTTTAGCTCTTGAATTGTTCTTGGCTTATTGATGTACACTTTTTCTTTTAAATATCCCAGAAGTAAAAAGTTCAACGGTGTCTAATCACATGATGCTGGCGGCCGATTAATATCGCCACAACATGAGATAACACGGCCATTGGGTTTCTAGCGCAAAAGAACCAATGTTTCGTTCTCTGTGTGGCAAGTGGCACCATCCTGTTGGAACCACATATAATCCAGGAAATAGCGAACACTATTAACGGTAACTACTTGACCGACCTAATTTTCGAAGAAGTACGGCCCGATTACATCACAGCCCATAAACCGCACTAAATAGTCACTCTTTGTGGATGCGTCGGCTTTTGAATAATCAACAACATCCTTGTGGGCACATTTAGTCGATTATGCTGCCCAAAAAAATCTCGAAGTGCACGAAATGCCATTTTCTCGTACAAGGCTTTAACAATCTTAACACGCTGTTCAATTGTGTGCCTCTTCATGGCTTAATTTGTCAAGCACTGAAACAAAGAAATGTCAAATTTAGTTGGGCAAAAATCTTGACGATTAATAATTAACACCGTGCATTATGGTTGGACCACCCCTTACAAAAATCAATGTTGAGTTTGTATAGAAGGTACTATGACCACATATCCAATTCCGCTTACTTTTGGACTGATGACTTGTATTGACTATGAAGCTATTTGGACTTAATTTAGAGACTCTTACTGTTGCCATTTTGAAGATATAGACAAATAACTATTTACTTGGTATGGTAGCATATGGTTCCTTTTAGACATACAGAAAGATACAGAAGAAATTTCAAGTTTAAGTCGCTTAGTATAGACAGTAGGGAGATCGATTATTCGATTTTTTTCAAAAACCGGTTTTCGGATAATTCGAAAAGTGAAACTTTTTAAAAAACCGGTTTTCGGATAATAGCAATTCAAATAACCGGTCAACCGGTACTTTTATTGAAATAAAACTGTTCTTAATTCTTGAAGCTCAGAGCTGGGCCACATCGTTTTAAAAATAAGCAGAAGCTAACGGAGGGCTTAAAATGAATTAATAACAATAATTCTAATAAATCTTATAAAAACTATGCCAAAATTGTGTGCGGAAGGCATAAAAACCAAGTTTTTTACTCTAAGTACTTAAGTTTCGAACAGCTATTCCAGGAGCTAATTTCGTTTTTGTTGTATTACTTGGTAGAGAATTGTATTAAAGGTTTGTTATTAAGGTTATAATTTAGGTGCCTATGATAACAAAAATTAAATATATAACTTTGAATTAGTTTATAAGTAATATACGAGTACTTAATTGCCTCGACGAGAAAATTTGCTTAGATTTCGAGCAGCACTGTATGTAAATTTATGCACCACGTATTTAATAGTGTGTGTGTTACTATTGGATAAGAACCCACCTTCCAACTAGGAAGTCGGCGGTTGAATCCCAGGCCACACCACCTGGCAACTTTCAAGAGCAATGTCACCTCCGACATTACTAGCCACTGGTTGTGTGTACTTACACTGTGAAAAACTTCACTAACTAATATATCTGCCGTTCGGAACCGGCGTTTGTGGGCTTTTATGGAGTCTAGTTGATCATTCTTCATATATAAAAATTAATATTTATTTACAGAGGATGAAAAAAGGTTATTTTTGCTCAAGAGTGCATATTTTTTTTCGATCTACCTTGGTTTTCACGTTCTTTGTGAGACGTTCAAGGTTGTCATATATACATAAATAATTAAATTTTTATATATAATTACACGATTAGCATTTTTTTAATAAAAAAATATACAAACGTTTAAAATTTATACTTATTTACATAACCGGTTATTCGTATTAAGTCAACCAGTTTATTCGGTATTGGAAAAATTAAGATTTCGAAAAAACCGTATTCGAAAAAACCAAGAAAACCGGTTAAAACCGGTCGAATAATATCCATCCGATCTCCCTAATAGACAGCTAAACACAAAAATAAAATTTGCATACATACATAGATACATATTTATATACATACAAGCATTCATTTCTATATATAACATAAATAAATAAATACCAAATGCCTAAATCTGTACGTCTTCAGAAAGCAACAAGGGAGTTGGAGAAATTATCAAAGTGAAGAGAGAAAACAGAAAAAAAGTCAACAACAGACAAACAATTTCCTTTTAACTGATTTACATATATACTTACACATTTATTAAAACAAAAAGAAAACTGGAAAACATACCTACATACACGATACATATATGATTTTCTTCTCTTTTCGTTTGCTACTCATTTAAATCTTATTATAGGATTAAAAACAAAACAAAACAAAACAAACAAAAAATACTGCCATAGATTGTTGTTGTTGTTCTAGTTGGTAATTTTCTTAAACGTAAATTTTTATTTCTTGAGAACCTATCTTACTTCCTATATTTTTTCCGCCATTAAAACTACATCAACATCAGCAGCACTTAATTATCTTTGTCACTCCATAACGCTCATTAATTTCATAATAATCTCCCTGAGATACTATTGTCTCAGTTTCATTCCTTTAATAATTTGAATAATTTTATTAAAACAGAAAAAAAGGAACGAAAAATGAAAATAAAGAAATTTTAAGTGACACAATATTAAGGGAAAAATGGAAAAATAGCTTTACAAGATTATGTTAATGTTGTAGACTAGGGAGCAGACACACACATACATATTTGTATACATCTAGTCACTTTCCATTAGCATTTCATATGACTTTTTAATGCTAGTCATTGTATATTACATGTCTATCACTTGAAGTAAAAAAAAAAATATTTGCTGTTATTTTGCATAAAACAATTTTGACTTCTTAAGTAGGTAGATGGCACTTACACGTAATATATCTAAAGAAAAAATAGTAATACTCGGTCAAGTCTAAAACACTTTTTATTGTTTGAAATATATACGTACATACTTACTTATTTATTTTTAGTTTACAAAATACTGAAATTTATCTATCGATAAACTTAATCGTTTTTTGAGATTTTACCGCTCTTTGTTCAAAAATGTTGATAAAAATTGAACCAATTTGCATTGAATTTGATATTTAGGTATTATTGGACTATATCCTTTATGGGGCATTCGGCAGCCCATAATTTTAAAGCTTTCAAGCATAGTTCCAATCAAATCTTGATAACAACGCTATCCTAGTTGAGCTCCCGGCTAGTAAACCAAATTGGAGTATTCTAAATACCGTGGTGCTAACGTTTTTTAAGGTTACCTTCTGTTTTCGATATATACCGTTATCTCTTAAATGGAAGAGGTTGCACAACATATATTCGTGGTATTAAAAAACGTTTTAGTCTATTGAATAAACTAAAAAAAAAACGAAATGCCGCAATACAATGACCCTTAAAAGAGCTAAAACTTTTTTTGCGTATATATATATATATATATATATATATATATATATATATATATATATATATATATATATACATAATAATAATGATATTCCACTGTTCCTTTCCAAAGAAAAAAAAAAAAAAAATATATATATATATATATATATATATATATATATATATATATATATATATATATAGTGCGTATATATATAGTACGTAGAGTACGTACGTACGTACGTATGCATAAAATTTCTGCTTCACTAATAAAATATCACTCAGACGTACCTACTTACGAATATGATCCCAATATGTGGGAATATGTATATGTTGTGCAACCTCCACTATTTTCGAAATAACAATATATTTCAAAAACAGGAGCTAACATAAAAAAATGATCAACACTACTGGATTCAGTGTACTCGAATTAGGTTTAATTGCTAGATGCCATGTTTGTCGCAAAAAAGGGTAAAATCGAGTACAGTGTTATCTACTCTAACTCGGCTTTAAAGCAAGTCCAAACTTGTTTTTCAATAGTGGTCCTACAATCATGTATGTTTTAATCATCGCTTTAGATAATTTGGAAAATAATTCAAATTTCAGAATTTTCATCCACTGCTTTTTGAAATTTCTTCATAAGGACTAATTTTATATGCAATAGTTTTGTGACGTTTTTACCTTTTGAAAGCGCTTATTAAATGAGTTCGTAGATTGCAGTTAAAATAAAATAAATCTTGTGTTTGATTTTTAATTCAAATCCTTTACTTAAGAGTGTTCTGTGTTCCACTGCTCGTAACCATTTCACGAGAAATAAAATTTTTTTTTTTCCTAATTTCTCTCTCAACTTCAATTAGTCTCTCAACGTCAATCAACTTGTAGTTTATTGTTTCTGTTTACTCTGTCTCTAATCTATACAAAAATTTATGATTATTTCTGGGCATTAGGGATTAACTAATTCATTATTAAAAACAAAAACGTATAATTAAAAAAGGGCCCGTTCGTAAATGCATCACTACCTTGCATTATGTCGGCAAACTTTTAACCCCGAAAATAAAATGATGAACTATTAAAGCATATAAATTTGCGGTAGCACTACCATTCATTTGCATTAACAAATTTTGGAGTAAATAGTGAATTTAGGTTGTTTTAAATCGCTAAATCTGATTATGCAGTGCCATGATCCATTTAAAAATAGGCACGATAGTAACAGTTACGCATATTTTTGCAAACATACTATTTAATTACTTTCAACGAAACTTCTTTAGATGAAAACAGTGCGAAAACTATAAAATCCCTGAATCCGAAAACGAATTTCGGTATTGATTTGATTTCAACGAATTTGCTTTAACGTCTTGACCATTTAAAAATTATAAATAGAAAATTACCTTCTTTGACACGGTTAATACAAAATTTTCCAAACTTATTTGTGTGCCGCTATGGTATGGCAGGTAAGACATCCGTCTACCAACCGGAGGGTTCTCAGTTCAATACCCGAACAGACCAGACCATCTGAAAAAAAGAAAAAGTTTTTCAACAGCGGTGTCACCTCATAACATTAGTCAGTAACTGGTTATGATTAAGTATTACTTACTACTATTAAAAACTTCGGCGTTAAACTATAGATCCCTTCCAAGGTTTCTTAAAATATTCCATGTTTCTCCATGGAATATTATGGGAAATATATATAATTGATGAGAAGAAGATTTAAAATTTAGATGACGAGTTTCAAGAACTTCGCCTGGTTAACTTAAATAATAATTTAGGAACTCTAGATAATTTGAGTTGCGAAGAACTTAGGTTTCAAAAGTCAAAATAGTTATCGAAATGTTTTACAAAATTTTCAAAAGTGAAATATTTGTTTGGAGTTATACGGGAATACATGTCAATTACTTTTAGAGATTATTTTAAGTAAACGATGCCTACATGTCAACGTAGTACAATTTTTCCATTTTGGGCAAAAAAAAAAACCTCGGTAATTATCGTGCGGTGCCTACTCCATCTAATGTAACGTTGCGATTTTTTTAGTTCTTGATATTACCACCGGCTACCAAGCTGCCTTCTTCTTCTGGCTAATCCTCACATGAAATTCAGCAATTTTATTTGTTGATGTGCCTACCCATTGAGCCAAAAATGAGCTCCGAAGATAATTTTACGATAAAAACATATTTCTCATACAGCACGAATTTTGATTACAAAATTCAATGATTTGCAAGCATTGTTCGTTTGTTAGTCTATTAATGGAAAAACAACAATCTGAACATTTTTGACAATTGCACGATTCTTTTTCAGCACTGAATAACCAAACAACAAATGTTATGACTTTTTTTGCCAAATGACGATTTTCTTTCCAAAGCTTCTGGCAAAGCTGCGATCGTTATTACAACTTAGGTTCGGTCACACTCTTTTCAACCGGCGTTATCCATTTAAAACTTTCTTTAGGCTGAGTTAGCTCCAACTAAGCTAGTCTTTACAATTTGAATACGATCACGACTCACTTCATGAGTTACTCCTTATAATATCTGTTTACACCGAGTTCAAACCAATAAGCCATAGTTGAATAGAAAAGCTCTTTTGAACCCTATCTGGCTTAGAATTATCTACAGCGTATATGTATACAATCGAGCGAAAATGATAGTAACAGAACAAGATAATGAAAAAGCAACAAATATTATTTAGTTGTGGAATAGATGTGAACGTGAGCAGACGTATGTTGTGTGCATAAAAGAGAAAAACTAAAAAGGTAAACAACAACACAAAAAAACAATTTTAATGTGTAAAGCAAACATTTATCGCACAACTGCATGAAGTTATTGCTTGTTTGTTATTATCTATTCGCTCTCGTTCGGTACATATACGAAGCAGATAATTCTCAGCCGGATAATACTTGTGCGAGCTTATCTGTTCATATACGACTTAAACCGACTGCTGTGCGCATTGATGTGAATCTTTCCTTTACTTTCCTATGAAGTCATATGAATGTAAACATAAACAAATGTAATTTTTTCAGTTTCTATTATTTTATTGTTGTTTGTTATTTGTTTTCTTTTATGCGTGTTTTGCTTTCGTTTATTTTTTTTTTATTATTATACTACATTTCTACTTATGTTGTCGTTCTCGATTTAGTTATTTATAAACAAGTACGTTGTTGTTTTTTAGTACCGTTTGCTTATTTTTAGCGATGTAATAAACGACAAGGGTTCCCAACCAGATTTTTGTAACAATATATTTTCAGGGTCTATAAATGGTTCTTATTTCACGTTATGCTTTCCTATCTGAAACTCTACTCTGTCAGACCAATACGGTGCTGATGGTTTACTGAATCTGCTCTACTATCACTTGCAAATATGACAAGTGTACTTTGTTAACATACACTATTGATGTCACAATAAAGTAATTTTTCATTCCTAGATTATCCTACATTTTTGTATTGTTTCTAATGGTCACAAATATTATCATTTAACATACTACATAAATAGATGATATTTTTATTTTATATTTTTATATTCTTATGAGTTACTTTAGCCCTTCTTACATTCCTTTCCATAAAGTGGAGGTTAAGAGCTTATTGCTACTTTACGCAGTTAACTTTTAAAAGTTCCTCTCAAACAATGTCAAAAGAAATTTCCCATATTTTTTAATATTTTATTTTATATTAGAATGGAAGAGAAGAGAACTAGAAAATTTGGGCCTCAAAGGTGGTGTTGACAAGCCAAGCATTTAGTTTGAAAAATGAACACAGAATCCCTCTAATATCCATCAACATTATTAAAGATTTGTATGTATTTGCCAGTTTGTACTCCACTTATCAAAAGAAATTTTTTTTGTTTATCCGTCTGTCATTTATCAAAAAGTTTCAAATCTTATTTCTTTAGTTCTTCCTGTTATTTTTTTTTTACTCAGTTGGGTTGGTGTGGACAGAGTTCTCTTATTATTTTCTTTTTGTATTTATCAGGATTTACGTTTATAGATTTGCATCTGAAGTGTTGTTGGATTTTACTTACTTAAATGATATATGGACAAAACCGACAGAAAAAGATAAAGACAAAGCAAAGGTGCAAGTTTTCAATTAATTTTGTTTTTAAACTACTGGTACATACCTTTAAAATTTTGACCAAAGTAAGTGTTTAATATGTGAGACTATGGAGTTTGACTCAACCTTTGAAAAATACTTCAGGAATAAGGATTAATAGAACAAGAGACAAAAACAACTGTCAATTAGATACCGAGGAACTTATCGAACTTTCTCCACTATTTCTTTTAGTCCTGCTAACACGATTTCTTATGATAATGGTGATGATAGAACTTTTTCATTTTTCTTATGTTAGTCATTCTATAGTGTTTTCGTGCTTCGACCTAGTTAAGTAAATGCTGTCGGTTGTGACAATGTTTGTCCGAAAATCATATTTACTCAACTCCATTTTTATATACAGTGCATTCCCATCTTGCTGCTTAAATCAGAGTCGGAATATGGGCCAATTACTACTCCTTGCTACAATTTTGTCGAAAGCTCTCTTTTGAGAAATGTGTTCTTCATTACGGAGAATAGGTAATTGTGTGATATTGCATCTAAACTGTATTTCGTCTTTGCCTGATGCCTTATGATGTAGAATGGATGAGAAAAGTGCAAATTTTTAAGTCCTACTTAATCATTCGAAGTCTTGTGATATGGTTAATCACAGTATTGTTACGTTTTAAACTTTTTAAAACGTTTAAGTTCTTTTAAGTTCTTTTAAATTTAAAATTTTAAATTTAAATAAAAAAAAAATACAGCCCATTTATGTTTTACTTTAAAGTCTTTTATTTTACCTCCACACTTTTACACAATTACACTTTATCTTAATACAGCAAGTTATTTATCTTGTACTTAATATTCGCTTATACACAAATACTCAACACTTTTATTTACGCCTAAACACGACTTTATTACAACTTTACACAATGACTGTCAAACTATAACTGAACAGATGTAGGCAAAACAGCCCCCTTATTTATCTCAATTCCTACAGTTTGGAAAGTACTAGAAATTTCTTTAATCCTATCAAATCTTCTATTATGTCCTTTGATTTTAAATGTAACTCCGTTAATAGCACAGATAATGTAGTGCCGCTGATACACTGAGCCTTGGCACAAACAAGTGGAATAAATACAGTTTAAAAGGCACTGATGTGGTATATCTTTTTTAGGCATTTTTTTATTCTCATAGCTATAATTTCAAATCTTTCTCCAACTTCGGTGAAAATGGTAATGTACAATCACCTAATTTGAAACTAAGCAAAAAAATGCCTCAGAGCTCAATTCTCGGAGCATATAGTTTTCCGTTTTTTGCGAAAGAGTTTCCCAATCAACTCGCAATTTTTATGAAACATAAATATATATATTTGAGAAGCCTGGTTCCATCAGTAGCGTTGAACCTCACGTGACTCAATAATGTCTTATGAAAAATCTGTTGCTGGGCTTCAGCTAATGGTCTTTTGCTATTCCCAAGCAAATCTAAATGCATTATTATTCGCTAAAAAAAATCTCTATTTGTGATGATATTGTCAAGTACGATGAGTCTTGGTTCAATTTTTAACACTAACCTTATCTTGTCGGATCATTTATTTATTGCAACTTAGACCAAAGAGATTCTATGGTTTCCTAAACATTTCTACCTAAGCCATCTACGCCCCATATTTACACAATATGTATTACGCTGTCTCTGATACTTGTAAGCACAGTCAACAAACATCCACGTCTGTTATTGTTATCCTCTTCAGATACGATTTCAGTTCACAATGGCCAGTAAGAAACCCCGTTAGGATTTCCAAGTCCAGCCTGCCATACTTGAGAACCTCAGGGCGACTACCAAATTTCAGACTGATCCCATTTGAGCATCTGGAAATTTCACAATATTTGATTAGATTGAGGATGTAGTAAGTGGTGCTGCATAGAAAGTATCTGGATCGATATATGGTGTTACGTAACCTTTTCTAGCCAATGCATCCACTGTTTCATTATGATTTATCCCACAGTGTTCAGGTACCCAAAACGACTGGACCTTGATTCTAAGCGCAAACTTTGCAACGTATCGTAGGAATATTTGACCAGTCTATAATTCATACGATTCGGGCCAAGTGCTTTTTCATTCCAACTATCTAGCAGTGGAGTTAATGGTGCTAGAATTGTCAAAATGGCCTTGAATATTCAAGCAGGCACAAACAGCCACTTATCTATCAGATAATGCCTTTCCAATACTCCTCAACAGATGCAAAACGGCACTCTGAATGAAGACGCCCTTCACGTACGCGAACTGAAGCGGGCGTACATAAGATACCTCTCCCTTCATCAATCTGTCTTTTCATAGTTTTCAAAAAAAGTATGATGAACTGACTGATCTGTAGGACTTGGGGAGATTAGTAGGCCTACCTGTCTTCGGTATTAAAGTAACCGTGAACTCACGCTATGCTTGTGGGACAAAACCCAAAATATAGTAGGCCTTCCAAATCGCTGACAGTTTTGAGAGGATTATGTCAGAGTTATTTTGCAAAAGAGCTGGAAATATCCTATCCCTGCCTGGAGCGTTGTAGGGCTTGAAGGAGCCAATCACCCACAAAATCCTGTCCTGGGTCAATATTCTACCCACAAAACTTGACACATGCAGAGGCGTGAATACCTCGATACCCGTGTACAGGTGCAACCATTCGAGAGTCAGCAAAATGTGTCCTCAACAAGATATCTAAGGGAGATTCCCTTCTAGATCTAATGTAGGCTCCGATTTCAGTACATAGTGACCCAATACAGCGTTTTTTTCCTGAACCTCTAGTACTAGAAGTAGTTCAAATACACTATTTGTAGACTAATAGAATTTTTGTGTAACTAAACAATTCAATTGCCTAAAAATAATTTAAATTAAATTTATACATCAGTTTAACAAAAAAAAAAAATAATCTAAAATATAAAAAATGAGTATATATAAACTCTAAGAGTAGTAAGTGGATCGTGAAAATTCTGAGAAAGAAAAGTAAAAGAATTAGGAAATATTATGAATAACATTGGCCCTCAACCCTGCTTGGGAGAAAAAGCAATGATAAAAAGAGAAATTTGCAAAGCATTTTGCTTTAAAGTAAAAACTAAAAACTAAATCTAGAAGAAGCTCCTCAGAAGAATTATTTCCAGTTTTGTTAGAGAAAGGTATGGGGAACATCTAAGGGAAAAAATGTAAGTTAGAAGTGTTTCACCAGCCAGTTTCCAGAATACAGCTGTGGCCTATTGTTATTAAATTGGTTAACGTAAAAGATATTGCGGTAAACTGCATTTCGCCATGTGGTTATTGGAAGACATTATTGCAAAAGAGAATTTTTTAAATGGTAAGCAGAGATTGTTGGAAAAATTATTGAGCTTCTATTTCAAAAATTGTGATGTGGCACACCAGTAAAATCGTTAGTTTGCAGTATTCTCGGACATACCTTTGCTGAAAATTCATTAAAACTGTTTAGGTTTTTTTTTATATTTTAGTAATTTAATAATTAATTTAATTTTATATTTTAATACATTTTTTATATTTTAATACTAGGACAACAAATCACCAATTATTGTGACTTTTTCCTTAAAAAAGAACTAGTAATAAAGTGGTTCTAAAGCTCCTAATTGGATCTAGTATACGACTAGTGAAGCTGGTACTAGTAATTTTTCAATGATAAATTTTTCAATGATAAATTGAGCATTAAAAAGGTATAGGAAAGTTTACAGTTGAGTTGAATGCTGATAATTTGTGTATTTGTTAAGTACGAGTAAGACACTAGTTTACTCTTCGACAGGGTCTTTCTATGTGTTAGTAAGAATTTTATATTTGTATTACTCCCAAAACACTGGACCGATTTAAATAAAATCGATATTGTGCAGAAAAAGCTTTAAACGCATATCTACACTAAGGAAAACGTGCTAAAATCAAGATTTTACGCTCAAAATCAAGTCATTTCAGTTTCAATATTCTGTTAAGTGCGAAAATTCTTAATTCTAAAATCAAATCTTAATTTTTTTAAGATCACATTTAAGACTGAAATCTTGAACAAATTCTTATTTTAAGATCGAAATTAAAATTGTGTTCTTATAAAAAATCTTAAATCAAGAATAAATTCTTAAAGCCATTCTTCATGTAAGATCGGTTTCACGAATGTATTTTTGAAAATAGTCTTGTTTTTATTCGAATTCGAAAATCAAAATATATTTTTTTAATTATATTTTTTTTTATTTAAATATTTACATAAGTATACATATGTATTAAAAAAAGAAAAAAATTCAACGATAATGTAATACATACAAGTTCCTACATACTTATATTAACTTACATATGTAAGTAGAAGTAATACTGGATGATTTTGAATCAAAAGTGGTATGGATATTATAAAAGTAATAATTAGATGAAAAGCCAAGCCAGCTGGTATGCCCTTGGATATTCCAACGAGAGCACTTGAAACATTTTAAAGCAAATATCTGTGCTTTCAGCAAAAGAGTTACATTTTATCAAATTATTATTAAAAAATAAGTAAAATCCCTTTATGTCTACATCACTCATAACCTCAACGATTAAAAACGGCTGTACTGTCAATCCTGCTGAATAATACTTATCTACAACATGCGTCTACTATTGTGACCTTTTTGCTTCATTTTCCAGACTTGTTCTTAAATCTGGCTGAAATCTTGCGTTTAAAAGTATGATGAATATGTAGTCCTGTGCATCTATGGGCAAAAAATAAGCAGTGTCATAAGAAATACGCTTCATATGTAAATATCTATTTTCTACAAACCTTGGTTTGTTGATGATTTTGCATTACATAATAATTGCTTGCAGAAATCGTTATGTATGTTCTTTTCAAAAAAAGACCAATTTTCTTTTTAAATGCTTCCCATTTTGAAAACACTAATTGATCTTTGTCTGGGTACATTACTTGAAAGTCAATCTTAAATCTGAAAAATTTAAGAGAAAATGGGTTAAGTTGTAATAAGCAATCGAAAATTACTTACAAATTCAGACGCTCTTGAATGACTAAGTTTTGGCCACTCACGTAAAAACTGAAGACTTCCCATTTTTTGAAAATCTTTCTGCCACATACTATATGTGAGTTTCCATTTGTGACAAACTTCCTTCCAATCAGCACTATCTCTACTCAGTGATAATTTATAACCAGCTGCAACATATTCATCAATTCTTAACTCTGCGTTTGATTTGTTGACCCGATTTCATCATCTTCTTCTTCCAAACGATATGATCCCGTGTCTGCACTGTTAAGTGATGCACCTGCCGTATGGCTTTCTTGCTTCTTCTGTTTCCACATTTTGAAAACAACTTTCCGCAGGGATTTTTTTCCCATTCGTGAAATATAATAGTATTCCTTTATTTTAAAACATTGCGTTATTGAATATAGTAATGACTAATAGTTATTATTATTATAATCACTTTAACTTCGCTCTCAGTAGCACAAAATTCGCAAATTTCTGTCAATATTATTAAAAAATCTTGGACACGAAGTGTGAGATCCTTTTTTAAAACTTCAACTATGATTCGGATAATCTCGTCTCGCTTATCACTTGTAAGATTTTTATGCTGGTTATAAAATTCTAGGATGTCATTGCCATTAAATGACTCAGTCAACAACGAAACCAAACCCTACATACATATATAAAAATATGAAACGAACATATAGTTTATGTGTTATCTGTTTGAAACAAGAGGCTATGACCCTTACTTTATAAAAATTTTTTTTATTGACTGCCGGGTTCACTGAAGAAGTAGGTGTAGAAAACGTAAAAAATTATTTTACCTTTGATGGCATTGAAAACATATCTTCATCTATTCCAAACTAAAAGCAGGCTTACTAGTGGTGCCCTTTACTTGTTTGTTATTAACTCTTTCCTTTTCCACGCAAACAACTTTTCACGAAACTTCATTTTAAGTCCCAGAGGAGGAATTTCTTCTTTAAACAAATGAATTTAATGTCTAATAACAGGTGGTAAAATAAATCTATGAATTTAGCCAATTGTTTGTTTACACATATTTCTTTTAATATTCACGAGTACTTAGGAGTATTTGCCCTTGAGATACTTGAAAACAGACTCCATTTGGAACTCTTGGAGAAGGTTTTTTAACAATGCATCGTCTGAATATTCCAGTGCAATTTCCTCCGGCGTTTTGATCACATGATATTGTTCGTTTGCCAGCTGTAGTAAATCGTTACTCACTGTTATCGTAATAAGCACTATTTCATCTGTCTACTGGTTTTCAATTATTTTTTTCTGCGTTTTGCAATTATTTAATATTTTCTTTTTATTTTACTTTTTTTTCTAAAAACGACTTCTTCGTTCAGCGTCTTACAATTTATTACACAACATTCTGTCATTGATGTTTAATTTCGAAGAAAATCAAGAATTATATCTTAACTTTAAAACAATATTCTTAAATTCAAGAATACGATCTTAAAGTTAAGATTACGTTCTTGATTTTTAGAATTCATTCTAAAAATTAAATTAAATTCAAGAATACGATCTTAAAGTTAAGATTACGTTCTTGATTTTTAGAAATTTTGTTCTTAAATTTAGATCGTCATTTTTCTCTTAGTGTACAGAGATTTTCAAAAACGGTACAGTAGAACGGGCGTAAAAAGTCTATATGTGTACTTATATATATAAAGTTATACAATTTTGTTAACATTTTTATTTTTTTATTTTTCAGGAATTACATCATAATCATTCAACAAGTGACTCAAGCGAACTAGTGGTTTGCGTCGATAATGGCGTTAATGGTCATTCAAAAGTGTTTATACAAAACGAAGCACACGAGATGCTTTTGAATGAAAATAATGGAACTCGTATCTAGGCACATCAAACGAAAAAAAGAAGATCTCAGCTCCTGGCAAAATCCACGTTAACAACGAACAACAAAATATTATTAAGAAAAAAATCCAAATTAAAAATAGAGACTGATATTGAAACACTGAACCTTAAAGTAAAGAGAAGTAAATTTTAAAAATCTTTGGGAATTAAAAATTAAAAGAAAAAATTGTGAAATAATATGTAAATAAATTAAATCAAAAGTGAATATCTTGAAAATTTTATAAAAATAGAAAAAAGTTAGGAAGAAGCGCTTTAGTTAAATTGTAATAAAACGTTAATAAAACAAAACGAAAAAATTTATTAAAAGATAAAAAAAATTAAAAACAAATATAAATGTTTAAATAATTGTTGTGATTCAATTATCTATTTTATATGTGTAAATACTGCTTTGTAAGTAAAATGGTTACAATGTTATTGAAGTTTACTAGTAAGTAATTGAAACAAAATATGTTGTTTTTATTAAACCAAAAAATGGGTTTTTAAAGCATTTAATGAATCTAAAATCCTTTTATCTTTCTAATTTCGTTTCATATATAATTTGTTTAGTTTCTAGTATTTAAGTAAAACAATGTAAATTAAAAATTTTATGTACGAGTATGTTTTATTAATAATAAGATTGTAATATAAAAACAACTTTTTCCAATGTTAATTGAAAAAAGAAAATAAAGCAAATGATTGTATTTTATTTTGTTTAAATATTTAAAAAAATTAAAAATAATTCGCTAAGTAAAACAATATTTATATTTCTTTTTTAATTAGGAACTAAGAAGATATTACATGTTTGATCCTTCTTGATCGTTTTAAAGCGTTTCATCACCAGAACACAATTTGCGTAAAATATATACATATTGTGTACGTTCTTACCTTTTGTAACGAATTTAATGTTTTACTTTGTAGTCTTTTTTTAGCTTCCACTTAAAAAAAATAAATAAAGAAAATTATACAGTCTCCAACTTATTTAATATTCGTTTAATACACCAATTTACTCAATACACGACTCTTAGTAACTGTACACTATGAATGCCAAACTATAACTGAACTAACTAATGCATAAGGCGCAGTTTTTATATACAATTGAGATTACTTCCGAATGTTCCTCTTCATACTACAATATTCGATTTATTTCCGTTAATTTCAAATGTTATACCCGTACGGTATTAACACCGTTCAATACGCAATTGGTAACACTCTTAATAACAAACATTAAGTATGGCATTACCAAGGTTGCATCAGAGCCAAACCAATAGAATATAGCAGGCATGTGCAAAAGTAAAAATTTTGTTGTGTTAGTGAGAACATGAAACTTACTCTCTCAGAGAACTAAAGCTGATGTTTTAAAAAAATTAAAAAGAAAAAATCATCATGCGTCCGCCACACACAAATGCATATTGTCGCTGTTTTAGTGACAACTAAAAGCAAGATCGTAAGGACTTTTTTTAAATTTATTCTTCTGTGCTTAAAAAATATGCGTACATTCTCTGCACATGTGCTTTCTTCGGTGTCTCATTGACGAATTAGCAAGAGCATAAGAATAAGTGTTAATTGAACGTGAACAATTGTTTTATGAAATGAACATCACTACTACTATACTAATTTAGTGTATCTTTTCTTTAGCCATTGTAATCAGGGTTGCCAATTTAGCGCCTTTAGCGCTATATTTAATGCAATTCAATTGTCGAAAAGTTGCAATTTTTCTCTTTAGCGCTTTTTTAAAAAACGCGCTGTGTTAGCGCTTTTCTATCTGCAATTTTTTGTAGGAAATATAAACTCACTAAATTCAGTAAAACCATTAAATTAAATGAACTATGTAACGGGTCCGCCATCTAATGTTTTTTTTTTTCTCAACTAGTGCTTATTTCGTGAATGTCTGATTAGCTCATGTCTGATTTGACAGATAATTAGTTTTATCCTTCCGCTGAACGAATATGGTTGTGTATACGCTTTTTCGGCTTCGCTAAGTGGACCTGCGATCGACTTACAGAAGACGCCGATTTTGCCACATTTTGCTTCAGATGAAGCTCATTTTGATCTTGGCGGGTATGTAAACAAGCAAAATTTTCGCATTTGGGGCACAGAACACCCGCGCGCATACATTGTAAAGTCGATACACCCAAGACTAGTCACTGTTTGGTGAGGATTTTGGTCCAGAACATAATTCGAAAATGAGCAAGGAGTGGCCGTTACAGTCAATGGCGATCATTATCGGGTCATGTTGAACGAATATTTGTTCACTAAAATTGAAGATGAGGACATTACCAACATTTGGTTTCAACAGAATGGCGCTACGTGCCACACAGCCAAAGCTATATTCGATGTTTTGCGCCCTGTTTAAAAAAAAAAAAATTATTTGGCGGACCCTATACTTAAAATGCTTCATACTGTACAAATTATATTATTCCAGATAATATTTGTGCAAAAATTAAAAAAATTTATGTTTTTGAAACATATCTTAAATCTAAGGGCCCATTGTACAAGGCATTAAATATTTTAAGTAAAGTAGAAAAAAATAAATATTTTTAAACAAAGCCAATGGTCTAATCTGTATCCAAGTCTAATCCGTTCCATTCCCTTCTCAAAATTTTCTTCATTATACGAACTTGGTGTGATCTTGTTTCTTGCCAGAATATCTCAAAAATGCGCCGTAGACAGCGGATCATAAATGCCTGAATAGAATTGGCATCAATCACTGCCGCATTCCATAATTCGAAACCATACAGAGTAGATTTCTCACTCGAGTTAAAAATGTAATATTGATATTGAAAGCTTTGAGTTATGGGTAGATTTCTTTTAGTATCATGCACAAACGCAAGAATTGTAATTAGAAGATAGGGTGATGAAAAAACAACTAGATTCTACCTTCAGTATTTTGGAAACATTGCCAGACGAGAGAGATACTATGGAAAAGCTATTAGTAGCAGATTAGCTTAGACCACTGATTGGAACATAACTCAGGCAGGCGATTCATTTGGCAAATGGTAGCATGAAATGGAGACAGCGCAGTAGATTGAATAGCCGTAGCTAATTATACTTATGTTGCAATTAAATTTCTTTAATTAAGTCCCATGTATAGTATATGCATATGTATTTATTGTAATGATTATTTATGTCACTATGCCCGTCAGGTGATGTGGAATATAGATAGAGAAATACGGAGTAATAAAGAATGGAAATTGTTACTGCTTTTGAAACCTTTACAAGCAGGAGAACAAAAATTGTGTTAATAATTATTTTAGCTGCAATCTACGAACTCATTAAATAAGCGTTTTTAAAAAGTAAAAAAGTAACAATACATACTATTAAATTGTTAATAAAGATAAAAGATATGTTTTAGTGTTGAAATATAAAAAATTTTTCTATACTTAATTTTCTATTTAATTAGATGTACTCCCTTTGGGTAAGTGCTAATTAAGACATTAATTATCGTCTGTTGAACAAAATTTTTTCTCTTTAATGAAAAAATATAAATATTTGAATAGTTGGTTTTCGGCTTTGTTGTTTTTTTTTCAAGTTTTTGATTAAGTTGTGTATGTCATTTTCAGTTTTTATTAAAACATTTAATTGTTTTAGTCATGTGAACATATCGAGTGTTTTCATTTTGTTTGTAATCATTTCATATTAATTGGAAATTTAGAACAAGTTCAGATAGCAACTATATTTCTTTAATCTCTATCAAATTGATAGAGACTAACATATACTGCTATAGCGGGGCACGATAGATCCCATGGGTCGCAGTGCCTAGAAATAGTGTCTGGTTCGATATGATGATATTGCTTCAAATAATGTTTATAAATTCAAATGCTGTTATTTTTATATTATGCAATTTATCTTAATACAGCAATTTATTTATTTTGCACTTAATATTCGCTTATACAACACTTCTATTTACGCCTAAACATAACTTTACCTTATGATTGTAAAGCGTTATCTATGTCGACGTAGGCAAAGGAACCTCTTATGTACCTAATTGCCTACAGTGTGGAAAATTCAGGAAATGTAAAAACGTTCTCAAATCCTCTATTCTATGTCAGTTAATTTTAAACATGTGTCAAATATACAAATCAGTATGGCCTTACCGGGGTAACACATTAACAACCTCGACACAAACCAGACCAAAATCCTATAATAAAATCCCAGAAGCACTAATGTGGTGCAATTTCTTTTCAGGCATTTTTGTTTTCATAAAAATATTTTTTATTTAAAATTATATTTAAGTTTTCTTGCATAAAGTTTACGGACATAAAACGCATTTAAAAAAATTAAACGACAAAAACGGCCTGTTGCCCTAAATATAGCACGTTTGTCTGTCTTTAATATAATAATAAGCTTTATATGTTCAAAATACAGGCCCCTATTTTAGAATAAATTGAATAAAATTTTATTATATGGACGACTTATAAAGCAAATCTTTTTTAGATTATAGCTTTATGGAATGCAAAAACCGCATCTTATTGGTAGATTTTTTTTTGTCTGAAATTTGTTTAAAGTACATAACTCCTAACGCATATTCTTCTAGCATAGCGAATCCAAAAAAAAGGATAGATCTGTTGGAGCATGAACAGCTCATTCACCATCATATCATTCAAACTACATACACTAACGGTCACTTGATAAGGTTCATATATTTTTCAATTTCTTTGAAAGATCAATTCATTTAAATTAATATTGATATCGGATGTTTTTTTTTGGTGATTTATAACTTTAAGTTGGCAGCACTGGTTGATTTGTCAACTTATTTTTGGATAGACTTTTACCAGAGCAACGCTTGCATTTTACTTCAATTTTTTATCAAAATAATGGTTCTGTTTGTTAAACTTTGAAATTAAAATATTTGTTCTACGGTGAAGACCAATTTTGGTTAAATGGATACGTAAATAAGCACAATAGTTGCATTTGGAGTGGGGATGATCCACAAGCTTTTATCGAAACACCATAATGTTACTGTCAATGGTGAACATGGCATGATTAGAATTTTTTTCGTCCCTCAATTAGCTGGCATTAATCTTTCTTACATGTGGTTCCAACAAGACGAAGTCACACTGTAAAAAACTTTTGATGAAAAAGTTTTGGCGTTACGTAAATCCACTTGTATACGTCGATTAACCAAAGACAGTTGAACACATGGAAATCAATATACGAAGAGTTATTAGTAAGATACAGTCGCATATGCTGTGAAAAGTTCGTGAAAATTGGCGTTAAATTATGGTCTTATACGCCGCAGCCGTGGCGGCTACTTGGCCGAAATCATATTTAAACATTGTTATAAAATTTTCTATCCAATAAAGCCCGTTTCATTGATATTAAAAATATTGTAACGAAAATAAGGTTGGGCACCCCTGTCGTTTGCTACATCGCTAAAATAAATAAGCAATGCCGCAAAAACAACTAGACGTGCTGTTCACAAATAACCAAATCGACGACAACAAACATTATTAGCAGAGATAAAGTAAATAAAGATAGCACAGCAACAGCAACAATAAACTAACATCAAAGAAAACAAGTAACTGACAATAAACAAGCAACAACAAATACTAAAAGCTGAAAGAGGTAGATGTTTACATTCGCATTGCTACATAAGAACTAAAATGAAAGTACGGGAAAGAAATGGAATCCACCTGAAATATTGAGAGGTTCGAGAGCTTTCGAAATGTTGTTTACTCAGCCATATAAAAAGCACGTCGTTGCGAACAAAAATCAATTTATGTGTTGTAAACTCAGCGAACGTGTTATTGGTTTGAGCTCAGTGTTAAGAGGGCTTAGTGTGGTTAAACTCTGGTTGAAGAGGTTGTCATCGAACCTAAGTTATAACTACGATCGGGTTGGAAGATCTTTAGGTAGAACGATCTTTCGAGTAATTGTTGTTGTTTACGAAGTGATTAAGAATAGAAATTGTTATTGCTTGTAAAAAAATTGCAGACAGTGGTGCACAAAACTGTGTGAATAAAGGATTTTAATTAAAAACTTCGTTTTATTTAACTACAATCTACGGACACATAAATACACTATTTTAAAAAGGTAAAAACGTGACAATATATTTAGCCATTATTTTTTTATATAATATCTAGTTCACACATTAGCTTTAATTGCTAATTAAGAGATTTTGGGCAATTAAGGCCTTAATTGATCTCAATTTGCCATACAAAATCACAATTCATAAATTGCCCAATTGGTACTTAAATGTACCATTAATTGAGCCGAATTGAAAATGCCACCCTATGTAAAGTATGTAAAATGAGGAAAAGCAGCTCGGTTTGAAGTCTGTTCAGAGAGAAGTAACAAATATACTCGTATATAGTCAGCAAAATTTAAAAAAAAATTGATTTTTACAATTTTAAACAAAGAGGTTTTATTACTTAAAACAAATAAAAAACGGCACATGAGTTTCAACTTTTTTTTTAGAAATATAATGAAAATTACAATTTTTCGGTTGTATGAATGCGGATTTCGCACACTGTAGTATTAAGTATATATGGCATATAAAATACATATTTTCAAAATGAAAAGGATTTTGTGTATTGAATTTGAATTTTTCCTTTATATTTTACACTCTATTTGAGGTTAAAGTTTTATTATTTATTTGATTACTTTGTTTCAAATTCCCTAACTTAAGTTTTCACGAATAAAGTGTGTCTAAGCATTTTCTGTTGTCAAATGCTAATTGAACAAACTTAATTGCTACATGTGTGAACACCAAAACTTGTGTAATGTAGTATATATATACATCTGAAATTTTAAATAAAATATTTTTAATAAAATATATATTTTAATCTCAATTTAGAAATTAGTTGAGTCAATTAAACTCTATATCTGAACATTTTACACATTTGGCGCTTTTTGTAAATTTAAGTAAAACATAAACGCAAAATTTATAATTTTATATTTGTAATGTACCATATATTGGAACTTTCTCAGCAGTACAAAAGTTATTGCAAATACTACGCATCCGATCGTATACTTTTATGTCAATAGGAAAATTTGATATCAAATTTTTAAGCACAAACAACTAGAATTCGCTTTGGATGAGTCTCATTCCTAATTTATTGCAAAATTAAATGTACACTAGAAGTAAAAAAGCCGTCGCACTAGCATCCGATTTGGATGGCTTTGTAATGCATCGATAATGAATCTTGTTTCTTTTTTGTTGCTACTTTTCTAACAGTTCTTTTTAATTTTTGCGAACTAAAATGGAAGAAAAAGTGTTTTTTAAAGCGCAAGTGCACTGGTGTATGGAAGCAATTATAGCTTATAAACTGGACTCTCATTATTGAATCTTTGATATACTTGTAAATAAAATGGAAAATAAATATTTGATAAATAAAACCCTTTTAACTTCTTTCTGTGTATTAGACAAATCCAACCTTCACTTACAATGTCTGTTTCGTCGGACCCATCCAACCTTCGCTTACAATGTCTGTTCCATCCTACCAATCTGACGGCCTAGACCAACGCCGTGTAAATATAAATAGCAATTGTATACAGGCATTGGATGGGACCAAATTATATTGTATGTGGCCTCGGATGTATTTGGTAAAAATTTTGGTGGGTTATTACTACTTGATATTGAATTTGTCTCAGATTAAAACTTACCACTCTTTGCTTACTAGAAGGCTTGCGCACGAACAACTTAAATGTCTTACAAGCAATTATCCGTCATATAAAGCATTTCGTCTCTTGTACTCTTGCATTACTTCATAAATAAAGGGAAATAATTTTAAACCACAAACAAAATCAAAAACATCAACAACATGGAAGAAAAGAATACAAAACCCTTAAACCGAAGCAGAATTCTAACACAATCAATAAAGCCTTGTGTTGGCGATATGCATATATTGCTTGTTGTTTTACAATTCACAACAAAAAACAAGCATAGGACTACATTCAATACTCTTTTTCTCATTTATCACTCTCATTTTCCTACTCTCATAATCATGATAAGCTCTCTTTGTTAATTTAATACTTATTCTATTGTATAGGGCCTGCCGTCTAACGTTTTTTTTTTCAACTAGTGCTTATTACGAAATGATAACACTTAGCTCATGTCTGATTTGACAGATAATTAGTTTTGTACTTCCGCTGAACGAATATGATTGTGTATACGTTTGAACAACGCTGAGCCTGCGATCGACTTAAGAAGATGCCGATTTTGCCAAAAAAATTCATCTTTTCGGAGGAAGCTCATTTTGATCTTGGCGGGTAGGTAAACAAGCAAAATTGTCGCATTTGGGGCACAAAAAACCCGCACGCGAAAAGCCGATACATCCAAGACGAGTCACTGTTTGGTACGGATTTTGGTCCAGAGGCATAATTGGGCCATTGTTCTTCGAAAATGAGCAAGGAGTGACCGTTACAGTCAATGACGATCGTTATCGGGCCATGTTGAACGAATTTTTGTTCACCAAAATGAAGAGGAGGATATTAGCAATATTTGGTTTCAACAGGACAACGCTACGTGCCACACAGCCGAAGCTACACTTGATGTTTTGCGCCCTGTTTTTGAAGATCGCATTATCAGCCGCAGAGCTGATGTCGTTTGGCCACCTCGGAGCTGCGATTTGACACCGTTGGACTATTATTTGTGGGGTGCCGTCAAAGGTAAGTGTTACGACAACAAGCCAGAGACAATTGACGCTTTAAAGGACAATATTCGTGAACCCATTAGTGAAATACAGCTGAACACAATCGATAATGTGCTTAAGAATTGTACCGATCGTGTAGGCTACTGCATGGCCAGCCGATGCATCCATTGAATGAAATTATTTTCCATTATTAACCGGAAGGATTGTACTTTCAAATAAAAAAAGAAATTTGAGAAAATATTCAGTAGTTTTTTTATAGTATTTGGAAAAAATAAATAAAAATTATTTGGTGGACCCTATACATACTGTGCTTGCTATAGTTTACCGTTAATTGACTTCATTATTTTGTTTTGCTTTAATATTTACTGTCGATCAAAATACAAAAGCAGGGACAGTATGGTTTTGAATTTTTTCAAATGATATAGTGCTTGTTTTGTTGAGAATCAAAACCAAAACACTTTTGCTTTTACTAAAGAAAATGCACTAAATACTGTCGTATGTTCTACTCTTTTCACGAAACTTCATTTTAAGTCCCAGAGGAGGAATTTCTTCTTTAAACAAATGAATTTAATGTCTAATAACAGGTGGTAAAATAAATCTATGAATTTAGCCAATTGTTTGTTTACACATATTTCTTTTAATATTCACGAGTACTTAGGAGTATTTGCCCTTGAGATACTTGAAAACAGACTCCATTTGGAACTCTTGGAGAAGGTTTTTTAACAATGCATCGTCTGAATATTCCAGTGCAATTTCCTCCGGCGTTTTGATCACATGATATTGTTCGTTTGCCAGCTGTAGTAAATCGTTACTCACTGTTATCGTAATAAGCACTATTTCATCTGTCTACTGGTTTTCAATTATTTTTTTCTGCGTTTTGCAATTATTTAATATTTTCTTTTTATTTTACTTTTTTTTCTAAAAACGACTTCTTCGTTCAGCGTCTTACAATTTATTACACAACATTCTGTCATTGATGTTTAATTTCGAAGAAAATCAAGAATTATATCTTAACTTTAAAACAATATTCTTAAATTCAAGAATACGATCTTAAAGTTAAGATTACGTTCTTGATTTTTAGAATTCATTCTAAAAATTAAATTAAATTCAAGAATACGATCTTAAAGTTAAGATTACGTTCTTGATTTTTAGAAATTTTGTTCTTAAATTTAGATCGTCATTTTTCTCTTAGTGTACAGAGATTTTCAAAAACGGTACAGTAGAACGGGCGTAAAAAGTCTATATGTGTACTTATATATATAAAGTTATACAATTTTGTTAACATTTTTATTTTTTTATTTTTCAGGAATTACATCATAATCATTCAACAAGTGACTCAAGCGAACTAGTGGTTTGCGTCGATAATGGCGTTAATGGTCATTCAAAAGTGTTTATACAAAACGAAGCACACGAGATGCTTTTGAATGAAAATAATGGAACTCGTATCTAGGCACATCAAACGAAAAAAAGAAGATCTCAGCTCCTGGCAAAATCCACGTTAACAACGAACAACAAAATATTATTAAGAAAAAAATCCAAATTAAAAATAGAGACTGATATTGAAACACTGAACCTTAAAGTAAAGAGAAGTAAATTTTAAAAATCTTTGGGAATTAAAAATTAAAAGAAAAAATTGTGAAATAATATGTAAATAAATTAAATCAAAAGTGAATATCTTGAAAATTTTATAAAAATAGAAAAAAGTTAGGAAGAAGCGCTTTAGTTAAATTGTAATAAAACGTTAATAAAACAAAACGAAAAAATTTATTAAAAGATAAAAAAAATTAAAAACAAATATAAATGTTTAAATAATTGTTGTGATTCAATTATCTATTTTATATGTGTAAATACTGCTTTGTAAGTAAAATGGTTACAATGTTATTGAAGTTTACTAGTAAGTAATTGAAACAAAATATGTTGTTTTTATTAAACCAAAAAATGGGTTTTTAAAGCATTTAATGAATCTAAAATCCTTTTATCTTTCTAATTTCGTTTCATATATAATTTGTTTAGTTTCTAGTATTTAAGTAAAACAATGTAAATTAAAAATTTTATGTACGAGTATGTTTTATTAATAATAAGATTGTAATATAAAAACAACTTTTTCCAATGTTAATTGAAAAAAGAAAATAAAGCAAATGATTGTATTTTATTTTGTTTAAATATTTAAAAAAATTAAAAATAATTCGGTAAGTAAAACAATATTTATATTTCTTTTTTAATTAGGAACTAAGAAGATATTACATGTTTGATCCTTCTTGATCGTTTTAAAGCGTTTCATCACCAGAACACAATTTGCGTAAAATATATACATATTGTGTACGTTCTTACCTTTTGTAACGAATTTAATGTTTTACTTTGTAGTCTTTTTTTAGCTTCCACTTAAAAAAAATAAATAAAGAAAATTATACAGTCTCCAACTTATTTAATATTCGTTTAATACACCAATTTACTCAATACACGACTCTTAGTAACTGTACACTATGAATGCCAAACTATAACTGAACTAACTAATGCATAAGGCGCAGTTTTTATATACAATTGAGATTACTTCCGAATGTTCCTCTTCATACTACAATATTCGATTTATTTCCGTTAATTTCAAATGTTATACCCGTACGGTATTAACACCGTTCAATACGCAATTGGTAACACTCTTAATAACAAACATTAAGTATGGCATTACCAAGGTTGCATCAGAGCCAAACCAATAGAATATAGCAGGCATGTGCAAAAGTAAAAATTTTGTTGTGTTAGTGAGAACATGAAACTTACTCTCTCAGAGAACTAAAGCTGATGTTTTAAAAAAATTAAAAAGAAAAAATCATCATGCGTCCGCCACACACAAATGCATATTGTCGCTGTTTTAGTGACAACTAAAAGCAAGATCGTAAGGACTTTTTTTAAATTTATTCTTCTGTGCTTAAAAAATATGCGTACATTCTCTGCACATGTGCTTTCTTCGGTGTCTCATTGACGAATTAGCAAGAGCATAAGAATAAGTGTTAATTGAACGTGAACAATTGTTTTATGAAATGAACATCACTACTACTATACTAATTTAGTGTATCTTTTCTTTAGCCATTGTAATCAGGGTTGCCAATTTAGCGCCTTTAGCGCTATATTTAATGCAATTCAATTGTCGAAAAGTTGCAATTTTTCTCTTTAGCGCTTTTTTAAAAAACGCGCTGTGTTAGCGCTTTTCTATCTGCAATTTTTTGTAGGAAATATAAACTCACTAAATTCAGTAAAACCATTAAATTAAATGAACTATGTAACGGGTCCGCCATCTAATGTTTTTTTTTTCTCAACTAGTGCTTATTTCGTGAATGTCTGATTAGCTCATGTCTGATTTGACAGATAATTAGTTTTATCCTTCCGCTGAACGAATATGGTTGTGTATACGCTTTTTCGGCTTCGCTAAGTGGACCTGCGATCGACTTACAGAAGACGCCGATTTTGCCACATTTTGCTTCAGATGAAGCTCATTTTGATCTTGGCGGGTATGTAAACAAGCAAAATTTTCGCATTTGGGGCACAGAACACCCGCGCGCATACATTGTAAAGTCGATACACCCAAGACTAGTCACTGTTTGGTGAGGATTTTGGTCCAGAACATAATTCGAAAATGAGCAAGGAGTGGCCGTTACAGTCAATGGCGATCATTATCGGGTCATGTTGAACGAATATTTGTTCACTAAAATTGAAGATGAGGACATTACCAACATTTGGTTTCAACAGAATGGCGCTACGTGCCACACAGCCAAAGCTATATTCGATGTTTTGCGCCCTGTTTAAAAAAAAAAAAATTATTTGGCGGACCCTATACTTAAAATGCTTCATACTGTACAAATTATATTATTCCAGATAATATTTGTGCAAAAATTAAAAAAATTTATGTTTTTGAAACATATCTTAAATCTAAGGGCCCATTGTACAAGGCATTAAATATTTTAAGTAAAGTAGAAAAAAATAAATATTTTTAAACAAAGCCAATGGTCTAATCTGTATCCAAGTCTAATCCGTTCCATTCCCTTCTCAAAATTTTCTTCATTATACGAACTTGGTGTGATCTTGTTTCTTGCCAGAATATCTCAAAAATGCGCCGTAGACAGCGGATCATAAATGCCTGAATAGAATTGGCATCAATCACTGCCGCATTCCATAATTCGAAACCATACAGAGTAGATTTCTCACTCGAGTTAAAAATGTAATATTGATATTGAAAGCTTTGAGTTATGGGTAGATTTCTTTTAGTATCATGCACAAACGCAAGAATTGTAATTAGAAGATAGGGTGATGAAAAAACAACTAGATTCTACCTTCAGTATTTTGGAAACATTGCCAGACGAGAGAGATACTATGGAAAAGCTATTAGTAGCAGATTAGCTTAGACCACTGATTGGAACATAACTCAGGCAGGCGATTCATTTGGCAAATGGTAGCATGAAATGGAGACAGCGCAGTAGATTGAATAGCCGTAGCTAATTATACTTATGTTGCAATTAAATTTCTTTAATTAAGTCCCATGTATAGTATATGCATATGTATTTATTGTAATGATTATTTATGTCACTATGCCCGTCAGGTGATGTGGAATATAGATAGAGAAATACGGAGTAATAAAGAATGGAAATTGTTACTGCTTTTGAAACCTTTACAAGCAGGAGAACAAAAATTGTGTTAATAATTATTTTAGCTGCAATCTACGAACTCATTAAATAAGCGTTTTTAAAAAGTAAAAAAGTAACAATACATACTATTAAATTGTTAATAAAGATAAAAGATATGTTTTAGTGTTGAAATATAAAAAATTTTTCTATACTTAATTTTCTATTTAATTAGATGTACTCCCTTTGGGTAAGTGCTAATTAAGACATTAATTATCGTCTGTTGAACAAAATTTTTTCTCTTTAATGAAAAAATATAAATATTTGAATAGTTGGTTTTCGGCTTTGTTGTTTTTTTTTCAAGTTTTTGATTAAGTTGTGTATGTCATTTTCAGTTTTTATTAAAACATTTAATTGTTTTAGTCATGTGAACATATCGAGTGTTTTCATTTTGTTTGTAATCATTTCATATTAATTGGAAATTTAGAACAAGTTCAGATAGCAACTATATTTCTTTAATCTCTATCAAATTGATAGAGACTAACATATACTGCTATAGCGGGGCACGATAGATCCCATGGGTCGCAGTGCCTAGAAATAGTGTCTGGTTCGATATGATGATATTGCTTCAAATAATGTTTATAAATTCAAATGCTGTTATTTTTATATTATGCAATTTATCTTAATACAGCAATTTATTTATTTTGCACTTAATATTCGCTTATACAACACTTCTATTTACGCCTAAACATAACTTTACCTTATGATTGTAAAGCGTTATCTATGTCGACGTAGGCAAAGGAACCTCTTATGTACCTAATTGCCTACAGTGTGGAAAATTCAGGAAATGTAAAAACGTTCTCAAATCCTCTATTCTATGTCAGTTAATTTTAAACATGTGTCAAATATACAAATCAGTATGGCCTTACCGGGGTAACACATTAACAACCTCGACACAAACCAGACCAAAATCCTATAATAAAATCCCAGAAGCACTAATGTGGTGCAATTTCTTTTCAGGCATTTTTGTTTTCATAAAAATATTTTTTATTTAAAATTATATTTAAGTTTTCTTGCATAAAGTTTACGGACATAAAACGCATTTAAAAAAATTAAACGACAAAAACGGCCTGTTGCCCTAAATATAGCACGTTTGTCTGTCTTTAATATAATAATAAGCTTTATATGTTCAAAATACAGGCCCCTATTTTAGAATAAATTGAATAAAATTTTATTATATGGACGACTTATAAAGCAAATCTTTTTTAGATTATAGCTTTATGGAATGCAAAAACCGCATCTTATTGGTAGATTTTTTTTTGTCTGAAATTTGTTTAAAGTACATAACTCCTAACGCATATTCTTCTAGCATAGCGAATCCAAAAAAAAGGATAGATCTGTTGGAGCATGAACAGCTCATTCACCATCATATCATTCAAACTACATACACTAACGGTCACTTGATAAGGTTCATATATTTTTCAATTTCTTTGAAAGATCAATTCATTTAAATTAATATTGATATCGGATGTTTTTTTTTGGTGATTTATAACTTTAAGTTGGCAGCACTGGTTGATTTGTCAACTTATTTTTGGATAGACTTTTACCAGAGCAACGCTTGCATTTTACTTCAATTTTTTATCAAAATAATGGTTCTGTTTGTTAAACTTTGAAATTAAAATATTTGTTCTACGGTGAAGACCAATTTTGGTTAAATGGATACGTAAATAAGCACAATAGTTGCATTTGGAGTGGGGATGATCCACAAGCTTTTATCGAAACACCATAATGTTACTGTCAATGGTGAACATGGCATGATTAGAATTTTTTTCGTCCCTCAATTAGCTGGCATTAATCTTTCTTACATGTGGTTCCAACAAGACGAAGTCACACTGTAAAAAACTTTTGATGAAAAAGTTTTGGCGTTACGTAAATCCACTTGTATACGTCGATTAACCAAAGACAGTTGAACACATGGAAATCAATATACGAAGAGTTATTAGTAAGATACAGTCGCATATGCTGTGAAAAGTTCGTGAAAATTGGCGTTAAATTATGGTCTTATACGCCGCAGCCGTGGCGGCTACTTGGCCGAAATCATATTTAAACATTGTTATAAAATTTTCTATCCAATAAAGCCCGTTTCATTGATATTAAAAATATTGTAACGAAAATAAGGTTGGGCACCCCTGTCGTTTGCTACATCGCTAAAATAAATAAGCAATGCCGCAAAAACAACTAGACGTGCTGTTCACAAATAACCAAATCGACGACAACAAACATTATTAGCAGAGATAAAGTAAATAAAGATAGCACAGCAACAGCAACAATAAACTAACATCAAAGAAAACAAGTAACTGACAATAAACAAGCAACAACAAATACTAAAAGCTGAAAGAGGTAGATGTTTACATTCGCATTGCTACATAAGAACTAAAATGAAAGTACGGGAAAGAAATGGAATCCACCTGAAATATTGAGAGGTTCGAGAGCTTTCGAAATGTTGTTTACTCAGCCATATAAAAAGCACGTCGTTGCGAACAAAAATCAATTTATGTGTTGTAAACTCAGCGAACGTGTTATTGGTTTGAGCTCAGTGTTAAGAGGGCTTAGTGTGGTTAAACTCTGGTTGAAGAGGTTGTCATCGAACCTAAGTTATAACTACGATCGGGTTGGAAGATCTTTAGGTAGAACGATCTTTCGAGTAATTGTTGTTGTTTACGAAGTGATTAAGAATAGAAATTGTTATTGCTTGTAAAAAAATTGCAGACAGTGGTGCACAAAACTGTGTGAATAAAGGATTTTAATTAAAAACTTCGTTTTATTTAACTACAATCTACGGACACATAAATACACTATTTTAAAAAGGTAAAAACGTGACAATATATTTAGCCATTATTTTTTTATATAATATCTAGTTCACACATTAGCTTTAATTGCTAATTAAGAGATTTTGGGCAATTAAGGCCTTAATTGATCTCAATTTGCCATACAAAATCACAATTCATAAATTGCCCAATTGGTACTTAAATGTACCATTAATTGAGCCGAATTGAAAATGCCACCCTATGTAAAGTATGTAAAATGAGGAAAAGCAGCTCGGTTTGAAGTCTGTTCAGAGAGAAGTAACAAATATACTCGTATATAGTCAGCAAAATTTAAAAAAAAATTGATTTTTACAATTTTAAACAAAGAGGTTTTATTACTTAAAACAAATAAAAAACGGCACATGAGTTTCAACTTTTTTTTTAGAAATATAATGAAAATTACAATTTTTCGGTTGTATGAATGCGGATTTCGCACACTGTAGTATTAAGTATATATGGCATATAAAATACATATTTTCAAAATGAAAAGGATTTTGTGTATTGAATTTGAATTTTTCCTTTATATTTTACACTCTATTTGAGGTTAAAGTTTTATTATTTATTTGATTACTTTGTTTCAAATTCCCTAACTTAAGTTTTCACGAATAAAGTGTGTCTAAGCATTTTCTGTTGTCAAATGCTAATTGAACAAACTTAATTGCTACATGTGTGAACACCAAAACTTGTGTAATGTAGTATATATATACATCTGAAATTTTAAATAAAATATTTTTAATAAAATATATATTTTAATCTCAATTTAGAAATTAGTTGAGTCAATTAAACTCTATATCTGAACATTTTACACATTTGGCGCTTTTTGTAAATTTAAGTAAAACATAAACGCAAAATTTATAATTTTATATTTGTAATGTACCATATATTGGAACTTTCTCAGCAGTACAAAAGTTATTGCAAATACTACGCATCCGATCGTATACTTTTATGTCAATAGGAAAATTTGATATCAAATTTTTAAGCACAAACAACTAGAATTCGCTTTGGATGAGTCTCATTCCTAATTTATTGCAAAATTAAATGTACACTAGAAGTAAAAAAGCCGTCGCACTAGCATCCGATTTGGATGGCTTTGTAATGCATCGATAATGAATCTTGTTTCTTTTTTGTTGCTACTTTTCTAACAGTTCTTTTTAATTTTTGCGAACTAAAATGGAAGAAAAAGTGTTTTTTAAAGCCCAAGTGCACTGGTGTATGGAAGCAATTATAGCTTATAAACTGGACTCTCATTATTGAATCTTTGATATACTTGTAAATAAAATGGAAAATAAATATTTGATAAATAAAACCCTTTTAACTTCTTTCTGTGTACTAGACAAATCCAACCTTCACTTACAATGTCTGTTTCGTCGGACCCATCCAACCTTCGCTTACAATGTCTGTTCCATCCTACCAATCTGACGGCCTAGACCAACGCCGTGTAAATATAAATAGCAATTGTATACAGGCATTGGATGGGACCAAATTATATTGTATGTGGCCTCGGATGTATTTGGTAAAAATTTTGGTGGGTTATTACTACTTGATATTGAATTTGTCTCAGATTAAAACTTACCACTCTTTGCTTACTAGAAGGCTTGCGCACGAACAACTTAAATGTCTTACAAGCAATTATCCGTCATATAAAGCATTTCGTCTCTTGTACTCTTGCATTACTTCATAAATAAAGGGAAATAATTTTAAACCACAAACAAAATCAAAAACATCAACAACATGGAAGAAAAGAATACAAAACCCTTAAACCGAAGCAGAATTCTAACACAATCAATAAAGCCTTGTGTTGGCGATATGCATATATTGCTTGTTGTTTTACAATTCACAACAAAAAACAAGCATAGGACTACATTCAATACTCTTTTTCTCATTTATCACTCTCATTTTCCTACTCTCATAATCATGATAAGCTCTCTTTGTTAATTTAATACTTATTCTATTGTATAGGGCCTGCCGTCTAACGTTTTTTTTTTCAACTAGTGCTTATTACGAAATGATAACACTTAGCTCATGTCTGATTTGACAGATAATTAGTTTTGTACTTCCGCTGAACGAATATGATTGTGTATACGTTTGAACAACGCTGAGCCTGCGATCGACTTAAGAAGATGCCGATTTTGCCAAAAAAATTCATCTTTTCGGAGGAAGCTCATTTTGATCTTGGCGGGTAGGTAAACAAGCAAAATTGTCGCATTTGGGGCACAAAAAACCCGCACGCGAAAAGCCGATACATCCAAGACGAGTCACTGTTTGGTACGGATTTTGGTCCAGAGGCATAATTGGGCCATTGTTCTTCGAAAATGAGCAAGGAGTGACCGTTACAGTCAATGACGATCGTTATCGGGCCATGTTGAACGAATTTTTGTTCACCAAAATGAAGAGGAGGATATTAGCAATATTTGGTTTCAACAGGACAACGCTACGTGCCACACAGCCGAAGCTACACTTGATGTTTTGCGCCCTGTTTTTGAAGATCGCATTATCAGCCGCAGAGCTGATGTCGTTTGGCCACCTCGGAGCTGCGATTTGACACCGTTGGACTATTATTTGTGGGGTGCCGTCAAAGGTAAGTGTTACGACAACAAGCCAGAGACAATTGACGCTTTAAAGGACAATATTCGTGAACCCATTAGTGAAATACAGCTGAACACAATCGATAATGTGCTTAAGAATTGTACCGATCGTGTAGGCTACTGCATGGCCAGCCGATGCATCCATTGAATGAAATTATTTTCCATTATTAACCGGAAGGATTGTACTTTCAAATAAAAAAAGAAATTTGAGAAAATATTCAGTAGTTTTTTTATAGTATTTGGAAAAAATAAATAAAAATTATTTGGTGGACCCTATACATACTGTGCTTGCTATAGTTTACCGTTAATTGACTTCATTATTTTGTTTTGCTTTAATATTTACTGTCGATCAAAATACAAAAGCAGGGACAGTATGGTTTTGAATTTTTTCAAATGATATAGTGCTTGTTTTGTTGAGAATCAAAACCAAAACACTTTTGCTTTTACTAAAGAAAATGCACTAAATACTGTCGTATGTTCTACTCTATAGTAGCGTCGGCTGGCTTTGAAATGGTTTTGCGAAGCCCTATAGTACTTACCATAGAAAAGAACTAACTTTAACGTAATATCTTTAATCTCTCCCACACTCACTCTTCCACTTGTCTTACAATCAAATATAACTACAAATTTTCTTTTACAGGGTTCATATATATCAGCCCAAACCACTTGACCAAACCTCGTAGGAGATAGTTTGTTTAAAAAATAACGCACTACTATTTTCACTGCAAACACGCTATGATAAAATGTGAATTTTTGTGTTTTCTTTGAGAATTCACTTTAAATTCAAAATTATTTACTTTTTTTTTAATAAAAATACATACATACGTAATACATACATATCACACAGATTTAAGTTAAAAGAAAAATACGTTTATTTATTTCCAATAACTTATAACAATAAAGATTTATAGCAACTATATAAAAAGTAAGGTATGTAAGAGTTCAGTCTAAAAAAATAAAAGTAAAAATAAGTGAAATATTTATATACTCGTATATGGTGAATACTGGACGAGGAACCTGTTGGTTAAATATTCGTTGCATATTGGAATAGAGCAACCCACGCAAGCTTTCGTGTTTTTCTATTATTTGTATACATTTATTCGCAAATACCACAATTACCCGCAACTCTAATACGGCCAGTTCGATCTCTATCTGGAATGTTCGAAGAATTTCTTCTATTTCTGATTTATTTGAGTGCGTTATTCCATATTTTATTTACCGAGATAAAAGCCTATGTCTTTAAAAAAAACTTCTCCGTCGATCATACGCGGCCAAAGGCAGCTTAATCAATTATATTAAAAAATAATGCTAACGGCCACCAACATCCTCTTTTTTTCATTAAGTACTTACTTGTTCATATTATCAACTCTTTCTTTCGTCTTGCTGTAAAGTTGCATAATTTCAGGTTTAGCAGATAACGTTAAGTTTCAGGCTTTGTGCTCATGGATGTTGACATTATTATTGTTTCGTACCTTTTGGCAACGTATGAACATTATGTGACATCCAGGCTAAATACAAACATATGAACGTTCGAATGTTACTTATTTCTTACAGATCCTTATAAGGCAGCATATTTGCAGGTTGAAACGCTTTGCTTTTTTCGCACTGTTCCATGAACTTTATAGCTGGACAAGTTACAGGGAAGTGGCAAAATTATCAGTTGCAATATATCTCCCAGAGATATTGTATTCACTGAGTAGGTCTACGTCTATATTATCACTACATTACTTTGGCGCTCACTATCATTTGGCTTATTTCCATAAATTTCAATTTTGAGTGGGTAAAAATTTCTAAAAAACAAAAGTTTTTGAAGCCATACGTTTCGGACTTCTATTGCATGTATAGTATGAATCGAGAACGCCTTTTATGTCCAAGCAGTCGCTCATCAACCGTAGTACACTCGCCTGACCTAAAATGGTATTGATTTTCTAAGAGGAACGCTGGTAGCCTGTAACTCCGTTAAATATGTTTTTTTTTGTCACACACATAAGGGTTAAACTTTATTGGTTCTTCTTCAAATAGCTTTTAAAAACAGTTTTTGTTTGACTCATAAAATCTAGCAAGTTGCCTAACTTTTTCTTAACTCTTAAGAATCAATGCTCTTTATTTGCATTTCAAATTGAAAATTTTTAATAAAATAACAAGTTTCAAGTATATAAAGAAAATTTAAATTTGAAACTAATAAGATGATGCAAAAAACTTGCAACATGATCTTATTTCTTTTGCCCAAATAATCAATAAAAATAACTGAAAACTAAAACTAAAAATTTTCTGCAACAGTATTTGCCACAAACCATAGAAACAGCACTTTGATCATGGAAATTTGATAAAAGTCATAAGTACAGGAGAAATTTAAAAGATGTGAGAGTATAGCGAAAAAGGACTTTGTGTAAGAAAGTACCAACAAAAGTTTTTATATTTGCTTGTAAATATTTTTTTTATTATTTTTTCAATAATTTATTTATTATTATTTTTTTTTTTTTTTTGTAAAAAACAAATTCAATTTGTTTTTCTCGATATGTGACTTTGCTTCACCAAAAATGATTGAAATATATTGTATTAAAAATCTTTTTAGGATGTATGTATGTATGTATATACTACATTACACGAGCCTATACTTTTTTGCAATTCAAAACTTAATCTCACCTTTCAGTCTTGTGAAAATTTGAAAGACATTTTTGAGTAATGAAATTAAAATTTCCTCATTTTGTGTGACATGACAGGCATTATGTTGACAACTTTTGTTTTCTGTTGCAAGTTTCTTCACTCGTTACATACGCAAATAATATTTAAATTTTTTTTCTATCCAATAATAAATAAATTGCTATGAATCATATAAAATAAAACATGATGTTACTGTCAATCATTTGCTTTTTGATTGAAAATATAAAAATGATTGAGATGACCGAACAATTGAAAATAATGTAACAGAGAAAACGGTTTTCAAATTTATGGCTTAATTTCATATAATTCTCTCTGTATAATTATTATAATTTAAGTTATTTAAGCTATGAGCTGTCAAATTTATGAGTTTAATGAAAGCAATAAAGCAAGTCTAATAAAATACATTTTAATTTTATTGCTTTCATACCCTACATCACAATACGTAGTTGTTGAGATATGTTGTGTTTGTGCCAAAGTTTGTAAAGTAGAAGGATATTCTTAAACCAATAAAGGACAATAATCATTTTACACAGAATTGCGCTATTGCTGCCTATTAAATCTGTTCATATGTGCAGCTACAATGTAATCAGACCTTTTTAATAAATATTGTATAACGTGTCTTGCAATAGTGACTTCTTAATTTTGACAGTTAATAGCAGTCATATGGCTGAAGCCACATCTCTCGAATTAGCTGTCATTCACACAGTTTGTTTTGCAAAATTACAATAGGCATGGATATAGCGGTAAACATCACGTGCAAATAATAAAATTATTTTATGCAAATGATTGTTCTGTCCGGACAACGTTCCGCTTGCTTAAACAATTTACGGTTGCCAAAATCGTACTACAGTAGTGTAGTGGATAAATTTGAATCCACTGATTTAGTTTACAATAAACCAAAGCCAATGTGAGAACACAAAACCCAAAATCTGTCGAGAATTAAATAAGAGTGTGCAGTAAAACCCAAAAGTCGTGATTTTGCATTACACACAAAAACACTTTCTTTCGCTGACCACAACCTGGCGAGTTGAACCTGACTTTTAAAAAATTCAACTGACATGGGAGTTGTTGGTAAACGGCCATTTATAAAATTGAAAGTGCGTTAGAGCAGTTGGCAAAATCTTCCCAACTATAAAAAAAAACCAAAAAAAAGGATTTAATAGTGTTCAAAGTTGCAAATATTTGCAAAGTGTTTCGGCAATGATTATCTTAAGAAAAAAGTCGTTTACCAGTGGCACGAGCGGTTCAAAAGTGGTTGTGAGTCGATCGAAGATTATGAACGCAGTGGCAGACCATCGATATCGAAAACTGACGGAAAGATTGATAAAGTAAAGGAAATGTTGGTCAATAACCGCAACATTGTCTACGGATTCGTCCAACACGTTTTGGTTAATGATTTAGATTTCCGTCGTGTAGCAGCAAAGTTGGTGCCAAAAGACCACAATTTCATGCAAAAAGAGACCGTGTTGAGTTAGCAAAAGACATCATTTCCGGGGCTGAATCCGAAGTGGGTTTATGAGTACGACACGGAATCCAGACATCAGGTAAATGAGTGGAGTTCACCAAATGAGCTGAGACCATTTTCAGTCGGATTACAATGGTGAACGGAGTAAACAAAGAGTATATATTGCTGAAAGAGACCAGAATTATAGGCAGAAAACTTATGGATTTTGCACCATGATAACGCACCGTCGCACGGCGCCATAATTATTCTAAAATTGTTGACGAATAATGCAACAAATAATATTCAACCGTCACCGAATTCACCTGATTTGGCTCCCTGTGACTTCTTTCTGTTCAATCAAGTTAAAAAACCATTAGAGGGAAGGCGTTTCAGCAGCCGAGAGGAAATAATTAAAAAATCAGTGAAAGCACTGCTTTAAGGATTGGATCGACTGTGTTGTAGTCGATGCAAATTCCGGGAAATTTTAGACCAAGGGGTATAAGGGCCATGTAAATCTTGCACACACTTGCTTTAATTCAAATTAAAGGATATGAAAAGCTTAATGAAGAACTCGCTAAAAGAATCTCTGCAAAAAGCTTTAATTTGAAATACGTATTAAATTGTGGGAATAATTTTTGCCTGAGTGTAATGAACTGCTGAAAATTACTAATTCGAGCTCCAATTTCTAAACAGTGCTCCTAGAAAGCTTCAGAACAAAAAGAAGGTCAGACTATGTACACAAAAATCTCCATTGAAACCAAACCGTTAATTGATTTACCTTTATATCAAAAAAATTTCGGATTCAATCCAATGAAGAGAACGTATAATTTTTCTAATTTTAATTTTCACTAAATTTCACAAGCAATTTTTCCCCTTTTTGCATAACATTTCGTAAAAGATTGTATTTCAATTGGTGCCGTTATTTCGAAAATTTTGTAATCTCTTTAACTGTTAAGCTTGTCAAAGAGTAAAGTTTGCTGATTTTTTTTGAACATATTTTTGTTATGACCATCTGTAGATGGTCTCATGTATTTAAGGGTTAAGATTACTAGCAGCTTAGGCTTGGCAATTTGTTGTAGTTGATTTGTTGAATAATTCTATTATTATTTTATATTGAAGGCACCATATCAATCTGAAATATGCTGGGTGCCCCCAATAGCCTGAAGTTGAACTCAGTAATTTCCTCAAAAATGCGAAAAAGACAGACGTGTGTTCGATAAATAAATAAATTAAATGGTATTTGTGAAATAAAACAAAAGAAAATTAAAGAAACAAATGCTGCGACCATAATGTACGATGTTAATTGTGTCACACCTTTGCGTCAAGTTTTTTGCCCAACAAATTCAATCATGAAGACGTACACAATTGAGCAGCGCGTTAACATTGTTGAAGCCTTGTACGAAAATAGGCGTTTAAATAAAAATTCATTTCGTGCACTATGAGATTCTTTTGGTCAGTATATTCGACCAAATTTGAGCATATCAGGTCTGAAGGAAATGTGTAAACACCAGTTCATTCTGCTGAAAACATTGCTATTGTTCGCGATAGTACGGCAGAAGAGCCGTCAACCTCGACTCGTCGCCGTGCCCAACAATTAAACATCTCACGAACATCACTGATGCGAATATGAATATGAATAAAGATTTCAATTTACAAGCTTACAGGCTTTAATTGACTCAAGAGCTGAAGCCTATTGATCATTTCGAGCGTCGTCAGTACATCGATTGGTTAGCTGAACAAACAGAACAAATAAAATCTTTAACAAGCAGAATTGCCGCATTTGGGCAATTTTTCATACACGAGTGATTGTTGATAGATGCACAAAGAGTGACTGTTTGGTGCGGCTTAAGGGATGGCGGAGTCATCGGACCATACTTCTCAGAATATGAGTTTGGCCAAGCAGTTACTAAGAATAGTGTTCGCTATCACGAGATGATAACGAACTTCTTGTGGCCAGATATTGAAATTATGGACATGGACGATATGTTTGGTACCACTTACCAAACTGCTAACCAAACAATAGCTTTTTTGCGCGAAAAATTCAATGGCCATATTATTTCATATTGTGGCGATGTTAATTGGCCGACACGATCATGCAATTTGACTTCTTTCTTAAGGGATATTTAAAAGAAAAAGTGTACGTCAGTTAGCCAAGAACAATTCAAGAGCTAAGGGATGTGATAATTTGGCATTATTAACGACATTGAACCTCAATTATGTCTCAGAATCATTGACCGACGGATAGACAAGTACCACCAAAGCCGAGGCGAGCATTTGGCTGATATTTTGTTTCACACATAACTGTCATGGGCAAAGCTTCCAGATTTGACCATTTATAGTTATTTTGACGATATTTTAACAAAATTTTAGCAAAATGACGTTTGTTGTTTTTTGCCTGTAAAATGACAATTTTTGCTATATGGACAGTTGGCAGCTCTAAGAGTATTAATTATTCGTTGTGAGACAACTAGACCACTACATCTGATTTTTGTTTGCGATCAATGTTTATAAAGCGTAAATAAATATGCGCATACGTTTTTTAAGCGCAGAATTATTTGTTTCGTATGTTTTATACAATTTCTATGACGTTATAGTAAAAACTTCAATTAAGCAAAAAAGCTAACGGTTGTTTGTATGCACGAACTTCTGGTTAATACAAACTGTCTCAATAATACAAGCAAACACTTTTTGATTGTAAACTATTTTATTTATTTTTAAAGCTAAACATCTAAATTCACTAAAAAATATAAACAAAAAAGAAAATTCATATTTGACTTAGAAAAAATCATTTTTAAGCACGTCTTCAATAAATTCACTTAAAATATTAATTTTAGTAATATTTAGTTGACTAGCCATTATTTGTTTTTAAAGTTCGTTACATATTCATGTTATGGACTCAATTAGATTCGATAATGTTTCACCAGAAAAATCATTCAATACAATTTCCACTTATTAATAAAGTTCGTAATTATTTCTGCAATTATCGCGGGGATTGAGATATGGCAATTGTGTAAGACATTTCAAAATGTTGATTTGTTTGCTCACAAAGCACTCTTTCACTCATTTATTTGTGCATTTTGAATTATTCTACTGTGGATATCTCCTCAAATAGAATTATATCCTCTGCATTCGGTATCAGTATTTATCATTAATTATTTTTTCTTCTAATTGTTAATTACTGTTATTCGTTTTTATAGAATATTGTAAAATATTGTTAGCTGGGGACAGAGTTTGATAGATCTGACACGATCTACCCAAATTTTCTCTAGTTATTCCTCTTACGTTGAAATGATCGTTTTTGTTATTGAGCGATTTTTATCGCTGATAACTAACTATTTATCTATCGAACTATTCTGTGCTATTGTTTTGACGTATGCAAAATAGGGGTTTTGTAACTTTAGCAATCGTTTTGAGTGCTACAGGTTTGTTTTTCTTTGTTTTTGTCTTTTTTAAGAAAATCAAATTAAAATTCGAATGAGCTTTTCGATGTTATGAAGATATACGTTTTATGCATATGTTTCGTCGCGCATATATTTGTCGCGTACTGTATATATAAAAAAAATAATGAAAAAAATTGTGAGTAAAAAAAGAAACTTAAAAGGAAGCAATTATTAACATAGTAAAGGAATAGTTTTAAAATTTTTATAAAGCAAATACTAAAACTATAAGTATTTTTGACTTTTAGTAGTATTAACATTTACGATCATAGAAGTTTGTTTTGAATAGAATATAATTTAGCCTCAATATTATTATCTAATCTAATAAAATTTAAAAGTGTAGTTAATCAATGTTAAAAATTTAAAACACTTAAAACCCTTTGTTTTTTTGGTACGACTTCTTTGACAATTATTATTATTTTTTTTTTGACGATTTTCCGAAACTGAAATGACGAAATTTTTAAAATTAATCGGAAAATGACGATTTTCAACAAATTTTATCTGGCAGCCCTGGTCATAGGTCCTTCCAACGGAATAAAAAACCAAGATAATTCTCTGAAAACTGTTTGTTTTATTTACAATTAACATCGTGCGTTATCTTATGAATAACCGCTGTGAATAAGTGTTACATAGCTCAGCTATGCGCTAACTATAGAAATTGTCTGCTTGTTTTTAGCACGTTAAGGCCTAACTGCGCAAAATTTAATTCAAATTCATTTGACAGTGTTTAATAAATATGCACTTGATAGGCAAAGGAGGAAAAGTGCTAGATATGACAAAAGAAAGTTATTCAACAACTTGACAAAGGAAGCAAACTTGAAAAAAAACGCAAAACAGTTTACTAACAGAAATTTTGCAAGCAGCAAGCCACTTCGCAAACGTTATTGAGAAATATGAACTGCTATCGAATGAAACAGAGACACAGTATCTATGGGAAAATATTACGACGGCACCATCCGATATCCCCTTGATAATTGATAATTAACAGCCTAAAGAATAATAAAGCCCCAGGTCTAGACAACATACAGGATGAACTACTGAAGACATCATCATTCAGCAATTCTGGCACACCAACGAGCTAAGTGATGAGCTGAAAGAAGGAGTAATTATTAACATATCGAAAAAATTTGATTTGACTTAGTGAAAGAAACTGGCGTGGAATTACTCTTATCAACATAACGAATACTATTATAGCTCGAATCATCTACAAACCTCCTGCCGATGCTTTCAATTATGTCCTTCGCACCTAACAGGCTGGCTTCCGACCAAAGAATCATCATCGAACATTCCGTGGAATAGGGTTCAACACTATACTTGGCCAATATAGATTCTGAGAAGGCGTTTGATGCCCTGGCAGATTCTGCTTTTAAGAACGCACGGGCTTGTAAGGTACCATCTAGGAAGATCATTGATGTTACAAGAACTCTTTATATGAACTCAAGCTGCCGCATTCTACAGGGCTGGGATAAGACAAGGATGTGTTCTGTCTCCAATGCTATTCAACTTTGTTCCTGGCTGTGTGCGGCAACGAGTCTTATCAATAGCAAGATAACCTGGGCAACACTAAACGGAAGACTAAAAGATCTCGACTAAGAGGATGGCAAATGTCTGTTAGCGCATAGATATGATGACATGCAAGGAAAGTTAGACTTAGAGCAGTTCGAAGCATCAAAAGTTGGGCTGAGAATTAATATCGTAGATGAAAGTGCTGGAACATATCGATAAAGGACGTAACGGCAATCCAGACATTTACAAAACGATGCTTGCGACGAATCTTGAGAATATTCAGACCAACCGCAGACTCTAGTAGAGGAAAAATCAATCTTCAATAAAAACCGAAATTCTCAGAAGGAAGTGTAGATGAATAGAGCATACTTTACAAACGTTTGATGATGATATAACCAAAACGGTCATATAATGGAATCCGCAAGGAAGTCTCCAATACCTGGAGACGGCAGTTAGAAATGGAAGCTACAACAAACAGTAAGAATTGGAATCAAATAAGACGTTGGCATTCAATAGATCTCAGTAGCAAAAAATTTGTAATGGCGCTATGATACTTACAGGATCCGAAGGTACCACTAATAACATATCATAATAATTATATAAAACTTTAATACTAATTGAACTTAGGTGTCACAAGAACGTATCCAAAATGCGGTTAAAATTGGAAAAACCAATTTTCGAACGCATTATATTCAAATAGATTGAGGTTAAAATCTATCATCTCTTTCTTCTGACAGAGTCTTATACCACGTGAAGATATAGATTTTAATTGAATAAATTAATATTTAAATTGAGCTTTCAAGTCTGATGTTTACACATAGCGCAATTAAGTTTGTTCAATTAGCATTTGGCCGCAGAAAATGTCAAGATAGATTTTGTTTGCAAAAACTTGAATTAGGGAGTTTGACACAAAGCAATAAAATAAATAATTAAACTTTAACTTTAAGCAGAGTGTAAAATTGAAAGAAAAAAACTCAAATTCAATACACAGGATTCCTGTTTACTGTTTATCATATGATATTGTACAGTGTGCGAAATCCTCATTTGTATAACCCCAACAAATTAAATTTTGTTATTTAGAAAAAAATAAATTTAATTCCAGTACTGTTTTTTACGTGTTTGAAGTAATAAAGCTTTATTGTTTAGAATCGTATAAAAAATATTATTTTTGAATAATTATTTTTTTAAAAATTTATGATTTATAAAAATGACATTTAAAAATTTGTATGAATAAGGGTTTTGCATACTGTATATCTATTCTCACTGAACATACTTCAAACAGAGCTTTCACTCCTCGTTCTACATACTTTACATGGGGTTGCATTTTTATTCGCCTCAGTCAATTGTACATATATGTACTAATTGAGCATTTTTACTATTGTATGGTAAATTGAGCTCAATTAAGACCTTAATTGCGTAAAATCGATTAATTGCTTATGTGTGAACATGTTATTAAAAATTTTTAAATTTTAGTCAAAAATATTGATTTATTGCAAACTACATAAATACTACTTACCAATAAAAATTTATTGTTAAGTGTGGTATTATTTGGTCGGATATGACAATATTGTTATTTTTTTTATAACTGACAATATAATGAGTTATGATGAGTTAAGAATTTTGGAAAATTTCACCAAAGTAGGCAATAATATTAAAAACATAATTTATTACCAAAAACCATTAACGCTTGCTTTACTTGAAGTGTTCTTTTATTAACTATTTCTCAGTTTTTCCATAATAAATTATACTTTCAACTTAAATGGGTGAAAGGTAGAAGATTATATCTGGAGAGGAAAAAGTTAACAGTGAAACTTAAGGGGTTATAGGAAAGTATACGTATTTTATTGCCTTGAAAATCGCCAAGTAATAAAATGTTTACACGAAGAAAAATTATCAAATTTCTACTAAATTGATAGATGAAGTTAAAAGCCAAAAACTGTTTCATTATTATTTTATTGGTTTTATTTTATTGGTATTGTTAGTTTAAAATGCAAGGTTTCTAAGTAAAATATATAATACGTATACCCAACAATTGGATTCATATTCAAAAATATATAATTTATGAGCTTTTTTCTCTTTCGAGATGTGTCATGTGTTGAATACACTTTTTGTTTACCGGCTTGTGAACACCAGCTGTATCAATGTATGAATATATTTTTGTATTTGAAAAGTCAAACACCAAATTAGAAGGAGCAAATTAGTTTTCATAAATTGATTTTCATATATAAAATGATAAATCAAACAATAAAAATTATTTTTCGCTTAAAATATGTATGCACACATGTATTTCCAAATTTGCTGCAGAAAATAAAAAAAAAATTATTTGTGTTTATCTTCTTCCTAATATTTGGCATTCACATTACATTAACAGCACGGAAACTAATAGAACTTTTTAAAAACATATGGAATACAATTGTATGAGTATACGACATTTTTATATGAAAATTTTCAACAGCAAGCGTAGTACAACTTTTTAATTTCAGTACAATCATTTTATTAATTCAATGATACAAATGTTTTGTGAATTCCACAATTATTTATATTTAACTTCCTAAAGCCCGGCATACTTCACTTTTCTTATCTTAATAATTAATTGCACAATTATCTTAGCGCATACTCATTTATGGACCTTTCCCCCTACCTGTGAAAATCTGAACATTCAAAATAGTCTTTAGTTACCGTAAAATCTGTACACTGTACACAGTCTTCAAACAAACACACATTAATTTTCATATATTATACGTATTACCCGCTCATCCAATCTTTCCCGCTTTTTGGCTTAATTATCTCCACATTGTGCCGCTGTGGTAGAGTAGGTAAGACACTCGCCTACCAAACAGAAGATCCTCGGTTCCATACCAGGACAGACCATCTGAAAAAAAAGAAAAAGTTTTTCCAACAGCGGTATCACCTCACTAAATTACTTAGTAGCTGGTTTTGAGTATTACTGCTATTTATAACTCCTCTAATGCATTTGCTGTTAAACAGCGGAGCCAGCGTTAAACTGTAGGCCCCTTTAAATGAGTCTCAAAATAGAATCGGGTGCAGCTCATTGCCTGATAGAAGTCTTCGTGTACGTATAGAATGCTATAAGAATTAGTATATATGTATATATATATATATATATATATATATATATATATATATATAATGTATATATAGAAAATTCCATACACTAGGCAGCACAAATTTGCGTACAGGCTATTTGGCATACTTTAAAGTCTAATTGTGGTTCTATGAAACAACAGATTCTTTATAAATTAGTTTTAATTAACAGATAAATTTCTGAAAATTATAATATATAATTTCCTTTTGCATTCGCATAGTTTAGCAATCATTATTAACCTTAAACTAATATTATGAGACATTTTGCGTAAGCAAAAGTCTACGTACACAAAACTAAACGATACTTCGCAACTGTATTTTGTAGTTAAATGATGTCATAAAACTGAAGTTTTAGTTCCATACGTGTTAAAAACATCATATTGAGGTTTTTTTTAGAATTTTTTGGGTTCAGATTGCCATAATATTCAAGAAAAGATGACCAGAGTAGAATATTGCTGAACGTAAAAAATAGCACATCTATGGAAACAAGAAAAAATTAAAACGAAATCGGTCAAGTAGTTGAATGGACTCACTCCTCTATTCAAAGAGTGATTAAAATAATTAAAAAACTCGGTAGTTTTAATCTAAAAGCAATGTTCTAATCGCCAAACAAAATTTTCTGAACCCAAAAGCCGAGTTAATGAAGAACAACTCCATATTAGCAACGTCAGCACCTGCTAAAACATAAATATACAATTAAAAAAAAGTTGCTAGAGATTCTTTGCTCAATATTTTAAAATAAGCTAATTACAGAAGTCATATATCACAGAACAAGCCACAAGTGTAACAAATCAATAAAGAAAGTCGAAATGCTTTCACTGAAGAACACATGAATAAGTCTTCAGAACTCTGGAAAGAGTTTCTCTTTACAAATAAGTCAAGTACTGTATTCTTGGAATAAAAGAACACTAGCGTCTGGGGAGAAAGCCAAAACCAACAGTTTAACTTACTAATAGAGAAGTGATGCTATAGGGCTGTATGGCAAGCAAAGACGTAGGAAATATGGAGTGAACTCAATTGACAATGGATTATAGGGTCTACTTAGAAGTTCTGTAAACAAATTTTACTGAAAGTGTTATAAAATTGGGCATTGAAGTTGCTTATATATTCCAGCAAGACAACGACTCAAAACATATTGCTCACAGCACAAAGGTTTTGATTGTTCTATGTTGTAAAAACCTTTCAAAAACTCCACCGTACTAACTGGTCTTAAGTCCATGGAACATTTATTGGATTTATTAGGAAGAAGAATACAAAATAGGGTAAAAACAACAAAAAAGATTCTTTAAACGATACTAAATGGGGAATGGGAATCAATAAGATCTAATTACACCAAAAAATGGGTTGCATCAATGTCAAAATAGCTTAATGAAGTTCTTAGTCGTCACTGTGACGTTCGTTGGAATGATCATATATTTCAAGTATCAAAAGAAGCATTCCTTGGTTTTTTGAGACGGTGCAAGAAATACTTCACTCCATCTGATCTCCTTAATATTTAGAGGACCTATATCCAACCCAAAATGGAATTCAACTCTCATGTATGGGCCGGTGCTTCAAAGTCTATTTTGGAGCTTCTCGACCGCGTACAGGAGAGGGCGAAGATGCTCATCAATGACGGTAGGGTAGCCAACTCTATCAATTCATTGGAGCACCGTCGCAGTGTGGCGTGTGTTTTATTGTTCTATCGGTACTATAACGGAATGTGTTCTAACGAAATTAAGGAATTAATTCCCAAAAATCATATATTTTTACGTAGTATTCGTATTTCTCGTAGAGCACATCCCTTAGTAATTAATTGTTCAGTAAATCGCACAACGTATTATAAGGAGAATTCGTTCTTTGGTTCACTGTTCGATTGTGGAATAATCTTCCAGCGAAAGTACTTCCTGCCACTTACGACATGAGTAAATTTAAATCTAACGTCCATAAGCACTACTCCCTCTATTCTCCTTCCAACAACCTATTTTCCTAGTACCAGCACAATGCACTGCATGAGTAGGGGCCTTCCCTGGGTGCTGGTCTTATATAAAAAAAAAATATACACATATATACACATTAATATGTACATATGCATGAATGTATACTATTACAAAAACGAAATGATTCTTAACAATAACTAAACATTAAATACAAACACGAACGCTGACAAATGAAATGTTTCTAAACATTTATTGCTTCACTGCGAGTGTGTGCTGAAAATCCTATACCAAACCAAAAAGGCCATTTGATGTAATATTCACGAGTGTTTCTGTTTACGCAAATTTGTAATTTTTGGTTATAATTAAGGACTATAAGAATTTTCTTTCTTTTTATCTGCAATCTTCGAACTCATTTAATACATACGTTTTTATTAATATTTATTTAAAATTTTTATTTCAAAAATATTCTAAAGAATCTAATTTAAAATTTTTAATACAAAACCTCCTTACCTGGTATCATTGTAGTTTATCTCATTTACTCTGGACTTGATTAAGCAATTTGATTATTCACTCAACAGATTAATTAATTGTCAATTCTGTTGTTATTTCAAAAATTAAAAAAAAATTTACCAGAATATAAGTGCACGTTTTTATTTAGATAAAATGAAATGTAAAAATTTTTTTCAAAAGTTCTTAACATAACTTTTACAAAATAATTAATTTACACCTCGACTTAAAGTTGCACTTAAAGTTTATATTTTAACAAGTGCAGATAAAAAAATTAACAATTTATTGTACTACAATTTACATTATTCATAGTAAGACCAAATGACACAAATAGTAATATAAATTTTTATATATTTAATAATACCATGTACAGACATGAGTTTTAATTGAATCGAAAAATGTCTAAATTGAGTTTTGAAGTTTGGTTTTCACATATAACCCTAGTAAGTTTATTGAATTAGCATATGACAGCAGAAAACGCTAAAAAATGGTTCGTGAAAACTTGAATTAGGGAATTTGAAACAAAGTAATAAAATAAATAATTAAGATTAAAATTTAAAAATAGTGTAAACTCAAATTTAATAAAAACAATTTTTCATGTTGACAATACATATTTCATATGATATTTTACAGTGTGCAATATCCGCATTCTTAAAACCCCAAAAATTTAAATTTCATTCTAAAAAAAATATAGTTCAAGTGCCGTTTTCTATTTGTTTTAAGTAATGAAACCTCATTGTTTAAAATCGTATAAAAAATATTATTTTGTTAAAAATTTATGATTTAACTATAAAAACTCTTCTGAAAATTTGTATTAATTTTTTATTTCGCGCTCTATATATATCATACAGAGTTGCCACTTCTCATTCTGCATACTTTACATAGAGTATCATTTTACATTAGACTCAATTAATTGTACATTTATGTACTAATTGAGCAATTTATTAATTATAATATTGCAAGGTAAATTGAGCTAAATTAAGGTCTTACGTACGTAAAGTCCCTTATTTGGCATTTAAAGCTTATGTATGAACTTAATATATGTTTGTCAACGTTTTAGTAAAATAGATAAATAATAGCAAAAAAATAATAATACTTCAAAAGGAAATACCTTTGCAACAAGCTTTTACTTGTCTGTAATTTTCATTTTAATTTTGACAAAAAGCTATATAAAGCTAAAAAATGTCCTCTAATATACATTTTTATGTAAAATGTTGTTTTTTTTAATCTTAAGACCTATAGTTTAATTTTAAAAAAATTAGTAAAACTAGCTTCACCATAGCGTATGAATATTTGTTCACTATTTACTAATTAAAATAGCATGTATCCGTTCGTCATTCAGTACTTGAACTGTTCAAAAATAAGTTTTAAATTTAAACTGTAGGTCTTAGTTGGTAATATGTAATTAAAATTAAGATCAACTTATAAGAAATAGCTTTCAAAATTACCAATTAATATTCTATATTAAGTAATTGATTAAAATTACTAATTATATAAAATGGTTACATAAAAAATAGCAATTAGTTGTAAGTGATATTAGCATCATACTAATTAAAAAAAATGCTATTAAACACGCACACATAATGTAATTGATAAATGATTGAAAATGCCCTAGTCTGGCAGGATTAATTAGAATTTAAAGTCTGAATATTATGGGTGTATTTTATGGTTTACCAATAGCAGTTGAATAGTATTATTCAAAAACTTATTTATAAATTTTTTGATTTCATAAAATTATGTAAATTATCTTCACATATGCGTATGAGTAATATTTTTTTTCTTTGGACAACACTCATACCACATGGAGATTAGAAGCATAGAAAATATAAAATTTTAATTAAAATTTTAATTATATTGATCGATTAAGAGCTATTTACTGATTACAAAGCTATAGGGTATTTTCTTGTCAGTAACACTAGTTTAAATCATAATAAAACAAAGAAATATATTTTTAATATCAATAAGACGACATTCATGTTTAAATATGATTTCAGAGCGTAATCTTAAACATATTTTTCACAAGCTTGTCGTAGCATATGTTGCCGTATTTCGCGAATAGCTCTTCGAATGGGGTTAAGCCACACGATCTTGGTAGACAATTAATTTGACCATTACGTAAATTACTCTTTCCTGGATGCGGCTTGGTGCAGTGGTTAGAGCGTAGGCATACAACACAAACGGGCCAGGTTCGAATTCTAGCAGAGGACACAACAAAAAAAAATAAATTTCGGCTTAGAGTGCTTAATAAGACTTTTAAATCCATCTAAATAAGCCCCCTGACATTTCAGCTTACCTCTGGCGCTGATGATAGACATCAAACGAATGATCAGAAGAAAACGTCACCTACTGGAAAAAAATTTCAATGCTAAGTAAGGATCATTACCACTTAGCAAGGATCTTTACCACTACACAGAATCATGGAGGAAAGCTACAGTATGTTAATCCTATCTTAGCTTGAAAAAATCAACTTGACTACTGATACTGAAACAAAGTAAGGGATGCTTTGCGAAAAGCCGGTATGCTTTCTAGCGAAGTGACGTAAAATACAATTTTTCACCAAAAGTTTATTTGAGTAAATCAATTGTAGCGCGAGCTGTGTGGCATATGGCTCCGTTCTATTGGAATCACATTTCAGCAAGATTTTAAAAAAAATTTCGTTCCTATACCGTTCACCATTTACATTCTGACCATTATTGTTTTTTAAGACATATGGACTATAACGACTACGCCAGCCCATTAAGCGCACCAAAGTGTAAGTTTCTGTGCATTTAATGAGGTTTCAATAAAATCTTATGATTATCCTCACTCCAAATTCCATAATTCTGCTTGTGTACGTACCCATTCATCAAAAAATGTGCTTCATCGAAGAACAAAATTGAGAAGCGTTGGTCCGGTGTAAGTCTACCCATAATAAAATGTCAAATTCAACTAAATTAAAAGCAATTATCAGCTGTTCAATCGGTTGTCAAATAAAGCAGTATTTCCAATTTAAAATTATGAATTAAAAACAAACAGTGCTAAAGTAAAGATCACCACCAATTAGCAAGGATCTTCACCACTACACAAAAAAATCATATGGAGGAAGCTACAGCGGATTAATCATCTACTTAGCTTAAAATATAGTTTTGATTAAAGAAACTGAAACAAAGCATCTATTGAAAGCCAACATGACGGAGAAAAAAATTAAGTCTTAAGTAAAAAAAGAAACAATAACATTTTATCTGGGATAGTTTATTAGATAATATTTTTTCCTATATACATATTGCCTCTTGTCAAAATTGGAACTGAAATTACCGAAATTACAGTGGAAGTTCGTTCCAGTAGTAATGTTACAAAAGTATTTCCTTATTAAATATATTCGTATATAACAAGTGGGCTGAAAAGTCCCGGTTACGTATATACATTTATTTTTTTTTTTTTGTTTGCTATTATTTTTCTACTTTACTAAAATATGAAATATGGCGGTATTGGTTTTAACTTGAGCTTAAGGTTGCGTTAAATTAAGTAAAAGACAATTTAAATTAATGTTTGAATACTGTAGCATTTATGTCATTTGTTCTTACTATGAATAATGAAAATTGAAGTATTTTATTAATATATGTACATGCACTTGTTAAAATAAAAATTTTATGTGCAACTAATATTTTTTAACATTTAATTAAATTTTCTTCAAGAGCTTTAAGTTTTACAACTTAAATGACTACTTCTGTCGAGGCGAAAATTAATTATTTTGTAAAAGTAATGTTAAGAACTTTTGAAAGAAAACTTAACGTATTTTGTTTAACGTGATACGTTAATGAAATATTCCATTTTATTTTAATATAAACATGCACGTAAGGGCACTTGTGTTCTCTTAAATTGGTTTTTTTTAATTACTTTGCGAAGAGCTTTAAAAAACACTAACATAAATGACAATTAATTAACCTCTTGAGTGAATAATGAAGCTTCTTAATCAAGTTTAGAGTAAGGAGGTCGTTTAATAAAATTTTTATAACATGAAATTTACAAATTGGGTTTTTAGACTATTTTTGTTCCATTTAAGTACACTCGTACTAAACAAAAAACAGCGTATAGTTCGTTAAGAGTAGTTTTAGATACAATTTATTATTGTGAGTTCCTTGTACCGATTGCTGTAGAAATTAAATTATAGTCCTTGTAAAACTCAATTTGATTAAATAAGCAAAATATGTATATATTTAAAAGCCATAGTATGTTTTGTATGCCTCTATCAAAAATATTCTTTTAGAAAATAAGATTATTAAGACCATTAGAAACTATATCAAGTTTTAAAGATAATTTATTACTGGAAACCTTATAATCGATTTTTTAAAACAAATCTTTTCAAACATAAAGACAAACAAAATATAAAAGCAAAGAGAAAGTCTAAATGAATATTATGACATAACTATAATTTATCACAACCTATAACTTTACTTTAAGATATTATGATAAATGTGGAAAACAAACAATGCATACTTTTAAATATTACTCATACCTTAAAAAATTCTTTATTAAAGGTATACCTTAAGGCAGTAAATATTTATGATGTTTGTGTGTGTGTGTGTGTGTGTGTTTATTTAAGCATATTTTTGATGAAAACCTTTAACTTTATAGGAATACTGTATCGAAGTATTTACATTAAATATTTGTAAAAAGAAAGAAATTTTTAATTTTTTTACGATTTTTTTTCTCTTAATAACCTTTTAACAGACACCAAAAAATGTTTACCTTTATTTTACAAGCACATCTGAAAATACTCTTTAACTTTAGACAGCCTTGAAAAGAACATGTTAAAAAAAGAAGGGAGTTTTAAGTTAAATATTTTCAGCGAAATTTAAATATTTATTGTTTTTAAATTATTTTGTATAAATTTAAGTAAAGCTATAAAATTTAAAGTTGCGTTTAGCTTTTACAGTACTTCTAAGTCCCCTTGTTGACTTAGTAGTGGATTCATGGATTGATAATAAGAAAATGTTCTTCAAGTCCTTAATGAAATTATAATCTTTTATAATTGTTTTTACAGACTTTTTCTTTATAGATCAACTCTCTGAGGCTCGGTATACGATCAAAATGATGTGAAAGTAGATAGATAATGGTACCAGAGCCTAGAATTACCTCTGAATTTATCCTGAACGCGTCGAATAAAATACTATCTATGAACACTCCAATAGAGCAAACTCTGAGAAAGCTTAATATAAATCATGCCAAACTCAATCAAACGCCACAATTTTGCTCCCACCAAGCCCATGAATGGATTTTTTCCACCTCTCATCAATAGAACGGTCTTTTAGGACTCTGAATACCACAAAGGATGGTGTTTAAATATAATCTCTATAGCCTTCGAGAGTGCTGAACAGGCTGTTATTGAACGGTAGTTTTCAGGGATGGTGGCTGCACCCTTTTGATGGATTGACATTACAGTAGCAACCTTCCAGCAGTATGGGAAAATACCGGCGTGATAAGATGCACGGTTGGTTAACGGACGTGCAAGCGTCGAAGAGCACTACTTCAGGAAAAGTGCTGGTATGCCATCCGGCATAACGTTGCGACTTGCATAAACCCTTTTAACAGCACAGATTCGAAAAATATACTAACAAACAACACTAGCAAACAAGTGAGAATTACTTACAAAAATTTCAGTCAAACGGAACTGAAATCGAACTAGCGCTATTGGTCAGTATTTTAACGAAAAACTAAAAGCTTTTATTTCCCTTGAAAAAGTAAGAACTTTAGCACGAAGGCACTGAGCATAAAGTGGCACTCGAAGATCTCGCCTGTTTGCGTAGCGAATCAGAAGGTCGTATCTATTGTTGCGCCAATTCCTGAATGCCTCCTCACTAGTTTCGACTGTTAGTCTGCACATCTGATTAAATTACATTCATTTCTTAATTAATTTGGAACTTGTTTGGGTGAAACAAACATATCCATCTCCAGCTTTATTATTTTCACGACCATCTCTGCCGTGGCATCGACAGAGTTTCCCATTGAAATGCCCAAACAAATCGTTGAGCGCATTTTAGTAGACAAAAACTAAGTGCCTCTTAGCTGGAGCTGAGACGTTATGAAGAGAAGAGATCGAAAAAGGAGGAAAAATGGTAGAATGATCAGAATTACCAAGAAGTGCAAAAACCACGAGAGTGTTGTCTTAGTGCCCACCTACACACGATATATGCTTAAGTTCATTCACTTATTGCGCAAGGTGATTATATTCAGTAAATAACTCAGTGTATCGGCCTTGTGGAATTATGCGGACTGACAACAAACATGTTTAACAGCGCCAAGGCTATCAATAAGAGCTTAGTGTACTAACGGGTGCAGTGGTCTTCGACACCATCGTTTTTTTTTTCTTTTTGGAAATGTTGTCCAGGATGATGTTTCTGGGGGATACTGTGCTGACTCCGAAAGAGGTATTTCTTCTCTCACCATATATGATTACTGGATTTATTCGCAGTTTCACTTTAATGTGGTGAACTTATGTAGCTAAGCAAAAAATTTTTTTGGCCGCAGTGATTTTGTCCGCAAGCAACATTAACATTAACAAGAGAAATGGAACACATTTTTGAGTTTTATTAGGATGATTCTGTTGCTGAGACATAATCTGAAATACCATTGATACAAATTCCTGCAGACGATGTGAGCATTTCTGATAATGTTTTTTACGGTTATTGAGGTGTCCAAAGAATAACAAAAATCATGGCTTATAGCTGCAGGAAATAGGCATTACAATTTCGGAGAACTCTAAAGTTAAAGTGGAGTTTCAGATGATGAACCTAAAACGCTTAAAATGGGAAAACTATGAAATATAAACCCCTTGAAGTACTTCATAATCTTAAAATATTATAAAAAAATATATTTATAAATCTATTAGTTTCCTTCAATAAAATAATTGATCATTTTACTCCGTTTATGCGCTATGCGCCATATACACATACAATATTTTCTAAAAACTACGCTTCGAGTGTAGGCTGAACATTTATTCATTTTTTATCTTAATTGACTTCAGTGTAGTCGGAAAAAAGTTAATAAAATATATAGCTGCCCAAAAAAGTTTGGTGCATAAGAGGTTCAAATGCTGTTGCAACAGAACTAAGTCGAACTTATCTTATAACGAAAATCCGACACATGGGCAGTTTGTGTTTACAGTTACACAATCTTAAATCGTAATAAAACAAAGAAATATGTTTCTAATGTCAATGAAATGGATTTTGTTGAAAAGATAATTAAAACCAAAATTTGATTTCGACCACTGATTTGATTTGATTTCGGCCGCTAAAAATGGTGCGTACAAGGCTCAATCTGGAACATCTATTTTGAAAGTTTAGGAAAAGCATATGTGGCCGTATTGCATCAAAGACTCTTTGAATATTGATTTTCATTGTCTCTAATTAATGGCGACTAATTGAGGTACAATAAAGCGTTGCTCTGGTGCAAGTCCATCCATAATGAAATGTCAAACCAGACTAAACAAAAAGCAACTATCTGCTGTAAAATTGTTCGTCAAATAAAATAGTGTTGCCAACTCAAATTTTTGAACCTCTAAAAAAACATCCATAGTATGTATACAAAGCTAGGTATGTGTTTATATGTGTGTTTGTGCCTTATAAACAACTTACAACTGAACAAATTTTCTTGAAAGTTTTTCAGTATCTATCTGTATGTCTGGAAGTAATTATAGGCTATATAAACTTCAGAAATTCCAAATATGGTCGGCGCCGCACTTATACAGTTTAAATATTTATTCTGCCTGTATCTTTAAAATGGTAACACTAGGACGATATAAATTTAGTCCAAATAGCTTCGTAGTCAACACAAATCATCAGTAAAAAATGTACGGAATCGCATAAGAAGGCATTGCATCTACCACACGAAGTATATATTGATTTTTGTATATCTTGACAATGTTTAAGGCCAAAGCTTCTGAATTTGGTCTAAATGACTTTGTAGTTAATACAAATCAGTAGCTAAAAAATAGGCGAAAATGGACCAATGAACACGGTGCCTCCATTACAAAGTAGAGAGGCTTTATAGAGTAAAATTTGCTGAAATTGGCCTAAATATCTTCATAGTTGATAAAAAACATCTGTCAATTTGAAATTGATACTTTGGCGTGGTATCGGCCTTATATAGTATATATTAATTTTTTTATATTTTAAAACCCGTATTAATAAGTTTCTAAGGTTTGTTGAAACAACTTTGTAAATAATTCTCATCCTCAGTCAAGAACTAGAAGTGACTGGATAAGTGAAAACTTATATGGAATCAAACTTATATGGAATTTTATATTTATAAAGAATTGTTACAGTAAAACCTTTGTTTTTTATCCGAATAAACTAAAAAGCGGGATAAGTTGGGTAAGTGGGCAGTGCACAAGTCACACCGGGTAAAATATATGCATATTATATATGCGTGAAAATAAATGTGTGTTTGCTTCTATAAATCGTTGTATCTAGTCTGTGTGCAGCTCAAATGCAGAGCCAATTATCTTAAAATTGTTTCAATGACTCTGGAAGGTACTAGCCTATAGCTGGGAATTTTTGGACTTAGACTGGAACGAGATAAAATTATAGATTAGATATAAATATATATGTGCATACTATATAAAAATAAGTTGTCATATGTTCGTCATTTTATAACTCCAGAACCACTAAATCGATTTGCAGACCAATACATGTTTTGGAAAGGTGTACTTTTACTGATAGTTTTTGTTCAACTGGGCAGTGCCACTCCCATACAAATGTTTATTTATATGTTTATATCTTTAAAACTGTAAAAGTAAGAGCTTTAAAATTTGGCTCAAATCACTTCGTGCTCAATACAAATTATCAGTCAAATAGTGGGCGAAATTGGAAAAGTGGAAGTGGCACCTCCCATACAAAGTAACAACTGATTTCTGTATATCTTTGGAACGGTAAAAGTGTAAGGTTCTAAATTTGATCTAAATAACTTCGTAGTCAATCCACATCATCAGTCGAAATATGGACGAAATTTAGTAAGTGGGTGTGAAATCTCCAATATTTATTATATCTGGAGAATGGTCAGAATGGCAGTTTTTGAACTTGGTCTATATGACTTGGTAGTCAATATAAATGATTGATTTTAATGTACTCCTTTAAATTACTGTTATGAGAAATACATTTTATTGGTATACAACTCCAAGGCTACCAGCAACGTAGGTAGAAAGGTTATTCTATTTGATTTTATTCTACAGAATATATTTGGTTTATACCTGCAATTTCATTTAATTTCCATCAACAGTTGAAAATAAAACTGATTTGCTTTCAATTACGCATTATATTCGATATATTTCTGAAAAAAGAAAGTTCGCCCAAGTTCAGAAGACCGTCTACACATGGTCTTCTTTTTTGGTCCTGGAGCTTTCCCGGAGTATTTTTTAGAAATTATTATAACAAATATTATTAAAAAAAATTTAATACCTATCTAATTCCAATTGAGGTATGTAAGGGTTAAGAATCAAACATGTGAGTATACTAGGGTTGCCAGACGGTCTTGATTTCGCTTGATTTACAAGAATTTTTATAGCTTGTAAAGAATCAAGTGTGGTTTGTCGAGATTTTTTAAAGTACAAAGTTTTATGAAAAAGTTTTATTAATAAGATAAAGTGTTTTAAGTGTATTTGTTTTCTAGTTCAGTTAATTTAAATAATTTATAATTAAATTTTTGTAATATGTTTTAGAAAAAGTTCGTTTAGAAATTTGAAATGAACACTCTGTTCTTATGTTTGAAATAAGCCTTCATAAATGAAATTTGTGCCGTTTTGGTCGATGAATTATCGCTATGACTTTACCTCAAAGTCATTTTTTCATTGTAAATCTTCTGAGCAAAAAACTGATCCTATGGCGGAATTTTAATTTACACTATTAACAGAGTTGCACCGAGATCGACACAAATGATAATCTCAATGTGCAGGCAATGTTGCCAAGTCTGTTGTGCAAATTTTAACAAAATCAAAATTTATGAACAAAAAAAAGAGAAAAAAAGACAAAGTCGTCTTTCTGCAAGATAGTGATCCAAAACATACTTCTAAAATTGTCCAAGAATGGATATTACAACAAAATTTTTAAATAAATTATAGACCACTCTAAAGCTCTAATTCCAATTCAATGGATAATTTTTGGACAATGATAAAAAAAAAAACGCCTGGAAAAACATAATTGGGCTTCTAGGTACATATTAGAGCTGTGGCAACGAGTATAATACGAACGGGATCAGATATCTCTTACGCTTTTGAGTAATATTGTAAAGGGTACGTCTAAATTCTTTAAAAACGCCTCAATAAATAAAAACTCTAAGAAGTGTATTAGAAATATGAGTTCCACTCTATTTAAGCGAAAAGGGCAAAACCAAGTAAATGTGTTTTATTTTATATAATCACGTTTTTATCATTCCAGTATTTGAATACGATACTTTTTGTGAATGTGTTTTAAGGACCTAACAATGAATGAATGTGTGAAGTTTTGTTTCATTTGCTGGCGTATTTAAAGTTTTACATAAACTTTTTAGTTCAACTTCAAAACATGTATTTGGTTTTGCTCCCACTATACTGCAGCATTTTTTTTTTTTTTTTAATAAAAATATAAGTTTGCTTTTACGTTTTCAACAACCATTTTTTTTTATTTTCTCATTGGTGAACATGAAAAGTTCAACGAATACGTAAATTATCAACTCTGAAAACACATGCATAAGAAAAAACTTGATAACTTCTGTCCATTTAACACCTTAATTTTTACACATATATGCCTTTACAATAGTTTTCTTTTTCTACTGCTAATAATACGTTGCCATACTTCAGTAAAATGTAGTGAATTTTTATTTTATAACAAAAATCATCATTTATTAAATAAGCTTTAGTGAGAGCCATTTCTACCACAATTTGTAACAAAAGTTTTTTGAACACCCAATGTTTTTAATTGTCAAGATTTTTTTGAAATCAAGATATTTTTCTAAAAATGTCAAGAATTTTGCAATGTTCAATCTGGCAACCCTAGATTAGATCATTCAATATTAAACAACAAATGTTTAACACGCTAGTTTTAAAATATCGAGCCATAATTTTGTGTGATGGTGCGAATGATCGAGTACTATCGATTTCTGTCCAAAAAAGAAAAATCGATACTCATGGCCTTGACGTTTTTTTTGGCGGTTGTGACTCGTTATGTATCTATTTTTTTTTCTTTGTAAAATATTTTAAAGTTCTTAAGAAACCCTAAATTTATCGCTTTCAATTCTATACACACAATATTTATTTTGAAACCAAATCAGCAACATCTTAATAATATAGCTGTCCTGCCGTCTAGTACATGTTGACATTTGTATTACACCTTTTTGAAAATTATCAAAAAGGAAAAACTTGTGCTAAAAGTGATTTTTTCTCGGAAGTGAACATTCCTTTTCAAACGTCTTCAGATTATTTACACTTACGTGCAGGCATTCCTAATATTGTGGGATTCTTTTATTTTTTATTTTATTTTTTGTTGATGATTTTATAACGCTTTAAATCATCCAAATAACGTATAGTATTTCGTCTCTATTTAGTACTTGCATGTCACGTTTCATTCGCTTGTAAAATATTTTTTTTTTTGTATTTTATTATTATTATTTTTTGCTTATTTTAATAAAGACGCAAAGAAAATATAGAGGACATTTTATTTCTATATTACAAAATATTAAAAGTGATTTTTAAAAAGAAATTTTTCGTATAAATTATGTATTCCAAACTATGAACATTGCTAATAATATTGCAATTTAAAAACGATTTTTATTTCGAATATATCGTTTAATAAAAAACGGGAATAACTCATATATGCAGACACATTCGTAAGCTTAGTTAAAGGCGTAAAAATATGTATATTGTTTGCCTGCATACGCGTGTCACATCTTACGAATTTCTTGTGTCAATGCCAAAATCAACAATAATGAAATAAAATCACGACAAAGCACAGCAAAAAAACCCATTCAAGCCAAATCAAAGTCAGAAAAAATCAATAATACAAACGAATGTCTGTTGTATAGCAAAAAAATGTAGTTGTCATTGTCATTAAATAGAACTTCATTATAAAATTTATTCAATAAATTTGTTTGCCAATACAAACAATACAATCAATACATTTTGAAGTCTAAGAAAGAGAATGTATACTTTAAGGTAATATTCTATGCAAGGTACTTAAAAATATCATTTTAAAACGGCTTTCATTATGTTCTAAATTAACAAAAACAAAAAAATGACTGGTTTTTACATTCTGTCAATGACTATTTGTTAAAGAATGACTCCAACTCATATTCGGACAAAAGTATAAAAACAATAATAATACATTTTTTGGGGTCTTATTTATACTTCAGATATGTATCTTTATGAATAGCTAGCTAAACCTGTCGTGCTTCGCTACCCTCATATTGATTATTATTTTAAATGTTATTTCAGTTGCATTTTTTAACTTTTTCACCTTCTGTCATCTTCCGTTCCAAATCAAAATATTTGAGATTGTCTATAGTTCCTTCCAGATTCCTGACACTGTAGAATCCGTCGTTTAGCTGTATACAGTCTTCAAACAACAGACATTCATTTCTGTATGTAAGATATAGTGCGCTCGCTGGAATAGCTTTAGGCTAATGCTAGAAACACAATTTGGGTGAAGGACGGATTTCGCTCAGCACCACGAATTCGTTAGCTTCAATTCGTAGTGTAATTTCGTCGTATGCAACACAATAATGACGAATTCAAAATAGCTGTTATAATAAATATAGTTGTTTATCTTATTTTATTTTTTTGTTGTATACTTTTGTGCAAAATTATTTAAATAAATATAATGCTTATTGTGATGAATGTTTTTTTATTTGTACTTAGACGTTTAAAAAGAAGATGGTGGGAGAAGCCAGTCACCAAAAACAGAGAAAATAGAGTGACTATAAAAAAATAATACTTGAAAAATAAAGTTTTAATAAAAACAATTTTTAAAAATAAAAAATAACATTATTTATCACAAAACCTAAAAAATAACATTATTTATCACAAAACCTAAAGATTAAAAGAAAACATGGTCACTCTGTACCGATTAGTTCTTCATTCGCCATCGATTGAATTAAAATTAAATCTAATTTAAGTTTGTCGCGTACGGCTATACGCCATGATTGTGTGCGTTTTCATATACAGAAATATGTTTTATTTTTAACGACGAATATTCGCCGTTCGCCTTAATTGTGTTCCTAGCATAATGTTGATAGATAGCTCTGCTCTAATTGTTGCTGTTTACCACATATACAAAATACAATATTTAGTATGAATGCAAGGCGCACACCCAATTTTTTAATTCACCCAGTTACTGACTGATAAAGTGTATTGTTCATAACTTTGTATGAACTGAATTTAGAAACTTCTACTATTACCGTTCTCAAGATATACAAAAATCAATATTTTCTTTGTACTATGCCCCTTGGTTCAATTCCACCTACATTTTTGACTGCTGATTTTTATTAACCATAAAGGCTTTGGACCAAATACTGATTCTTTAGCTTGAATCGCTCTCAAGATATAAAGTAATTAATATTTAGCTTGTATGGGAGGTACCACGCCCACTTGTTCAATTCCGCTCAATTTCTAACAGATGATTGGCATTGGCCGCGAAGTCAATCAGACCAAATTCAAGATATACTTAAATCAGTATTTATTTTGTTTCACGCCCACTTGTTCAATTACGCCCACTTTTTGATTGGTGATTTTGATCGGCTATGAAATCACTTTGGCCAAATTCAGAAACTTTAGTTGTAACCGTTCTCAAGATATATTAAAATTGATATATAAATTGTATAGGAAGTACCACACCAATTTGTGCAATTCACCGCAATTTTGAGTTATGATTTGTATTGACCATACAGCTATTTGAATCGAATTTAGAGACTTTCGCTATTACCATATAGAAGATATAGACAAATAAATATATTCTTTGTTTGGGCATGGTAGCGCGTCCAGTAGATTTTTTTGAAATTTTTATAGTCTATTGTTCCTCAATGACATACAGAGAGGTACTGTAAAATGTCATGCAAATCGGTTCAACTATTTAGCTGTCATACATACAAGCATACTTTCGGTTATGTGTATATAATATGAAAAATAATCCAGTAATAATTGGATTTAATTTTAAATTTCAATTAAAAGAAAAATAACCAAATTTTTTTAACTCAATAATGTTACATTAAGCTGAATAAAGGTATTGACCATTTTTTGATGACCTCCCCTAACCAGATAGATAATGCGTTGGACTCTTCGCATTTCACGTGGATAGCATTTCACATAATATTATATGGAGTTCCCAACCACAACTGAACATACTTCAAGCAGACTCCTCAAAACTCACAGAAAATATTTCACACAGGTTCGCATTTTTTATTTGACAAAATTAATTGTGGAATTGAGAGGAAATAAATGAGGAAATAAATTGCGAAATTTATTATATATATTACATATATTATATATATTATCTATTATATATATTATATATTATATATATATATATATATATATATATATATATATTATATTAATATTATATATATTATATATATTATATATCTTATATATATTATGTATATAATAATATATAATTTTAAGGCCATAATTTTGTAAAATTCCTTAATTGCGCAATTAAGGTTTATTTGTAAAAATGGTGTTACGAAATTAACGAAATGAACCAATATTTTCATCTCCAAATACTTCTAAAATTTTTTTTTTTTACTTAAACAGAAATCTCTTTCAAAATAATATAAATTTCATATAACAAACAAATAAATAAACAGTATATACATATATATATATATATATAAATTCCAAAATAAAATATATTAAATTAATTCATATAAATGTTGTATTAAAAAAACAATACTAAAACTAATTAATTCTCTACTTCAAATAAATTTTACAGTAATCCTACATGCTGTAGAATTTCTGGAAAATTTTGTATGCCAAACTACCTACACCTTTTACGTATGAATTATATTTATTTTGTATTGAATACAAAGGAAATATCACTCATTTCACGATTACGTTAGCAGCCATACAAAGACGATTTCGGTTTAAATTTCCTTGAATGATTAAAGAAAATATAAGACACATTCATCGTAATTTAAATCTACAAAATATCAACAGAATGAATTGTAAATACATAAATTTGTATTTATTTTATAACACTAGCCAACAAGTTTTTGGACGGGAGCAACCAATTATCTATCCTAGGGTAATTTGATGCGCTGACTTCAAATCCGCTTTCATTTTTTTCATCGGGCTCAAACTTTTTTTATGAGCCTTGCAAATTTTTCGCCCAAAATACGGTAGTTATGTCAATGTATTTCATCATAACTTGAAAACGCCTTGACCGATTTTAATGCAAGTGACAACAAATGCATAGTAATAAAATAATAAATCGCCTGGATAATTTTTTTTTTGTATTTTCAACAGTTTCGCGCAAAATTAGAGCAATTTTTTTTTTTTTTTCAAAAAAACAAAAATTTTTCAGAATGAAAATTTTACATATTAAACACTTAGACTAAATTTTGAACTGTTGACTATAAATAATTAAATAAAAACAGTTGGATATTGCTGATTTTCTTCAAAATTAAATGCAGATACGTAACTTTGACCAACAGTTGCGAAAAAATGGTTTCTTGCATAATTAGTGGAATTTTTGTTCTCTTTTATTTAATAAGGTTTTCCACGCCCATAAAAAAAATTGGAGCCCGATGGAAAAAAACTGAAAACTGATTTGCACTCAGCGCATCAAAATCAGTATATTGTCACGTTTTAATCTTTCTAAAACGTTTGAGTTCGTTGAAATTGCGTAAAAATAAAATAAACTCCACATTTGTTGTTGTTACAATTTCTTTACTTACTTCACTATAACTTTTATATGGTTTGTCTTAATACAACACTTAATATTCGCTTATACAACACTTTTATTTCCGCTCTAACACAACTTTGCTTATTGACAGCCAAATGGTAACTAACTGACTGACGTGTAGGTAAAGCAGCCCTTTATATACCTAATTACCTACAGTTTGGAAGGTTCAGGAAATATAGACCATCTTCTATTTCCATATCCGTTAATTCAAATGTAACGCAAAGATGGTCGATGTGGCATGCTGCCAAATTGATAGGGTGACAGAAAATATACCAAAATCCCACAATGCAATGTTGTTTTTAATTTTCGTAAAAATAATCCATATATTTTTATTTAAAGGCAAGAAAATATTTGTTTTTTGTAGACCAGTGTAATTAAAAATTATATGGATTTTGTTGAAATCATTTGGTTTCAAAAAATTTTATAAACTGCTGTGAGTGAACATCGAGCCCAGAAGTCAAAAATTGTCAAATTTGATTGCTATCGATTCGATTGCAATTACTTTAAATGCAATTAAATTTTTATTGAAATCATATGGTTTTTGTTGAAATCATTTGGTTTCAAAAAATTTTATAAACTAAATAATTTCAACAGAAACCATATGATTTCAATAAAAATTTCAAGAAATGGTTTCAAAAAATTTTATAAACCAAATGATTTCAACAAAAACCATATGATTTCAATAAAAATTTAATTGCATTTAAAGTACTTGCAATCGAATAGATAGCAATCAAATTTGAAAATTTTTCACTTCTGGGCTCGGTGTTCACTCACAGCATTCTGCTTAATTTTTCAGCTGATTTTTCAGCTCCTTGTAATTTTTTTTACCAAAAGAGTATCACATGGAGTATTTCTTCGGACATTTTGCACATTTTTAAACCAAATAACTTTGAAAATTTAAATCTCATATTTTAAACAAGTGCTCCGTTTGAACAATCGATTTATTTTTTATCGATTTTTGGAAAAGTTTATATAAATTAGAAACATAAAACAGTCGATTAAGTTAACAATAGCAAAGGAACAAAACCAGAAAAATAGTACGTTTCAGAACTAACTTTTTGCAACATTAAAAGAAATAATTCTATAATCAAATTAATAAATTTATTTAGTTCTTAAATGTTGCCAGCATTAACTTATATAGGGTCCGCCATCTAACGTTTTTTTTTCAATTAGTGCTTATTTCGTAAATGGTAACACTTAGCTCATATCTGATACGACATCTTTTCAAATGAAGCTCATTTTGATCTTGGCGGGTATGTAAACAAGCAAAATTTTCGCATTTGGGGCACACAGAACCACGCATACATAGAAAAGCCGATACACCCAAGAAGAGTCACTGTTTGGTGCAGATTTTGGTCCAGAGGCATAATTGGGCCATTTGTCTTCGAAAATGAGCAAGGAGTGGCCGTTACAGTCAACGGCGGTCGTTATCGGGCCATGTTGAACGAATTTTTGTTCACAAAAATTGAGCAGGAGGATATTAGCAACATTTGGTTTCAACAGGACGGCGCTACGTGCCACACAGCCGAAGCTACACTCGATGTTTTGCGCCCTGTTTTTGAAGATCGCATTATCAGCCGCAGAGATGATGTCGTTTGGCCACCTCGGAGCTGCGATTTGACACCGCTGGACTATGATTTGTGGGGTGCCGTCAAAGATAAGTGTTACGCCAACAAGCCAGAGACAATTGACGATTTAAAGGGCAATATTCGTGAAGCCATTGGTGAAATACAGCTGCACACAATCGATAATGTGCTTAAAAATTGGGCCGATGGTGTAGGCTACTGCATGGCCAGCCGAGGCAGCCATTTGAATGAAATTATTTTCCATTATTAACCGGAAGGATTGTGCTTTCAAATAAAAAAAGAAATTTGAGAAAATATTCAGTAGTTTTTTTTATAGCATTAAAAAAAAAAATTATTTGGCGCACCTTATACTTATGCGCTTCTTCTGTTCATTGCCATTACATCTAAAAATTAAGATTTTTGAAAGGCAACATTTTCAGATATTGTGTGATTTTTTAAGAGCATTTGGATTTGAATAAAAAAGCATAGAAATTAGTAAAACGTATGAAATATCTATTTGGGTCGATAGAACGATCTAAATAATTGAATGTTTGAAGATTATTTTATGTAAACGTTGACCGCGGCTACACATAAAACGGTTCCTATGCTGGGCCTTCCGCTGTGTCAACCGTTGCGGGCTTGTCCCTATACATGAATCTTAACATAGTCCCACAAAAAATAGTCTGAAGGTGTTAAAACGCACAATCTGAGCAGCCAATTAACCGGCGACAAACATGAAATAAACTGTTCACCAAGCTCAACTCTCAATTGGGCCATTTTTTCGCGTGCTGTTTGGCATGTGGCACCATCTTGTTCAAATCACATGTAAGCCAAGTCCAGCCTTTAAATTTTTAGCAAAAAAAAATTTGTAATTATCGCAGAGTAGAGCTCGTCATTCACAGTAACGTTCCTGAAACTACGGTCCATAATCACCGTAATCCACAGAAAACAAGCATTGTATTTTTTGGAAGGCACTGGCAGTTCTTGTAATGAATCTGACTGCTCTGCACACCAAATACGTCAATTTTGCATCTTCACGTATCCATTCAACCAGAAATGAGCTTCGTCGCTGAACACAATTTTCCAATAAAAAAGTGAATCTTCATCAGTATGAGTTTCGATAATAAAATTCAATAATCTTCAAACGTTGTCCGTTTGTAAGTCGATTCATGGTTAAATCATAGACCAAACTGAACATGTTTGACAGTAACATGTTACACGAAAAAAGCTGAGCTGTCGAAAACAGTGCTACTGAAAAAACACCCCAAATAAACACAGCGTCCTTTCTTTTTAAAATTATAATAATATTAGTTTACTAATATTAGTATGTAAGCAATGCAGAAACTATTTTTTCTAGCAGTCGAGTGCAACAGATCACTTGGCAGCTATATGCTACTGATTAGTTATTTACAGTATAGATCTAATACCACACTAGTATACACACGATACGATACGATGCGATACGATACGATATACAATCGCACAAAAGAGTTTACATGCATTCTTTAGTTATAAAGAAAAATAAGAAATTAAATTTTCAGCACACAGAAGGTACACATACCCTCCAATTTATTAATTATTATTATTATTATTTCTTTATTTGGAATATGAGTTGCCAAATAGTGCGATATGTACAGTACTGTTCGAAACCTAAGAAACTTTTTCCCACTAAGTAATAATAGACTCATATCTTCTCTTTAAATAAATTTATAGAAAATATTTTTTTATTTACTACTACACAATGGTTCTATAACCTAAAAATAACAACAAAAATTAAATTCCATTTTATTGGAAGTTATAATAAAATAAAAAGAAAATTAACCTAAAAATTCGCTGTTCAAAACCTAAGCAACTTTTAATATTTAGTATGATATCCATTGTTTCTTACGACCTCAGCGCATCTTTTGGGCATAGATTCAATAAGATTTGATAGAATAGATGTTAGTATAGCCTCCAACTCTGATTTTAGACAGTTCATCAACTCCTGTTTATTTTTAAAGCGTCGAGTTCCAACTCTCCGTTTTAAAATTCCAAAGAGGTTCTCTATGGGATCCAAGTCTGGCGATTGAGGTGGCCAATCCAAAACTTGAACTCCATTAGCTGCTAACCAATCCTTGACCAACTTTGATGAGTGTTTTGGGTCATTGTCATGTTGAAATACCCATCGAAGTGGCATAGTTAAGCACGTTAGTTGCTAAAATGTCTCTGTAAACAAAACGGTCCATTTTTGTTTGAATTTCTACAAAGAGACCAACACCACTGGCCGAAAAACAAGTCCAAACCATTACATTGCCACTCCCATGTAGCTTTTGAGTACCGAGGATGTAGCCGCCTTCCTTTTGGTCTTCTCACGTGGCAAGCTCCAGCTGTATTTAGTAAGTTAAATTTAGATTCATCACTAAACAAAACAGTTCTCCATTTGGATATAGTCCAATCCATATGTGCTCTAGCAAAATCCAACCTAATGTAACCAAAAAGCTCAGAAAATCAGAGACCACGTTGCAATCAATTAAACAAACCTCTTTTTTAAATGCTTCTTAGATGGCATGAAGCTCCTTCCTCTTTCGACGAAATAAATGGATTTCTTTTAACCAAACGGAATATTTTCTGGTCTGTTCGCGTAGAAGTTTTTCGAGGTCGCCCACCGCTATTGGCTTCCTCTACTTTCCCAGTAGCTTTATTCTTTTTTATAAGTCGGGAAACTATTGATTTATTAATATTCAATTGGTTTGCTATAGAAATTTGGGATTTACCGTTATTAAAAAGTTCAAAAATCTGTAGCTTAAAGGCTGATCCATAACGTGTTCGCGTCATGGTTGCACTTCTAAATAATTGATTCTACTTAAATGCATAAAATCAACCAAAATTATTTTTTTCAATAGCAATCGTAACGAGACAAAACTTTTTGTTTAAATTTTGTTTTGCAATTTCTTCCAAAGACATAAAATTTATTTTTTGATGTTATTACTAGTATGTAGACTATATGTATAATAATAAATAACAGGGAAATTTTTCATTAATCTATATAAAGAGAACATATACGACCATGAGTATTTACTGGGGAAAAGTTGCTTAGGTTTCGAACAATACTGTATATATACTTTTCTAATTCGAACAAACATAGTTGGCTACCCAAAAGATTTATTCCAATCTATTAAAAGTTTTGAAATTTTACGTTTAATACGAACTGATATACATACGTCAAACTATATTCAGTCATTATATATATTGTTACGTTTTAACCTTTTTAAAACGTTTGAGCTCGTATTTTATTGCGTCAAAATAAAATAAAACACTATTTTTATTTTAGCTGTTTTACAATCTGTCTCTTTCTTTATTAACTCCACTGTACTTTATACACCAAATTTGCTTTTAAAACACTTTTTATTTGCGCCTTAGACAGACTTTATTTCTTGAGAGCCAATTCAAAACTAACTAGCTCACCAGCCGCAATTCGCCGCTTTTATAGTACTTCATCTTAGTCTAGAATGTTCTAGTACGGATACGGATCTTCGATTTGTCGACCTTAATTCAAGCTGGTCTAAAATAACAAAAAGTAACCGATCCGTGCATTGGCAGCACTTTTAATTAGTACAGATAATTTTAGAAGTTTTTAAGCCTTGACGCAGGCCAATACATTTTTTAGCTAAAAGCTCATAATAAGCTCTGACGCGGTGAATTTTGTCTTTAGGATTTTCATTTTCATAACAATATATATTTCCCTCAATCCGACAATTAGCACAGGATTTCGACAAACGATCTCCAGATTGACGTATCCATGGCGATGTTTTTAACCTCACTCCAGTTTTTCTCATCTTGGCAACTTTCTTGTCGACCTGTCTTCTCCAGGTATAAGCGGATTTTTTTCTTCAGCGGCTACCTTGTAAATTCCAATTCATTGCATTTTGAGCTAAGCCATTATGGAGCTTTCTTAGTGTGTAATCAATCAAGTTCTGTTTGAGTCTTCTTTTTGCCAGCTCGATAGGTGTCTGATTGGTTTGGGTCCATAGTATACTAGATATTTGGTATCGTGTTGGCATAAAGGATTCTCATGATACTTCGCAAGCATCTGTTAATGAATACCTGTAAAATCGCTCCATACAAAAGTGTTGAGTTGATGTTTGAGCTGAATTTTCCAATTTTGGCAATCGTTGAAAATAAGGACGATTTACTAACCTTCACCAATCGCCTAAAAGCTTGCTTTGCAGACTTTATTAAATTCCCTATATCCATTGAAAATCCATCTGATTTCGTTATAATACTACCCAGGTATTAAAAATTGTCCACTTCTTCAATAGTACTCTCGCCGATTGTTAAGGCTCTGAGTATATCGCTGATTATTCTCAGTACCTTCGTTTTTGCCACATTTATTCTCAAGCCTGCTCTAGCTGCGGCATAGGCAACACTGTGCGGTTTTTCTCCGCATAATCCAAGTTTTCTAATCGACTATTGAGCCCCATTATAGGGACTTCTCGCTTGACCAGAACAATGGTAAAAAGATGTGGGGACACAACGTAGCCTTGCCTCACACACTAAAGTACTGGTATTCTTCGGCTAAGTTTGTTTTCATTAAGAATTCGACGGCTTTCTACTCTATATAAAGATTGGCGTTACATTCCAATGTGGTCCATATAACTCCGTATGAGAGTGTATTAAATGCCTTCTCAAAATCTGTAAATGTTAAATACAAATCAGATCACCATTCTACCGATTGTTCGACGACTATTCTCTATAAGTTAACGTGATCTGTTCAGTCATTAAGAAGTTAAAAATAGTTTTTGCTATGTTGTTGAAAACCCTTTCTTGGAAGAAGGTTTATTCTTTCACGAAAAAGGTCCTTCAATTATTTTTAATACCATTGTCTTTAATAATTTCCTATACAAAGCTTGTCATATCAATATACTAATAATTTTCGGGGCAAATAGTCAGAGTTGTTATAGCCAAATTCTCAACGCTAATTATATGTTACAATGTATGTATATGATAAACATAAAACATATATTTTTTAAAATTTTACTTCAATACCATAAAGTATTCTACACCATTTCACAAAGTTTTACATCTTCGACCACGATGTAAAAAGAATATATAAAAGTTAACCATTATATGCGTAGGCTAGCTTAAATAACTGTGCGAATACGTACAATCAAATTTGTATAACTATAATGTACTTAAAAACTTTTCGTTAAGTTTTGTTAAGTTTATTTGTTTACATTTTGAGCAAAACTAATCACACTGCATGTACATAAACAGCTGTTTGTGTGTTATATGTAAAACAATAATAAAAGAAATACGTTGTGCAATGGATGCTTAAAGCAACTACTCTTACTTATTAATAAAATAAATAATAAAATTAACTCGCTTATAATAGTAGATATTACAACAACATGTCGAAAATATTAAGGAAATATAAAAGCAACTGAAAACGGCCTGCACTTGAGTTCAAAATGTATGTTATAGCCACCAAAAATTTGATTAAGAAATTGACAGAATTTTCGTTGATTATTTGACAGTAGCTTATGTAAGCAAACGTATGTTATAGTTCGCCTTTAATCGAACAAAATGCCACTCACTTTATTTCGTAACAGCTGCCCACTATATAACGATTTATCTTTCTTTTGGTTTATGTTTAAAATGTAATAAGTATAACTGTGGTACCATTGAAACTTAACAATAAAAAATGTTAGCAAACTAAAATATAGTGTTCGTCGGGGTCGGCAAACCACTGGCTAACCCAATTAAACCCAGATGGGTTGGCCCATTTAGGCAGCACAACTCCAGAAGGCCAATATGTAGAGTTATTTGCTGCGCACGACCACCTTGCGGAATTAGTGAATGAAACTACTCACATTTCGGGTGTAGATACGCACTAGAATAACATTCCAGTCCTTATAAAGAACGGCCAAGCATTCACAAGCCCGGTTGAAAAGGAAAACCTTCTGTCTGAAATGTTTGCAGATAATTCGAACTTGCCGGAGAGCGATCAACCACTGCCCCAACTTGAAAGAGTATAAGTGACTATGCCTAGTATATTCTTTCGAGCCCGTGCAGTTAAAAGGGTTCTTGCAAATCTTGATGTTAATATGTCTACTGAACTGGATGGTATTCCAGCACTGGTCCTAAAGCGGTGCATTTCGACGCCTGCTCGTCCATTGGCTAATGTTTCCAGTCCGCCTTATCTTTCCATATTGCTGGAAAGTTGCCAATGTTACACCAATCCCTAAAAAGGGTGAAGCTAGTAACCCTGAAAATTCCGCCAAATTGCAGTTTGTTCGTCATTTTCCAAAGTTATGAGAGTATGATTTATCACTACCTTGTGAAATATTTAGAGCCCAACAATTTGCTGAGCGGTCGCCAATACTCTCTGAAATGTGGAATAGGTCCATTCATGGCTTTGGTGAGAGTAAGGCTGTGGCCATAGATATTTCCAAGGCGTTTGACAGAGTCTGACACGAAGCTCTCATATCCAAACTGATTGCTTTTGGTGTCAGTAGTCACTTCGCTCGATTCATGTCGAGCTTTCTCAGAATCGCGTTATAGGAGTAGTTATAGATGGAATCTCGTCTGACGAGTTCAGGATAAATTCACGGGTACCGCTATGCTCCGCTCTTTTTCTGACTCTATTTCTAATATTTTTCAACGACTTTCTTTTTCTCACTTCGAATCCTATTTGCTCTTTTGCAGAAAAGGCGAAAAGGCGAAATACAAGCGACCTGGCAAAAATCTCTAAGTGTGGTTTCGCGAACAAGGTCGACTTTAATGTTGTTTTCTGACTCACAGACTTGGTGGTGTGTTGCCATCTGTAACTATGGGTACTATAGATATTAGGTAGTCAGATGCTCTTGATATTTTGGGCTTGAGAATTCACTGTGACGTTTGTTGGAACGATCACATTTGTCGAGTGTTAAAAGAAGCATTCAAGTGCCTTGGTTTTTTTAAGACGGTGTAAGAATTTCTTCACTCTAAATTGAAATACAACTCTCATGTAGGTCTGTGCTTCAAAGTCTATTTTGTAGCTTCTCTACCGCGTACAGGAGAGTGCGAAGGTACTCTTTAATGACGGTAGAGTGGTCAAATCTATCAATTTGTTAGAGCATCGTCGCAGTGTGGCGTGTCTCATTGTTCTATTCGTACTTTAAAGAAATGTACTCTTGAAAATAAGGGAAATAATTCCTAATAATCACATATTTTCACGTAGTACTCATTGTTCTCGTAGAGTTCGCCGTTCGTCTGTGGGACGATCTTCCTTCGAAATAAATTTAAATCAAACAATAACCTATTTTCCTAGTACCAACATAATGGACTACATGAATAAGAGTTGTCCTAACGTAATTGTACTTGCTAACAAACAAAATTTTTTTGCCAAATGGTTCAAAATTTGAAAACAGTTATAAACCCAATAAAACCCAAAACAAATCAATAAAACTAGATGGGTTAGGTTTTGTTTTAAAAAAGCAATACTTTCTGCCAACCCTGGTATTCGCACAGTCTTCAAAAGTTATTGACTTGAATTTCGTTAATATTTAAAAAAAAAAAATTTTGATTAAAACGTGCTCTATTATTTGTCTTAAGAAAAAACGCCGCTTGTTTTTTTTTTTTTTTTTTTTTTGTTCGAGATATTTAGAGGTTTGCATTTCATTACATTTAAAAATATTGCTAAGTATTAATAGATATGTTTTTAATATTTTGTGTTCCTAGAGAATGTAAGTTGATAATCCAATATTGTTTACGGTGCTCTTAAAAGAGGAAGAGCATTTTTATAACTAAATGGACTTGTCTCACTTTAAACATTAATAAATTATGTTTATTTTTTACCAGACTTTTTGATATAAAAATAAAATATTACACTGTGCAACAAAAGGGCACGAAGTTCTTCACAATCTTGAGTTACGGGTAAAAAACCGGTGTTTTGTACTTTTATGCTAAATATTAACCGATTTTAGGTTTCCGAGCTGACTTGGAAAGAAGTAACTTTAGGGAATTTGTGTGTTTTTCTTAAGCAAACAAATGGCAATTATTTCACTGTCACTAAACTGAACAATTTTTATCCTTAAAAATTCCTTGACCAGCTTTAAGCTTTTATATTGACCAGTGCACATGCCACTATAAGCTATAATGTTCTTTTGGGTTTTCACAGTCTGCACGTGTTTCAAACAGACAGATGATACTTCTTGGGCTCTTCTACACACATGATGTCAAACATTTGCATTGCCTTATCATAGAGTAACCGAAGTTAAAATTTGTCATAATACATTTCACCGAATAATAATTTCAATCTAAGATGGACTTGCACCACTTTTAAAATAAACGGCTCAATTTGTGAAAAAATTGTTCACTTATTTTATGCGATTGTAATTACAAACTGAAGCCTCTACAGGAACCACATATATAACAACGAAACCAGGTACAAGAAAAAAGATATCAGAGCGCTCCAATATGTATTTCAAAACATAAACGACAATTAAAAACAAATAAGTAATTTTGACATTTGTGTTCGCACAAACAGAAGAAAAACGATATAGTAAGCCGCATCGTGGATCAGGCTGCAAATTTATTATAACTTTTAGTAGAATTTATTTTTTTAAATTTTTATTTTGAGAATCCCAGTGTTTCTCTAGTAACTTCATTGTTCACACATAAGCTTTAATTACCAATTAAGGGATTATACGCAATTAAGGCCTTAATTAAGCTCAATTTACCATACGAAACCACAATTTTTAAATTGCTTAATTAGTACTTAATTATACAATTTATTGAATAACATTCAGAATACAACCATGTATTAAGAATGTAGAATGAGGAGTGTCAGCATTGTGTGAAGAATGTTGAAGGAGGAGTGACAACTATATAGGGTCCGCCAAATAATTTTTTTTTTTTAAATACTATAAAAAAAACTACTGAATATTTTCTCAAATTTCTTTTTTTATTTGAAAGTACAATCCTTCCGGTTAATAATGGAAAATAATTTCATTCAAATGGCTGCCTCGGCTGGCCATGCAGTAGCCTACACAATCGGTCCAATTTTTAAGCACATTATCGATTGTGTTCAGCTGTATTTCACCAATGCTTCACCAATATTGTCCTCTAAAGCGTCAATTGCCTCTGGCTTATTGGCGTAACACTTATCTTTGACGGCACCCCACAAATAATAGTCCAAAGTTTGCCAAACGACATCAGCTCTGCGGCTGATAATGCGATCTTCAAAAACAGGGCGCAAAACATCGAGTGTAGCTTCGGCTGTGTGGCACGTAGCGCCGTTTTGTTGAAACCAAATGTTGCTAATATCCTCCTCTTCAATTTTTGTGAACAAAAATTCTTCAACATGGCCCGATAACGATCGCCATTGACTGTAACGGCCACTCCTTGCTCATTTTCGAAGATAAATGGCCCAATTATGCCTCTGGACCAAAATCCGCACCAAACAGTGACTCGTCTTGGATGTATCGGCTTTTCAATGTATGCGTCTGGGTTTTCTGTGCCCCAAATACGACAATTTTGCTTGTTTATATACCCGCCAAGATCAAACTGAGCTTCATCTGAAAAGATGATTTATTTTTGGCAAAATCGGCATCTTTTGTAAGTCAATCGATCAAAGTAATGTCGCAATATTTCCCAGCGTTGTTCAAGCGTATACACAACCATATTCGTTCAGCGGAAGGATAAAACTAATTATCTGTCAATCTGTCATCAGACATGAGCTAAGTGTTACCATTCACGAAATAAGCACTAGTTGAAAAAAAAACGTTAGATGGCGGACCCGGAACAGTAAGAAAATATTTGTATATTCGTACAAGTTTTCAAAAATGATTTATTAAGGTCATTAGTTTTGATGAAGTAAATATTTTAAAATAATATTTTTATGCGATTTTAAAAGAAGTTTTACTACTTAAAACAAACAAACAACATTAAAACATTTTGTTTTGTAGAAAAATATAAAAACTCAAGTATATAAGTTTTTTTAAAGTTGTATGAATAAGGACTTCTCATGCTGTACAATGCCATAAAAAATAAAATATTATCAAAATTTAAAAATTAAACAGAAATTTTAGTATATTGAATTTAAGTTTGTTCATTAAATTTTACATTTTTTCTAACCCTAAAGTCTTATTAATTCTAAGTTCACAAATTAAAGTTTTTGAAATTATAATGCGACTTAGCATTTTCAGTTGCTAAAAGCTAAATGTGTAACGGTAATTGCACTATGTTGAAACACTTAATACAATAGTGCAATTTAAAACTTAATTAACTCAATTAAAGCATCTTTATCAACATGGTATAAAAATAAATTTAAAAATTATCAGCATACAAAGTAAATAAATTCTCCACAAACGCCAAAACGCACGCTGTTAATTGTAAATAAAACAACAAGTTTTCAGAGAATTATCTTAGTATTAGTAAAATATTGCCCAAATGCTTACCATGGCTTCGGTGGCATATCTCTATATGTCGCGACGTATTGTATATATATATATATATATATATATATATAATATATATATATATATATATATATATATATATATATATATATATATATATAAATATTTTATATATATTTTTTTTCTTCGTCACTGCTCCAGGGAGCATATTGGCTTTCCACAAAGCATCTATTGCTTTGTTTCAGTTTCTTTAATCAATTTGATATTTCACGCCAAGTGGATTATTAATCCGCTGTAGCTTCCTCCATATAATTTCTTTTTGTGTAGTGGTGAAGATCCTTGTTAATTGGTGGTGATCCCAGTAGGTGGCGCGTTTTTCTTGATCATTCGTCTGATGTTCGTCATCATCGCTAGAGGGTTTTTTGATGGAGTTGCCTGGAGGGAAGAAGTTGAAGCCTTTTTTTATTATTAAACATTCGAAACCACAATTACATTTTTTCACCGTCATGTCCTCTGCTGGAGCTTGAACCAGGGTCGTTTGTTTATTATGCGTGCGCTCTTACCACTACACCACGCTACCCAAATTAAATATGTTACACTTTTCTTTTAAATATCACCGAAGATAGAAGTCCAATGGTGTCAAATCAAATGTTCCTGGCGGCCAATGAACATTGCCACGACATGAAATAACACGGCCATTGAATATCTCTAGCAAAAGAGCTACTGTTTCGTTGGCTATATGGCAGGTGACGCCATTCTGTTGGAACCACATATCGTTCAGGTCCATATCCACAATGTTTGGCCACAAGAAGGCCGTTATCATCTCGCGATAGTGAACACCATTCACGGTAACTGCTTGGCTGATCCCATTTTCGAAGAAGTACGGCCCGATGACGCCTCCATCCCAAAGAGTCACTCTTTGTGGATGTATCGGCTTTTCAACAATCACTCGAGAATTCTCATTTGCCAAACTGCGAAAATTCTGCTTGTTAACGAATCCACTGAGGTGAAAGTGTACCTCGTCGCTGAAGATGATTTTCTTTGTATAGCCACTATTCTTTTCAGTCTGTTCAAGTAAGTATTCTGCCTATTAACGACTGTTGAAATGGTCAGTAAGCTTCAGCTCTTGAGTCAATTGAACCTTGTTAGCGTGTAAATTTGAATCTTTATATAAAATTTGCATCAGTGATGTTCGTAAGATGTTCAATTGTTCGGCACGACGACGAGTCGATGTTGACGGGACTTCAGCCACACTATCACGAAAAACAGCAATGTTTTATGCAGAAAAAACTGGGCGAGTATGGACAGGTGTTTCCACATTTCCTACAGACTCGCTTTGCTCAAAATTTGTACACAATTCTCACGATTGTGGGCACATTTGTTCGGTTATGCTGACCAAGAAAATCACGAAGTCCACTAAAGGTATTTTGATTTAAACACCCATTTTCGTAAGAGGCTTCAACAATCCTAACGTGCTGCTTAATTTTGTACCTCTCCATGTCAAGTTTATTTGGGCACAACACTTGACGTTAAGGCGTGATTTACAATTAACATCATGCATTATGGTTGCATCACCCGTTAAAATCAATTTAACCTTAGCATCTCTAACGAATTTCTTACAAACCAATTAAAAACAAATTGTTTCCTTACCAAAAATTTTTTTACAAAGTTTCAAAATTCATTATTTGAAAGTACGAAAAAAAAAAACTTTAAAAAGACAAATTTTAAAATTTTTAGGCGTTAAATCTCAGAACTTATAAATTCTCATAACTTTTAAGCAAATTGAATAAAAATTGTAAATACAATTTAATTGTATATGTGACAAGTTAATTATTCTTTGTCCTTGACTAAGTAACTTAGATTTTAAATAAAATGTAATTGTATATGTGACAAGTTAATTATTTTTTGTCCTTGACTAAGTAACTTAGATTTATTATTTTATGAAAAAATATGTAATTCTACGTAATAAAAATGTTATATAATTTAGTTTATTCTTAAATATTTTGTTTTTATGTCTATCTATTGTATTAAAATAGAAAAATGAATTCATGAATAAAAAATTCCAAATCTCCTGGAAATATTCAAGAATTATTTTTACTTCATAAATAATTCATTAATTTTATTCACTTGCTTATGGTAATTTAGGTTTATCTTAATTTTAATATAGTTAATCTCATCAAGGCGATAACAAAAAATGTGTTTCAAAGACAACTCAACGAAATTACAGTACACGTGGTAGTTAGTCTAGGCAAACAAACTGTTCCGCCTTAAGTAGTCTGTGAAGCTAATTTTTTATGTCATCGTCTGTTATTCATACAAATGTTAAGTTAATGTTTTTATGGAACCCATCTTCTTTTATTTCTTTTTCACTATTTATCTATCTCTAGCCTACTGGTATGTATGCAGAAGTTATCATGTTGCAGAACTTATCAAGAAAATTAAAGTTCTTTTTGTTGTCGCTCAAAGCAGAGATGAGTAGCGAAAGAAATTGTAGAAGAAATAAGACTACTGCAAATGGCAGCAACAAAATCAATAAAACTATAAAATCTACAGATATCCTCGGTGGTAGTAAAGTGTAAAGTAAAGGGTTTCCAAAATTAAGGTATCGTTTTAATTTTAATAAAGACAATACTTTTTTCGGATATTAAAAATATTTTTATTTCAAAAAAATTATCTCGGTCAAGTGGTCTCCCTACTGGCTCGGCAGGATCCCAAAGATCAGACTTCAAAAGATCCATTGTTTGAACTTTGGTTCATCTCCCTGCAGCGATTTGTATTGACCGTATTCGCATTTTCATTTTCGTTTTCAAAAAAATATGGTCCGATGATTCCTTTCGACCACAAACCAATTTCCTAATTACATATCGAAAGCTTTTGCCATAACTAACCGGAATGTATATAGAATTTGAAAATTAAAATTTAGAAAAAATTACAGGTAGAAAAAAAAATTGCAGCAAAATGAAAAGGATACCTTAATTTTTGACACCCTATATATAATTCCATTAACATTCAACTCTGTGCTTTGGATTACGCAGATGTCATACTGATATCTGATGCGTTTTCCGCAACAACAAACAAATGCATTTACGGTATACTTTGCACCAGAAAATATAAAATGCAATCTCATGTAAGCCGCCGCCCATGTGGCATTATTAGCAAAGCTAGAGGAGTAGATTCTGTTGTAAAAAGTACCAGAAACAAGACATACAACATTGTACGCGATATATAAAGACCGCATCTTTAACTCCAGTGTAAAATCGGTATTATTGTATAGATTCGAAACATGAAAAGTAAGCATTTTCATAACAGAAAAGCTACTGGTGTTTGAGAACATATACCTGAGGAGTAAAGTGACACACATAAAACAGAGTAAATCCCAAGACAGAAATGTATTCTATAGGATGGAGCGTTTTGCTACAAGTAAGAAATCTGACGCAGCACAGAATTGGCTGAGGAAATTTTACGAATACAATTTAAATTTGTACGTACAACATCGATTTTATTTTTTTGATTGCTCGAATTTAATAAATTTTTTTGCAAACTAAATTCATAAGTTTGTGTATCTGCCGATAACTATCTTTCTTATTAAGCCTAACCATACTAATTATATTTACACACGTAGTCTCTTGACAGGAATACCCGCGTGCCTGTGTGTGTTTGCAGTGTAGATTGTAATTTTAAATGTGAAACTTCGAAAATTTTTTTTTATTTCTTTAAAAGAACTTGTATAAATGGTGCCAGAGATCCTCCTTCAGCTCTTTGTGGAAATGAGAGAACTCTATTGCGTTTAGTCGTAAAACATTTCAAAAAATCAACTCGTAATACGTTCTAGTCAGTGCGTAAACTATCTATTTGTTAGTAGATTGCCATTAGTACTGATGTGGCTGCATTTGGGTGCATTTTTCTTATAATCTAGCCTTAACGCAAGTGCCAAAAAAATCGAAGCTCTTGTTACGGATATTTGACATCACTTGGCGTGGATTTGAGAATAAAAAAAAAATAAACAATAGAGCCAATCACAATCGAATAACTAAGCTCTTAGAATACTGTCAAAAATATAAATTTCTCTATATTTAAGCGAAAAGTACAAAATTAAGTAAATGCAGATGCCTTTGGTGTGTTGGCTTTTTCTCATTACAGTATTTGAAAATGATATTTTTTGCGCATGTTTTTTGAAAGGACTTAACAATTAATAAATGTGTGAAAATCAGTTTTATTTGATTGCAAATTTAAATTTTTGTATGAACTTTTCTGTTCAATTTCAAAACTTGCATTTAATCTTGCACCCCACTGCACATAAATAATATTTATTCATATATTTTCAACTTCAACTTTGGAATATAAATGTACATTTTTTCTTTTAAAAACCAATATTTAAAGAGCAAAAAATGCTGTGTAAACAATTGCGCAACTCCTAACATTAATTAGGTTTACGTTACTGTCTTTCTCTAATAATAAAACAAATGCCTGCCTAAGCTCAATCTTTATTGTAATGGTGTGTTTGATTTATATTTGCCTTTGCTTTTACATGTAAACGCCTTATTACAAATGGTTACAGTTTTGTTATAAAATTTAATTGAAAAAAGTTCAATCCTTAAAATTAAAGAAAAAGAAAAATAGTCAAAGTAAGAGCAATGCATCCAAAGATACAAACAGACTCTACTTTTTGTTATTAACTAAAGAAACAAAATTAAAATCGATCAAAATCGCCAGTTTAATAATTTATACACCGCAATCAAATAGCAAAAAATACTCCTCAATGTTCAGTTTAATTCTATTCCTTGTATGGATTCTAATACTGCGTAAATACCAATTTTTAATCAACTTAGATCAGTTGCAGTATATGGTATAAAATATTTCGCCTTAGAACCCATGCACATTCAACACAAACAGTGATTTGATTCAATCAGTGAAGTGAGACTTTTTATTTCGTGTATCACATCATAATTAAATACATCATAGACACCTTCTCTAGTAGAGTGAATAAACTTAAAATGCTTTTGAGCAAAGCATAATTAGAAAGATAATTTAAAATAAAGGTTAACTCATAAAGAAGAAAAGACTTCTCTTTATAAATTGTCCCGGGCATAATAATTTGTGCTTTATTGCTTCTCCCTTTTTTTTAAATTTTAAAATAAAATATTAATTAGATTTAATTTTAACACTTTTTAAACCCTTTGAACTCTATTTCAGGCTTTTTATTTTTAAAATTTATAATTAAACAAAAATAAATCTTTATAGTACACAGACCTTTTGTACGATACAAATTTTGAGTTAGTTTATATTGCGCCAAAATAAAATTAAACTCTACTTTGTTTTTGTTTTTACGGTCTTTTATTCACTTTGTTTTAATACAGCAAATTCGCTTTTACAACACTTTTTATTTGTGCCTAAACAGACTTTGCTTATTGACAGTCATATGATAACTAAATCACCAGCCGCAATGGGCCATCTTTTTATAGTATTTCATCATTAATTTCGAATGTTCTAGTACAGACACGAATCTTCAATTTTATAAACACAAAAAGTAATCGAAATGGCAACTCCATGCGTATTGTAGCACTCTTGACACAAGCCAATAAATTTTATAGCTAAAAGCTCATAATAAGTCTCTGATGTGGTGAATTTTGAATTTTGTTTTTAGCGTTTTCATAATCGTCACAATATTTATGAAATAGTTGTTATGCGTACTTTAGAGGAAATTTTTAGTTTTCTTCCCTCTTTTATTTTTATTTCCGCCATACTTTTATTTTTCTTACAATAAAAATAAGCATAGTATATGAATATGACTTTATTCAGTATTGTCGGACTATCACTGCCAAAAACATCATCAGCAACATCATCATAATCGTCGTCATCATCATTACTATATTGAAGATTTTTTTTGGATTTATTTGAATATTAATAAGCTCAGCGCTTCTTGTGAAAAATTATTACCCTTTTTTCTTTTAACTTTTTCACATTGGAAATAATATGATCGGATCATATTGAAAATATTGGATAATAGGATGCTCATTAAATTTTTCTCTTGCATATTTTCGCGAAAAATTCGCTCTATAATTTTGTAAGTCTTTGTTTTGAACCTCTTGAGCTTCTTCCACGATTGGCAACCCACCAGGGTTTTATTGGGTATTAAACTTGAAAAATCCCGGGTTGGTTTTTTTATTTAAGTGTTTTCGTAGCTTATATATAACAAAATAAGTGCAATTAACTTATTGGGACTACAAATTTATTTGTACCAAAAAAATTATCAAATCACTGCTTACATCTTTTCCCCACCCCTGAGCCAATTTTCAAATCCCCTCTCAAAAAAAATTCTCGTGTTTTAAGGCGCTCTAACTTTGAAGCCGATTATATATTTCTTCAAAGAAAGTGATTCGATGGCATGTCAAATGATAAAATCATACCCCTTTATACGGCATAGGGAGTTTCTGAAAATGTAGACCGTAAATCGAAATGCCTTTAAACGAGATGAATATGATTGCTTCCCTTACACTTTTTGTTAAAAAAAAGGGAGAAAAAGTGAGGTTGTAACCGTAGAACAAGGAAATTTGTGTTTAAAGCGAATGTGTTCCATATTTCAAACAGGCCGTTATAGCAAAATGCCATGTAAGCAAGAGGTGTGAGTATATTGTATCCGTCGAAACAGCCGACGAAGCAATGTTCGGAGAATACGGCGGATGCGTCATTTGATCGTTTTTTAATAAATGTTTTGAAACTTTTGCGACATGTGGTAGGGTGTTGTCATGCAAAAGAGTAACTTAATTATGTCTGTCTTTATATTCCAGCCGTTTTTCTCATAATGCATGATTCAAACGAAATAATTGCAGTCTGCTTCACTCACCGAGCTTTAGCAGCTCATAGTACAGAACGCTGCTCAATCCAACCAAAATTGCAAGGTTGCACTATAAATACTAGAACAACGTGATTGTATAAACAAACAAAAAATATTGTAGACTTGAACGGATTTTGGAAGCAGTAAAATCTGGTGGGCTGGATTTTTTTTAAGCCCGGATTTTTGGCAAACCTGGCTTCTTCTGACAGCTGCCCTATAATAATAAGGCATGATTTATTAGTTTTGGTCCATGAATTAAATATCTGTGAACTGTTGGAGCGGTATCAAGTGCAAATTCCCGAAAAATGTTAATATTTATTTGAACACCATTCGAAACTCCTACCATTATTAGGTGCATTCGCTTTATTAAATGCAGCGTTGCCGTCATTGATATTTCCAAATCCGGGTTTTAGCTGATCAATAACCAAACCCATTTGACTTTGGATGCGGCATTTGTTAATTAAAACAATTTTCTTTTCATCTTCATATCCAGCGTGTCACTTCATTATTGGAAGTTTATACGATACGATTTCAAAGAATCGAATCCATCCATGAAGGATTGAAAGGCCGGATTTTTACAAACAAACAAATATTTTAAAATAATATTATAGTTATTAAGACAACACCCAAAATGCCTATGTGGTTCATAAATAGACTCTGTTATAATTTATAGCAAGTAGTTTTAATACATATGTATTTCATATATCTATAAACATAAATCAATTTATTTTTAAGACGAGTAAATATGAGCAAAATTTTATTTCACCAGTAGTTGGTGGAATGTTTATATTTTTAGGAAAAACAAAAAGCTTCGCTTAACTCACTACTTTAATTCCACATATTTCCCAGAAATGGCTGATTTTTAGCCTCTATTTCAAACAACATTAAAAATTTTTACATTGACTAAACATAAAAATAAAAAACGCAAAATAACCTCACAAGCCTGAAGTTAATGGTTCCATTACTACTTTCTACATTATCCTTAAAAAGACCATAGAAATTTCATTTTGAAAAGTAACAAAATCTGTGTTTTTACTTTTATTAAAAAAAAAAAAAACTCTTACTTTGAAAGAACGTAGCAGCATAACGGAATATGATACCAAAAATATTTTTACACCTTGTGATGTACAATTTTATCTACTTTAAACGTGATATAAAATTTTTTACTGTTTTCTGAAATTTTTTTTATTATTAATTCCCACTTTCAGTATCAAATACCCCAAATGTGCGATATAATGCAAAGAATTGAAAAATTAAATGAAAAAACTTCTTTATTTAATAACTTCTGAGGAATTATTTTCTTATTTTATTTTATCTTATATATAAAAATGAATGTGTGCTTGCATGTATGTATGTATGTTTGTGTAAAGTCTATAGACAGCTAAGCGCCTGAGCCGATTGCCTTGATATTTTCACATCAGTTTCAAAAATTCCCATATAAAGACACGCCCATTAAAATTAAATATTTATTTGTTTCTATTTCCAAAATGGTAGCAGCAAGTGTCCCTAATTTTATTCCAAATAGTTTCGAAGTCAGTACTAATCATCAGCCAAAAATTGGGCGAAATAACACAAGTAAATTACGACAACGGTTAAAGTTTCTTAATTTAGGCTAAATGGCGCGTAGTCAATACAAATCATCATAAAAAAAAAAATTTAAAAAAGTGGCCATTGCATAAAGCACACCGGATAGAACTTATGTATTGTATATTAGGATGCGCCTTTTTTAAATGCAAAAGTGCACTGTAAATACCCCTAGAAATGTTATCCGGAGCCAAAAATTTTATTTTGGACAATTTTCCGCACTCTGCATCAGGGGAAGACGTACAGCATAATTTAACATATTTTGAAAGCTTGTGAACGAATGCACCACGCCTTCTCCTGATCCAATTTTCCACAATGTATGTTTTGCAAAACCGTATGCGCCAACTACAGGGATAGAATTCTTTTTCAATTGTACACGCAATTTTCCGAGTGTAATATGTTAACGATTGACCCCATGAGTTTTTAGACCTGGTAAGTCAACCACCGACCAGTTATTCACACTACGCCAGATACTGGAGATGACCCAAGATAAACAAATTGACACCTACCATCTGCTTGCCGACTTCAAAGCTTCCTTTGATGCTAAGGTTTTCAAGGCCATTTACAAAACTTATGTGGTCCAACCATAACGGACGATATTAATTGTGAGTCCTTGTTTCAGTGATATATTCAGCAATGGAGAGGTACACCATTGAGCAGCGCGTTAAGTTTTTTACGAAAGCCTTTTACAAAAATAGGTGAATGTGGAAACACCTGTGCATGCTCGCCCAGTTTGTTCTGCGGAAAACATTGCTGTTGTTCGCGAAAGTGTGGCAGAAGAGCCGTCAACCTCGACTCGTCGTCGTGCTCAACAATTGAACATCTCATGAACATCACTGATGCGAATTTTGAATAAAAATTTGAATATACACCCTTACAAGGTTCAACTGAATCAAACGCTGGTTAGTAGGTCAGTTGGCTTGACCATTTCAAGCGTCGTTAATACTCCGAATGGTTACTTGGAGAAACATAAGTGTATAGTTAGTTTACAAAGAAAATCATCTTTAGCGACAAGGCACATTTTCACCTCAGTGGATTCGTTAATAAGCAGAATTGTCGCAGTAGGGCAAATGAGAATCCGTGAGTGAGTGTCGAAAAGCTGTTGCATTCACAAAAAGTGAGTGTTTGGTACGGTTTATGGGATGGCGGCATTATCGGGTCGTACTTCTTTGAAAATGTGATCGATCAAGCAGTTACTGTGAATGGTGTTCGTTATCGCTAGATTATAACGGACTTCTTGTGGCCAGAAGTTGAGGATACGGACCTAGATAATATGTGGTTCCAACAGGAGGATTCCACTTGCTACATAGCCAACGAAACAATAGCTCTTTTGCGCGAGAAGTTCAATTTTCGTGTTATCTCATGTCATAGTGACGTTAATTCGCCACCACGCTCATGTGATTTGGCATCCTTTGACTTCTTTCTTTGGGGATATTTAAAGGAAAAGAGTACGTCAGTAAGCCAAAAACAATTCAAGAGTTAAAAAATGAGATATTTCAGAACATTAACTACATTGAGCCTCAATTATGTCTAAGAGTCATTGAAAATATGGACCGACGGATAGAGATATGCTACCGAGTCCATGACGAGCATAGATCCCTCTATCATAATAACAAATATTCAGATAATTCTCTAAGAACCGGGGACAGTAAATAACAGCTAGCGCTTAAAAATTAAACTAAAGAAATCATCATGTAGAATAGGCAAACACAAATATGATATTTTATACCAAATTAATCGTTTTGGTGATCTTTTACAGAATCTGATATTGGAAAAATGATCATTAATCGGATTTTAAATGTTACTTTTTGACGGAAAAATAAAAGGTTGGACAAAACCTTTAAAAAGAGAGATTTATATTTTCGTCATAAAATTAAACTAATTTTTGAGTTTTATTTAAAACTCATATCTGAGTTTTATATTTCCTATCTAGGATCTTTATTCTGAAGAGGTTAGTATAACCAAAGCTTGGTCTAGAACGAATATTGTTACGCGTAGCAAGCACATTATGCATCGATTCTACTAATGGGATATAAAAACTACAATTAAAAAAAGAAAAAAAAATACTAAGACAACGAAAATCTGAATACTTTCTAAAATGGGACGTATTAATTACATTTCTGTTTTTTATTTAAGGATTCTCCACTCAAATCATTTATTTGCTCAACTTAAGCAAATATATTGAAATCGTAGAATTAAATTTTATATGATAACAGCAGCAATTTATTTTATTCTTACCTCTAGCCATTTCCGTTTCCTATTACATACAAAGCTAACTTAAATTTTTTAACCGTAACAAAAATTTAACATAAATTTCTAGCTCAATTGCCTGAATATATGCCATGAAAAAGTAAATTGAATATCAGGAATCGTTGAAGCATAAAATGACCTGCTGCTTTATTTCAATTAAGTAGAAAGCTTTTGCTTTCCTCCTGCTTTGATTTTCGTTGTCTGCCCGTATTTATTGTAAACTAGACTATGTGTCTGGCTACCACAGAAGGGGGAGTGTACGATATGTTGAGGTAACAATTTGTTTTTCAACGCAAGAATTCTCTGCGGTATGATATTTTACCTTGGGGGACCTGTTTTTCTGGTTTGCTTATGCGGTTTTATTTTGTTCTTTTCCCCTATTTTTGCAATAATTGCAAGGCTAAAATTGTTTTCCACAACTTCTTATCGAATCTGTTGTTTTCTGTGTATTGTTTTTCAGAAAAGTTTTTTATTATTTTCTAATTCTAATGTTAAAATTTTAACTAAGCGATTAGCTTTGAAAACTTTAAGAATTTCTAATTATTTATTTTAAGAAAAATAAAAAAAAACACAAAACAAGTTCAAAAGGTTATAGTGAGTTCTAGGCGAAGGCACTGGGCGCTACCATTTTATTAATGATAAATTATAGTCTTAGTTACATGGCCAAAATTCACACTCAGTCGTTCTTATTTAGTTTACTACATAAAAATAAGGTCTCCATGGGCCAGGGCTTTTTTTTCTGTCTGAAACAAATGTTGTATTATATTCTAAAATAGGAGAGCAGATTTATAATTACATGACTATTTAAATAAAAGTTAGTTTTTGAGTGTGTTTTTATTTTTTATTTTTTTCTTAACACCCAATATTAAAATTTCTCAATGCACTCATAAACAAAGTTCGTTTCAGTTATGAGATCTTTATTTAACCCAAACCTTATTTCTCCAATTATTTAAAAATTCGGAAATCGAAAATAGTTCAAAGGAGTTAAATCTGAAGAGAGAAGAGGTGAGATAATTGTTCGGAGCTTAATAACTGGTTCATGATAATAGTAACCAAGGAATCATTTCTTGCTATTTGGTTTTTCAATGCAAAAAAGTAAAATTTGACATTTCACCATGAATAGATTAATAAATGAACAACGCCTGCAAATCAATGAGTTTTATTATAAATTCGTGCTGTATAAGAAATGTATTTTGTAAATGATGTTCATTTTATGGTCGTCCTAATCATTTTTAGCTTAGTGGGTCAACTAACAAATTTCCCAAATTTGGTGTATAAAGCAGCCAGAAGCTGTTCCAGAGCTGCCAAAGCACACGGAAAGATGCCAGAAGATTGTATGGACTACCTACGTATTAGCCGCGGCCAACATTTAAATGAAATAATGATAAAAATTGAATTCACTTTTGCGAATTTTCTGTTTTTTTTTTTTTTTTTGTTAAATTCTCAAAACCTAATCGGCTAAAATGTCACTCATTACATGTTCAAAACTTTTTCCGTTTTTTGAAGTTATTCGTTTTTCAACGCAATACCCATTATCGCACGAGTATATAACTGTTCGAACTCAACAAGTCATTAAATCTGAAATGAATACCACGCAAAAGTCCATCAGTCGAAGTTTTAGGGAAATAAAATTGAAATTTAATAGGAAGTAAAATTCTGATAAGATTTTGTTTCGGCTCTACAGCCAAAACCGATAATAGCTTAAAAACGATTTGCCATTTATCTTTGCTTCAAAGGATTGCCCTTACTGGAGTACAAATTATGAACCGCTTTCGATTACATGGTTTTTTAAGACTACTTGTTTCGAGCTATATGGGCCAAAAGTCAAATTTTTGTTTTTATTTCTTCCCTATTTAACTAAACTCAGCGTTTTGATTTCTCATAACAGTACACAAGTTCTATCAGATCGCATATGAATATCGTGGAACCCATCTACAGTCCAATGATCGGCAGAGAAATAATACTAAGAATGTGAATGCACTGGTGAGAAACATTTTCTTTTTCGTGTAAAGCATAAAATACGCATAAAATATAATTAAAAAAAAACAGTCGACATAAACCTGATTCATTAAAAACGAATAAGCAACTAAATTAATATTCTAATCCTTTGTTTGAATTTTGTTGACGTTCGTATGAATACACGTGAGGCTACCGTAGGTGGCTCCGAGTAACAGCTTTGCAGACCTTAGTAATTAACTTTTAACCGCTGAAATATATTGTACGGAGTTCCGATGACATAACCGCATAAAAAAAGCTTTCTTTGGTCTTGGTTTCAAACTTTTTTCCTTATGTGACTGACAAAAAATAAAAATTATAAGTTGATGAAACGAGCGTAAAACCTCAAAAATTTTTAGCAATTCTCCCATACCAATTAAATTAAGACTTTTTTACTTTTGTTATAATTTATAATAAAACGCAGAAACAATTTCTGACACGTATTACTGTTTCATAAAAACCCTATACCCTGTCGCACAGTTAAAGTAGTTGGACGCAAGTTGACATGCTATATTTATCTGAATTTATTTTTACTCGTAACTAGCTAATGCTAGGCGTGCTTTAATACCCCAATTTTAATTATTATTTGAATTTTTATCATAGATCCAAGCATTTAAGATGGCCTATAGTTTCTTCTACAGTGGCATTGTAGAACCTGCTTTTTGGCTATACACAGTCTTCAGACATACTATTATGAAAATAAGGTTGACCACTACAGCGTTTATTACATCGCTAAAATAAATAAACAAGAGCTGAAAGAACAACTATACGTGCTGTTTACAAATAACCAAACCTACAACAACAAACATTAGCAGAGATAAAGTAAATAAAAATAACACGGCAAAAACAATAATTAAGCAGCAAAGAAAACAAGTAACAGACAATAAACAAGCAACAACAAATACTAAGAGCTGAATGAGGTAGATATTAACATACGCATGGCTACAAAAGAACTAAAAAGAAATTAAAAGAAAGAAATGGAATCTACCTGAAATATCGAGAGGTTCGAGAGCATTCGATGCGAACAGCAATCAGTTTATGTGTCGTAAACTCAACGAGTGCAGTTTAAGTAAAGTAAACCCAGCGAGTGCAGTGTGAAGAGAGCTTATAAGGAGTAAACTCGTGAAGTGGATCGTGAAGCAAAAAACCAGTTTAGTTAGAGCTAACTCAGCAAAGAGAGTTAAGTGTGAATAACCACTGGTTGAAAAGGTTGTGATCGAACCTAAGTTATAACTACGATCGGGTTGGAAGATCTTTAAGTAGAAAGATCTGTCGAGTAATTGTTATTGTTTACAAGATCGTAAACAGACAGAGTAATTAAGAATACAAATTTTTATTGCCTGTAAAAAGATTACAAGCAGTTAATTAAAATCAAACACAGAATTTAATTTATTTTAACTACAATCTACGAACTCATAAGAACACATTTTTAAAAAGTTAAAAACGTAACAATACATTAATTTTGAAATAGTATATGTAAGTTGCGAGTTTTATCCAGGTGAGAGACTTTTTTCCTTCACTCCACTAGGGTGTATATTGGCTTTCCACAAAGCATCCATTGCTTTGTTTTAGTCTCATTAATTAAGTTGATTTTTCAAGTTAAGTAGATGATTAGTCCACTCTAGCTCCCCTCCATATAATTGTGTAGTGTTGAAGACCCTTACCTAGTGATGGTGATCTTCACTTAGCATTGCAATTTTTTTTCCACTAGGTGCCGTTTTTCTCCTGATCATGCGTCTGATATTTGTCATCATCGATGTGGATAGATAGAGAACTTTAATTTAATTGCTGTCTAGTATGAATTTAAGATGCCGTGACCACTTATCATCAGAGTAGGTAGAGTGCTCGAATTGAATTCGTTCATAAAGAACGATTATTCTTGGAAGTTGAGAGAGAATTTAAAATACGAGAATTTAAAATACGACTCGTGATAAGGTTCAAAAACAAAAGAATTTGAAAATAAAATTTTGAACGATAACCGAGTCGAAAAGCAAGAAAACGTGCAATGCTTTTTAGTAAATGTTGTTTGTGTATTATATAACATGCTTGTGTGATACTTATTGATCGCCGCGCACAAAATATACGCACATACACACATACTAATGCATGGTATCACGCATTTAACCTTACACAAACAACATGCTTTAAAATGAATTGCTCGTCTCTGATACTTTTTTTTTCATTTTGAACTCGTTCGCATTATAAAATTCGTGCTTAGGGGTTAAAGAACAAAACTCGTAAACACAAATTTAAAATTTGTAAAAATTGTGCTCAGAAGTCAAGCAAAAATAATTTGAGCAAAAAATATGATTCGTGCACACGATCTAAAAAATAAAACTCACGAGGACAAGTCATTAAACCAGCGAACCAAAGAAATTTCTGCTCACGAGCAGAGTTTTTACATACTATGCTTATCAATCTCGGCTAGTTATTGACTGTGGGTTGTACTTAACTTAGATATTTTTATTACCATTCTCACAAAATACTAAAATAATTATTTGATATGTATTGGTGCTGCCACGCCTACTTATTCAATTCAGCCATTTTTTTGGCTGATGACTTGTATTGACTACGAAAACATTTAGACCAAGCTCGGAAACTCTAGATATACAAAAATCAATATTTTTTGTGACGAATAATTTACTATTTGTCTGATGACTTGTATTGATCATGAAGTCATTCAGACTTAATTCAGAAACTGTAACGCAACCGTTCTCAAGATATACAAAAATCAATATTTAGTTCGTATAGGTGAAGCCCATATTTTGACTGATGATTTGTATTGTCTACGAAGTTATTTGGACCGAATTCATAAATTTACACTTTAACCGCTCTCAATTATCAATATTTAGTGTGTAAGCGAGGTACCATGCCCTCTTCTCCAATTCCACCCACTTTTTGATTCAGACCGGTTCGGCCGTTTAGCTATAAGGCACAAACAAGCATGCATATATACACACACACATTTAGATTGTAAAGCTGTAATACCTAATAAATTAATTAAAGTTAGGAGCTCTCTAATCTTGGTAGCAGAGTGCACAAAATTCGATGATATGTATATCCAATATAATATTACAATTAAAGTTAACAATGTTGGTTTGTCGAAATACCCTGCAATGAGTAAGAAATTAAATGAACCAACAAAATCGAATGAAAATTATTACTAAGTCGCTTATAAATTATTGATTGTTTTTCGACTTTTTTTTTTTTTGCAATTAAGACATACTATATATTGATTAGAACATTGTATATATGGTATACAGGCATATACATATACATACAATATTATGTTTGCTAAATAAATAAATATGTTTGTATATGTAAGTCTATAACTTTACTGACAGCTGTGCGAGTTGTACAACATAATATTAAAATTACATGGATTAATATGTGTGTGTTGTGCAAACGTTGCTGTGTCTATTTAACAGAGTTGCATGGGTACCCGGGTACCCATGAGTTTTGCGGGTACCACATTAACGGCACAATTTTTTCCCGTCGTTTCAATAATAATCCATTGATCCTTTAAAAAAAAAAATTATTCGTATTAAATAATATGACTATGACTTTTATTTGTTACAGAAAAATTTTTTGTGCTACCCAACCCTCCGTTACTATGTATCACTCCGTTAACTATGTATTATAAAAACTACTTTGTTGCACCCCTACCAAAAAACTAAAGTGGCTAAAATAGGTTTAATTTTAAAAATTAATACAATTATAGGAGTCCTTAAGAAAATTTGACTTTCTAGATCCATAATTTCTGTAACGAGTTTCTATTTAAAAATTAACCGGGTACCCAGGAATCCTGTCACTCACATAAGGGCTAAGTTGATTTCTACATACTTATTCACTATTTTAGTTTACATTCTTAAAGTTAGAAAACAGACTGTTTATTATGCCTAAAATATATGCATTTTCGTATATACTCGTAAGTATGTATATAAAATGGTTGGAAATATGCATGATTGTCTACAAATATTATTGTATCTCTTAATAATAAAAACTGAAACAAATGATAATATATAATCAGGCTTTACTATTTTCTACCCTATAACACTGTATAATGGCAATATAATATACAGTGGGGAGCAGAAGTGCGTTCATATGCGTGTACCATTTACAATTTTTATTTTTGTATTTATATATTTACGTTCGTTTGGTTCCAAACAAAATTGTATTTAAATCAAAACTAAAAGCGACATGTTCTAAATTTATGCAAAACGAAACTCTGTCGCGTGTACTCAGTTTTGCACCTATATGTTATCATCGCTAACGTAAAAAAACCACTTTCAGTTTAACTTTTTTTTATTATGATGTTGTTGTTTTCATTTTTGTTATCAGATAATTAAATATAAAATAATTTTAAATAAAATCAGCAATAGCCAACCGATTTTCATGATTTATAGCTTATTTCATTGTTAACATTTTAAGCTTTAATTTAAGTCGTTTTAAAAATAAACAGCAGATGCTGATGGAGAGCTTAAAATTAAAGTGGCAATCAATACTAACAATAGTTCTAATAAATCTCATAAAAACTATGCCAAAACGGTGTGCGGAGGCCATAAAAAACAAAGTTTATTACGCAACGTACTGAAAAATGCTTAATTTTCGAACAGCTAATCAAGGAGCTAATTTCGTTTTTTTTTATTTTTTTGTAATACTTGGTAGAGAATGGAATTAAAGGTTTGTTATTATAGTTGTAAATTAGGTGCCTAAGATAACAAAAATTAAATGTTTTACTTTGAATAGATCTATAGGTAATATACGAGACTTTAATTACCTCGACAAGAAAATTTGCTTAGATTTCGAGCACCAGGTATTTAGTAGTATGTGTGGTATGTTAGGTAAGAACCCACCTTCCAAGAAGTAGTTGGTTTAATCTCAAGCCACACAATCTGACAATTTTCAACAGCGATATCACCTCACTGCATTACTGCCGACTGGTTATGTATATTCACTAACTAATACATCAGTTCGGAACGGGCGTTTGTGGGTTTGTGGGCTTTCAATAAGTCGAGTTGGTCATTCTTCATATACAAAAATCAAATATTTATTAACAGAAGATGAGAAAAGGTTATTTTTGCTCACTATATATGTTGATTTTTCAATTGATATTTAAAGATTCTAGGAACATACTTAATGTTTAAAATACAATCTTTTCTGTCTTGTCAAAAAAAAATAAGCATTGATGCAAAAGAGCATACCATTTCTTCATTCATCCATACTCGCTTGCCATATGAGTACTTTTTACACACATCAGTATTTAATGTACTCTAAATATTTTTCCATACCAATTGATACTCATATTTCGTATGCATGAGTATGCGTGCACCCAAGTATTTTTATAAGTACTTATAGCGAATACGATGGATACAAACATATTATTTTTGGTATTTAAGGCATGTTGTTAATGTTCGGTTATACACTACCCCAAAAACATAGATAAGTATTATTCTTGAGGACCTATTTTCATTCTCTGATACACTTGTGGGAATACCAAGTCGAACAAGATGTGATAGTCCATGTTGTAACAATCTAGGGCGAGCACTTACAAGCTCAAAGTGTTTTGATATGTGGGCCAGGACCAACAGCAGGTTGTAGTGCCAGAATTAATAAGTGATTGTAGGCCGACAAAACTATTTTTTTTGTCAGATGTTCACCAAAAGAACCTACTGACTTTTATCGTTTTTTGGTGTATGTTTGTTTCATTCACACTTACCAAACGCAGTACAAAAACAGCGCTAACATTCATTTTAAAGAGTTATAAGATTCATCTTAAGTTCGCGGCAATTTCAGCTCGTACAACTATTTTATATTCCAGTATTTAAGCATAATGCAAAATGTATGTTCGTAGCTTGTACCATAAATATGATTGATCATATCTGCCCTCGCTGCTTTAACCACAATGGAAAGTCACTTTTGAAACATAGAAATTAATGTTTTTTTTTCACTTTTTTATAAAAACTAGTGCAAAATTTTATGTTAAAATCTCCTGCCAAAATATCAAATTGATTACAATTCAATACAAAAACATAGATGAAGTTGCGTGGACAATTTCAATTTACCATCCACATATAATCCAAAATCAAACACTTTAAGCACATAGTGGCTACTATCAAATACATATGTAAATACTTACACACGCGTACATAAAATTTCCCATAACAAATGTTCCTTTACGAGTAACTGTAAACAAATAATAAAACTGTTATATTTGAAGATGAGAGCAAAGGACTTATATTTGAGAGAGAGTAAAAATGAAGGGACATTTTTTTCTTGCCAAGTAAAAGTGTATATGTGAACAAGTTAATATTGTTGTAAACATTGTTTTTGTAATTGTGCAGTATGTGTGAAAGAACGTGTAAAATATATCAATTAATGTGTCGAACAGTAGATAACGGGTCAGTATCGTTTAAAATGTTGGCTTGTAAACAACTTTTTATAGAGTGAAACATAAAAATCTAATAAAACTAAAGGAAATTTAAAAAAGTTAAAGTGAAAATTTAAAAAGAAAAATAAGCAATAAACGAAATAAAACATAATCAGAAGAAAAATTTTGAAAACAAAAAAAAATTATTTAATTTGTTTAATGTTTATTCAAAAAATTCATCGCAAATAAAGAGAAATTAAAAAAATTAATTTGTTTAAAAATAATTCAATAAAATAAAGTAAAATAAAACAATGAGTTAAATAAATTTGAAAAATATAAGATATATATAAAGGTAGAAATAAATAAATAAAATTAGAAATAAAATATAAAAAAGATGTAAAATGAAAAACAATCAACACAAATAAAATAAATTTTAAGTAACATAGAAATAATTTTTAATTTTTTTATAAATAAATATAAAATGGAAATGATGTAAAACATGTAAGAACTTTCGTTTAAGCCCAGAACCATGCTAACTTTCAAAATTTAATTTGTACTTTGAAAAAATAATAACCATCAAGAAGGAGTGCAAGACACTATTACCGTAGTGATTAAGTGATTTTATTAAGTAAAGTTGAAATTTATCTCAAATACATACTTAAAAATATAATAAAAAATCGTATATTTTTTATTAATTATTATTTTATTATTATTTTATTAAAAAATCGTATATTTTTTATTAACACGAAATTTACATTTATAGTACGATTTTTCTCTGAATACAGTATTATATCAAAGAGTCTTGAAAAATTTCGTGACTTGCTAATTACCGAAGAAATATCTAAAATTATTAATATTTATTTATTTATTTATTTTTTGTTGTTTAACATATGAAAAAGGCGTTTTTATAAAACCGCCCATACTACAATTTGAAATAAAAAACAAGAAAGAATTTTTAAATTAAATTTAAAAAACATTATTAGACCATTTGTTCAAAATTTTCGATTTATTTCTCAATATCTTTTATCATATATAACTTTAAATTTTCGGCTCACCTGTTATTATTTTGAAACATTTTCAAGTGTCCGACATAAAGCTGTACTGATATATTTTAAGAAATTACTAATTTTAGATTTCGGACCATATGGTGCAGTATATATTTTTTTAATCGATTATAAAGGGTGGGCAAATTTGAGGTTAGGAAGTAAATTGTCTTAAAAACACATTTCTTTTTTGACAAATTCAGTTTTATGCATACCATACGTCTGCTGACGTTCACTTCTAGCACGTCGGCAGACGTATGCTCTTTTTACAAAATTTTGAACCACATTTTTCAACAAAATCATTTTTAGTGATGAGGCCCAAAAACTTGTCCCATATGGGGCTCACAAAATCCGCAAATAGTCCTCGAAAAACCATTACATCCAAAGAAAGTGACCGTATGGTGCGTTTTTTTTTCGAAAATGAGCAAGGAAACGCTGTCAACGTGAATTCTCTGAGCTACCAAACCACGATAACCAATTTGTTGTGGCCAAAATTGGCTAATGTTGATATCAGTACCTTTGGTTTCAGCAGGACGGCGCCGCCATCCACACAGCCAACCAAAAATTCAGTTATTTCATGAGAAGTTTCCCTGTTGTTTAATTTCTCGATTTATCAATGTCAATTGGCCGCCTCGTTCTTGTGATTTAACGCCGATGGATTAAACTGAGGCCATTTGAAAGACCTGCTTTACATGACCAAACCACAAACAACTGATGCTCTGAAAGATGAAATTCGGCACTGCATTGACTGGATAATCGAAGGTTTGTTGCAAAATGTGGTACAAAATTTTGTGAAAAGAGCGGACGTCTGCCGACATGCTAGAGATAGACATTTGTCCGGCTTCATAAATTTATTATCAATTTCTACAATTCTATTTTATATTGGTATGGATAAAACTGAATTTTTAAAAAAAAAAAAAATGTGTTTTAAGCTATTTTCTTCCTAACCTCAAACTTGCCCACACTATATTTAAAATACTTTTTTTTTTTGTTTGTTTTATGAACACCAAATGTGATTTTATTGAAATTTGTTTTGTACTACAGTGTATATTTTTTCTTTTCAATTGCCTGTACAAATAATTTTGCAGCAAGTAGAGCACATTGTGATAAACTTAGACTACAAATTCTACACGTTCTAAATCCTGACTTAAAAGCTGTCTTACTAGAGTTACCATTATATGATTGGTAATTGTATTAACACCCTAGCATTCCATTTCCGTGAAAGGGTCGCCCACTTAGGGCACCAATTTCTTCTTGACAAAAAGCATTTTTTGATAGAGAAATTTCTCTTTTTGCTTTCTTGGAAGTCGAAGGTGCTTTTGACAATACTGGGTGGTTTGACTATATCATTGGAACGAAAAGGAGCGTAGAAGTCAATTACAGATTAGATTAGTTTATTCCTAGAGGCAAGATCACCGGTTCATACACCGATGAAAACGGAAGTTAAATATGTAGTTGTTATTCTAGACAGTAGACTTAGTTGAAAATCGTGCAGTGGTGCTCTCCAGACTAAGGAAATCAGGGTGATCTGAAAACCATTTCTTGCCCAGAATGTTATGCCTTGAAATTTTGCTTTGGCAGGAGTTTCAAGGTTGAAGTGTTTAAGATGAGTTTAATATGAAATGGTATACCGATGGATTGATACAATGGGACGTAAAATTCTGTAACTTTGTCCGATCTGGACGATAGTAAAAACAATTTTATTAACACTTTATCAGATTTATACAGAACATACTATAATTGATACTGTAATGTTTAATAAAATATTTACTATGCACCAAATGGTCCCTAAATCTAAGACTAACAATTTATTTTTTATCTAATAGCAGATATAAATTGCATTATAGTTTTACAAAAACTTTTTGTGGTATTTTATTGATGGCAAAAATTATGTTGATCTTACATTTTTTTTAAAGATTTGTTGGGCTGTTAGCGTTACACATGGAACACAATCGCACAATCTTAGAACACACAAAATGGGTTCACTTAGTGAAACAACATTATCAGCAAGAACCGGTTTCAAGAATTTGATGGTTTCGTCAATAGTGTGGCACGTAACACCATCCTGTTGTAACCACAAATTGTTGATGTTTAACTCTTTGAGTTTAAGAAAAAAAAATTCATAAATCGTACGTCTTTGAAGTACAATATTCACTGTGACAACTTTTACGTCATTTCAAAAGAAATAAGAAACAATGTTGCCGTTGACTTCAAATCCAATGACAATCCAGAATTAACACCATCAACCAGATTTCGCCCTATAAATTCGTCAAATCAAACTTTAATTATTAAAATAAATTTCAAATTTTTGCAAAAGTTATTGAGCCATAATATTTGTCATATGGTTTCGAATGTTTAATAATAAAAAAAGGCTTCACTTCTTCCCTCCAGACAACTCCATCTAAAAAAAGTAAATAAAGAAAAAAGCCCCCTTAACCATTATCAATATCGCATACCTCTGGCGATGAAGACAAACATCAGACGCTTGATCAGGAAAAACACGCCACCTACTCGGAAAAAATTACAATGCTAAAGTAAAGATCACCACCAGTTAGCAAAGATCTTCACCTCTACAAAAAAAATTATATGGAGGAAGCTACAGCGGATTAATCATCTACTTAGCTTGAAATATCAAATTGATTAAAGAAACTGAAACAAAGCAATAGATGCTTTCTGGAAAGCCAATATGCTCCCTAGAGGAGTGATGGAGAAAAAAAAAAACAAAACAAAACACTCAAAATGCTGTAAAAATGTTATAAATCCCAGTGTTATTATGAATATCTTATGTACATATAAAACAAAAATAAAATGTATTTTTCTTGTTTCAGTAGTTCTCTAATAAATATATCAATCAAACTCAAAATATATTACTTCACAAACATGTAATACACATAAGAATTCCTTAAAGTATAAAAGTGTTTAAATTTATTTTATTATTACTTTATATGCATAAAAAAAAAATTTAACATTTTTTCTCTATCGCTTTTTATACCAAAATATTTTCCAGTGCCATTAAAAACGTTGTAACATCCTTATTTGCAGCCATAAATTAAAAATGATTTCTCTGACTTCACTTATCGTTGATTGAAAATAAACGTGTTGTCAGTGTCATTTTAAATGTTAAAAACGTAAATAAAATATTCGCCATTTGACGTGTTTATTTCGGGGTGTCAAAAGTATAACACAACAGCAAAAACAACAACAACAAGTTTAATTGTATATTAATTTATGGTTTACAATATCTCATATACGATGCTTTTAATCAAATTAATTCATGTTAGAAAATACGAAATAAATAATAAGTGTTCTAATATATACAGAATATTTTGATTTATCGGGTCCGCCATTTAACGTTTTTTTTTTTTAACTAGTGCTTCTTTCGTGAATGGTAACACTTAGCTCATGTTTGATTTGACAGATAATTAGTTTTATTCTTCCGCTGAACGAATATGGTTATGTATACGCTTTTTTTCGATTCGCTAAGTGGGCCTGCGATCGACTTACAGACGATGCCGATTTTGCCCAAAAAAATCAGCTTTTCAGATGAAGCTCATTTTGATCTTGGCGGGTATGGAAACAAGCAAAATTATTGCATTTGGGGCACAGAAAGCCCACACGCATACATTGAAAAGGCGATACACCCAAGACGAGTCACTGTTTGGTGCGGATTTTGGTCCAGAGGCATAACTGGGCCATTTATCTTCGAAAATAAGCAAGGAGTGGCCGTTACAGTCAATGGCGATCGTTATCGGGTCATGTTGAACGAATTTTTGTTCACAAAAATTGAAGAGGAGGATATTAGCAATATTTTGTTTCAACAGGACGGCGCTACGTGCCACACAGCCGAAGCTGTTTTGCGCCCTGTATTTGAAGATCGCATTATCAGCCGCAGAGCTGATGTCGTTTGGCCACCTCGGAGCTGCGATTTGACACCGTTGGACTATTATTTGTGGGGTGCCGTCAGAGATAAGTGTTACGCCAACAAGCCAGAGACAATTGACGCTTTAAAGGACAATATTCGTGCAGCCATTCGTGAAATACAGATGCACGCAATCGATAATGTGCTTAAAAATGGGACCGATCGTGTAGGCCACTGCATCATTTGAATGAAATTATTTTCCATTGTTAACCGGAAGGATTGTACTTTCAAATAAAAAAAGGAATTTGAGAAAATATTCAGTAGTTTTTTTTATAGCATTAAAAAAAAAATATTTGGCGGACCCTATATATTGTTTGCAAGGTTCATTGTGATTCGTAGAAAACTAAGAGCACAGGTACGAAGTTTTCATTCATATATCGATGCTAAATAATGGAAAATCAAAAACAAAAACAGCTCTTCTGAAAATTTATTTTTTTTTTTTTGAAATATGAAACTGTTGAAGTAAAAGAGCGATATATATATATATATATATTGTATATAATTAAATTATAATTAAATACCATTTTTATAATAGAAAATAAATCTTTCCTATTTTTTGGTAAATTAAGATTTAGCGTGCTTTTTTAAGCCGCCAAATTTGTCAAATAAATTAAACTGCGCAACAAATGAAAAAAAAAATTTTATGACCATGGATAACGAGTATATTTTTTTGTTGCGCTATGGTCGCCTAACTTCAAACATCATCATCATTTCCGATTCTATGGATAAGTTTTTTTTTTGGAATTTTTTTTTTCTAAAATGTGAGGTTTTTAAAGAGGTTGTTTCATATATCTTTAAAAACTAAATTTGGATGATTCACAAGTTTGAATTTGTGATCTCTGTGTCAAAATCATCATTAAAAATTATTACCTCAGCTGACTTTTTCGATCGTGTGGTTGATCCTAACTTCTGCCCCAGTGAACACCTTGGTGCGTGAATTCACGTTTAGAGAGAAAACTGAAAAGACTAAAATTGGGTTCATACCACAGCGTGTGGCGAATGTTGCAGAATGTTACTCTATCAAAATGTTCGAGGTTTAAGTACGAACTTATCAAATTTATAGCTGGAAAGTTTTAGCTGTAACTACCATATACTTGTTTTTACTGAAACGTGACTTAACGAGTCATATCTTAATTCTGAGATTCTATGTAATAAATATAATATTTTTCATCGCGGTCGCGGTTCTTATTGCAGTCTATAGCAACATATCCTGTGAATTTTTTTAACTCAGTCTTTTACTGACATTGAATTTATAGCTGTTATTATTAAACTTAAAGGTAAAAGAATATTTCTTACTCTTATATTCCTCCGCAGTTTATAAAGGGTCCGGCAAATAATTTTTTTTTTTTTTTTGAAAACAGGGCACATCGAGTGTAGCTTCGGCTGTGTGGCACGTAGCGCCATCCTGTTGAAACCAAATGTTGCTAATATCCTCCTCTTCAATTTTTGTGAACGAAAATTCGTTCAACATGGCCGATAACGATCGCCATTGACTGTAACGGCCACTTCTTGCTCATGTTCGAAGAAAATTGGCCCAATTATGCCTCTGGACCAAAATCCGCACTAAACAGTGACTCGTCTTGGGTGTATCGGATTTTCAATGTATGCGTGCGGGTTTCCTGTGCCGCAAATGCGGCAATTTCGCTTGTTTACATACCCGCCAAGATCAAAATGAGCTTCATCTGAAAAGATGATTTCTGATTCTGCAACATTACCATGATTTTCAAAGTAATGTCGTAATATTTCCCAGCGTTGTTCAAGCGTATACACAACCATATTCGTTCAGTGGAAGGATAAAACTAATTATCTGTCAAATCAGACATGAGCTGTGTTACCATTCAGGAAATAAGCACAAGTTGAAAAAAAAACCTTAGATGGCGGACCCTTATATAATTTGTGACCCTGTTTATCAAATACACTCTAAAGCTTTTGAATCTGTACAGAAACAATTTTTGATTTTTTGTCTACGTGGACTACATTTCCACCCGCGAAATTTGTCGCCTTATTCTGCCCGATTAGCTCGCATTAAATTTCCATCGTTCAAACGCCGTAAAACTATATTAAATATGTATTTTATATTATATGTTATTAGAAGCGGTATATGTTCCGGACTTTAAATTAACGAAATATTTTCTAATATACCATTACATTTTTTAGAGCCAGTTATCCTGATGCCGACCCACTTAGAAGGATGTTCAATGAATTCAACAATTATTATAGACTATTGATTATTCCTTAAGTCTTAATGTAGTGAAGAAATTATTTATCGTTATCTTAATTCATAATTTATCATTCCATTTTTAATATAATTTGCCACTTTATCTACAACTAAATGTGCAATTTCAAAAAAGGCACTTGGCGGAATATTTAAAGTTAACAGGGAATGAAAAACTAAATATTGTGTAATAAAGTATAATAGTTCAAAAAATTTTATACGGATTATATTTTGTGTCTAATTTGTAACTGAAAATTACAGAAGTATTTGGATATTGACTTTGTTATATATGATTGTTGATATATTTAAAATTAATGAGATGTGCCCGTTTCGAAGTTTTTGATATCGAGTATACAAACCTTAGCGAAGAAAACCATATTAATTGGCGGAAAATTTGATTTTAGGTATAAAAAAATTAAAGGCAATACTTCCTTTAAAAATAAGTAAGTAATATAAAAATAAAATAGCAATTGTAGTACCTTCTGATTAGATTAATTGCTTATTAATCACTTTGACGCAATGAATTTTGCACTTATTTACATAAACTTAAATAAACGTAATATAACGGTACATCTCTAAAAGCATAACCGGCTTATTATTCACTTATTTGAACGTAGATTTTTTTTCATAAGGTGACCATATATAATATTTTATAGTTTGGATGAATTGAGCAAATATTAAGTTGACCCTATCATTTTGAAGCACACCTTATTGCTTGAGTTTTACAATATCTTTGCCTCTGTCAGCTCGGAAGGGAAGAAGAAGCCTTAAAAAAAGCGGTGTTGCGCATTTTTTTGTACTCTTGGTTTTAATGGCACATCTCTTAGCTTTGTGACCTCTCTGCCATGACGTTTAAAGTAGAAATAATGCTATGGAGGTTAGTTTTCCAAGCCTAGTACGTGCAGGGAAGCATTTGGGTCTCATCGATACGAAAAATTGCAGTTGCCAAAATATGCGAGATGTGTCCTTTTCGAAATTACATATTCAATTAAAACTTTATTTTGTTACTTTTAATATTAAAAAAAAAAGAAAAATTTTAGTCTTATTTAATGTATTACTTGAAATGTCTGCAAGGACAAGATCCATGGACTAATGTAAATAAATAAATAAATAAATATTCAAAGTGCAACTACTAGTATGAAATAAAGTGAAATAAAATCATAATTTTTTTTTTTTATTTTCTAAAAATTCACAAAAAATATTAAGCACTAAACATTTACCAATCTCTTTGAAAATAAGAATTATTTGCTGTAATGGTCTGTAGTGGGTGGCGTAAGAGCGATATTTTTTCAAAATTCATAAATATCGATCATACGCTTAGTTGAGTTTTCGGCAATTACAGCCAAATTTTTTTTTTCAAAACTAGGTACTTTCACTTTATTGAGAATAAATATGTATTTACCAATCCACTTTCATGAATTATGGTCTATTATTTCTATTATATACAGCATTATAAATAAACAGTGAAACTGGTAAATATATGCTGTTTTCTGTTTTTTGTTTAATTGTTCAAATATATATATATATATATATATATATATATATATATATATATATATATATATATATATATATAGGGTCCGCCAAATAATTTTTTTTTTTTTGGGGAAATGCTATAAAAAAACTACTGAATATTTTCTCAAATTTCTTTTTCTATTTAAAAGTACAATCACTCCGGTTAATAATGGAAAATAATTTCATTCAAATGGCTGCCTCGACTGGCCATGCAGTAGCCTACACGATCGGTCCAATTTTTAAGCATATTATCGATTGTGTGCAGCTGTATTTCACCAATGGGTTCACGAATATTGTCCTTTAAAACGTCAATTGTCTCTGGCTTGTTGGCGTAACACTTATCTTTTACGGCACCCCACAAATAATAGTCCAACGGTGTCAAATCTCAGCTCCGAGTTGGCCAAACGACATCAGCTCTGCGGCTGATAATGCGATCATTTAGCTCATTTTGATCTTGGCGGGTATGTAAACAAGCGAAATTGTCGCATTTGAGGCACAGAAAACCTGCACGCATACATTGAAAAGCCGATACACCCAAGACGAGTCACTGTTTGGTGCGGATTTTGGTTCAGACGCATAATTCGAAAATGAGCAAGAAGTGGCCGTTACAGTCAATGGCGATCGTTATCGGGTTATGTTGAAGGAATTTTTGTTCACAAAAATTGAAGAGGAGGATATTAGCAACATTTGGTTTTAACAGGACGGCGCTACGTGCCCCACAGCCGAAGTTACACTCGATGTTTTGCGCCCTGTTTTCAAAAAAAAAATTATTTGGCGGACCCTATGTTATATTTTTTAAAAACTAAACTTTGTATTTGTCTATAAATTTTGTTCTTTTTAATTGAGTTTGATAAAAAAGAGTTCATTTTGGAAAAGGTGATTTGACATACGTTTGAACTCAATGCTGATTAAATAATAAAATTTATTTATATCAGTACGTTATAAGTAATTATTATAATTTTTTGTTTGTTATAGTGAATTATTTCACTCTGCTTATTTCATAACTATTCACAGTGGTTGTGCATTTGGAGTTTAATTTTTTCACTTTTACCTGTTTCTAATATTGTGTTATTAACAATATTATTTCATTGATATCTTATCAGTAATATCTCTTTTTAATAACCTTTTAATTACATAGTAATACAATATTATTATTATTTTTTATCTTTAAAATGAAAAAGAGCTGTTACCCACGCTTACCTCACAGACTAACATTTGTGGAGCCCACCGAACTAATACAACTAGAAAACCGTCAATAAATATGATATATTTTTAGAAATATATGTAAGTTGGAAGCTCATTATTAATCTCATAGATCAAATGTGCGTATAGGGAGTAATATTGTTATAATCATATCCCAAATTTATTGCAACAGTGTCATGTCTCAAAATATAAATCAAATTTTTCCGAAAAGGGCTAAGGTTATAAAAATGATTCTTTTTAGATAAAAACTGACAAAAGTTTTTTTTGTATAAATTCAGTATTTAAATTCATTTTTCAGACACAAAAGTTATTGAAGAATACCTTTTATTGTTGCAATAAATGAACGATATGTAACATTATAGAAAAAATAGGGAGGAGTTTCTAGTTTCAAAATAACTCTTTTGTTATAAATCTCTATTGCTCAATAGATACATTTTTCTGTTGGTTTTGTTACAACAAGCAACAACCAAAAATACTTTTCAAAATCATCAGCATTTTAGATACTATGAATAAGTTTTTTTTTTTGAATTTTTTTTTTTTTTTTTTTCTAAAATGTGAGATTTTTGAAGAGCCTGCTTCATATATGATATTATAACTTTGAAATGACTTATTCAATTTCTTTACGCCATTCTTTAAAAATTCCAAATTTAACCAAAAACCCAAATTTAAGTCATTCTTTTACCATTTTTTAATATATATTATATATATTTTTATTTTAATATATATTTTATTTATATTTTAAATTTTAAAAATTCACCAAAAAATAGAAAGCAGCAATTATTTGTCAGTTTCACTACCTATTCGCAAAGCTGTCTGTAATTGAAATAATATAATAACCATAATTCATGAAAATCGATTATTATTTTATTCCCAATAAAATGAAAGTACATAGTTTTGAAAAAATAATTTTTGTTCTGTAATTGCCGAAAATTCCACTGAACGTATGAGTGATATTTATGAATTAAAAGAATATATCGCTTTCACGATATCCATTACATACAATTATAACAACAAAAATATATATATAGTGGTTATCCATGGTCAGAAATTTGTTTTCCATGTTTTGCATAGCGTTATTCTGCATTTAATTTCATTTTAACTGTTTTCTACTCCAACGTATGTATGTGTTTACCCCAACACTTATACGCTATAATAATTGATATAAAGAGTGTTCTTTATATAAAAAATAAACAAAAATTTCTTCTAGAATCTAGAGCAATTTTACTTGTACCCGTATTACTCTCAGAAAAAATGTTAACAGTTTGGAGTAGTTATGCGAATATGGTACTTAAACGAATATGCCTAATTACCTATTAAAGCTATTCAGCCGAACTTATACAATTTTTTTAAAGACGTTTTTGCAGAAAATTGTAATTTTTACAAAGTTATTTAATTTACTAAAACATTTTATCAGACCACTTTAAAAAGTAACCATGTGTTGTTTCAAGTTAAATATGCAAAAATTAATATTTGTTTTGTACGTGAGCCACTACGCCGAAAAATCAGATTCAGCTTACTTTTTGATTGATCATTTGTGTTAACTTTATAGTCATTCAGACCAAATTCAGAAGCTTTAGTTTTAACCGTTCTCAAGATTTACAAAAATCAATATCTAGTTATATGGAAGATATCACGCCCAGTTCCGCACGCTTTTCCACTAAGGAGATCGATTATTCGGCTTTTCCAAAAACTGGTTATCGAATAATTCGAAAAAATAAAATTTTTAATAAGCCGATTTTTAGTTAGAAATGAATCAAATAACCGGTTAACCGTTTCTTTTTTAAAATCAAATTCCTTCAATTTTTGTTGCTTCATCAAATAAAATTGATAATTTTGTCCCATGTTGTAGCTTCTAGAGCCTTAAGGCACATTCCGTCCTCAACAACACAATAATATACATATTTTGTAAGAGTGTTATTTGCCGGCGCCTTGGAACTACTTGGTATAAAATCAAGTTTTTCTTGCTGCGCAATTATGTCGTTCTCATAGACATATTTAAGGTGATTATTAAGATCTGGTGTCGAAGAGCCTTTGCAGATTAGTATTTTGGGATACTTTACACATCTGTACTTATTCTTTCCATCACGTTCAAAATATTTTAAAATTTTTTCCTTTTAACTCACTACTTTCTGGTAGTATTTAATTGCAATTATTTATACTTATTTAAATGGTTCCAAAGCCCTAGCGCTATTGATCATCATTCTCCACACATGAAAAGCTAATACCAATTACAGAAGAAGATAAAATGTTGTAGCTGCTCAAGTGAGCTCAACTTACTTGTTCTACCATAATTTAAACGTAATTTATGATTCCTTAAAGGATTTCATATACATATGTATATAAAAATATTACGTTATATATTAAATTTGGAAAAATATTTAAATTATAAGCATATTTTCAATAAAAAAATAAAAACTTATTAATATTGTTACGTTTTTACTTTTTTAAAAGATTTAAGTTCCTCTTAATTGCGTCAAAATAAAATAATGCAGCGAATTTGTATGTTTATATAGTTCTTTTTATTTTTACACTTTTTACAATTTTAAATATTCAGTCTCCAACCTCTTTATCTTGCAGTTAAAATTTGTTTAAACAACACTTTAATTTACGCTAAACACGACTTTACTTGATGACTGCCAAACATTAAACAACTTTTACCAAACGCAATGTGCCATCTTTTATAGAAATTCATTGTCAATTTCGAATATTCTTGTAGTTACTACAAATTTCTATTTATCTACGTTACGTTCCAAAGATGTTAAATTACAACACACAAAAAGGGAATCTAACTGGCAACACTGTTAGACATGTGGTTGCACTCTTAATAGCACAGACAACAAGAACCTTGACACAAACTAATAAAGTTTATAGCTAAAATCTCACCCTACAGCCCCTAATGTTGTGTATTTCCTTTTAGGTATTTTTATTATACATACTTAATTTAACCGGTTATTCGTGTTTAAATAACCGGTTTATTCGATATTTGAAAAATTAACATTAAAAAAAACCGTATTCGGCAATACCAAAAACCCGGTTAAAGACGGTCGAATAATAACCATTCGATCTCCCTTTTTTCGACTAATTGTTTGCATTAACTATAAAGTCAATCAGGCAAAATTCAGAAACTTTAGCTTTAACCGGTCTCAAGTTAAACAAAAATCAATATTTACTTTGTATAGGACGTACTACGCAGACTTGGCCATTTTCGCCCATTTTTTGGCTGACGATTTGTAGTGACTATAAAATCATTTAGACTAAATTTAAGAACTTTTACTATTACTATTTTACTATTAAATATATTTACTTTGTATGGACGTGGTACCACCCAGTTGGATTTTTTGGAATTTCTATTGTCTATTGTTCCTTCAAGACAGAGATATTCTGTGAAAATTTCAACAATATTGGTTCAGCCGTTTAGCTGTTTATAGATTTTAAACAGATACACATACATACATACATAGGTACGTACATACATAAATACACACACACATTCTATTATATAAGATAATACTGTTACTGCTAAAATTCACAGAAACTTGTAGATTTACGATATGGACGTAAAGTAATTGGTATTTTCGTTGTATGTACTTACATATCACTAAGTTCTTGATCTGATTTGACTGATAGCTTCTTGCAAATATTCCAATTTTCGGACTGCATTTATTACATGAATATTAATGAAAAAGATAAACCAAAATTATTTTCAAACAATCAAAATATTCATGTGATACAAGGTAGTTTGAAATTTGGCCTACATTTAATATCAACACCAATACCCTGATAGTTGGGTAAGTTGATATATGTTACGATTAAATTTTTGTATTATTTCCTTAACACTAGAAAGACCTTAAGACCCATTTTCATTTCTGACTGCCAATATTTTTTTTTTATTAATGATATTTCTAAATTAAAATTTCGCAATTTTTTTTAATGGATAGAATTTAATTCAAAAGCATGTCTATTTTAATGAAGTGCTCTAAGCGCTAATAAATGGTGTAACTGCATATTTGGCAGCTTACACTCCATTTATCAGTTACATTTTTGAATTTTCTATTCAAGATGGTATTTGGCCAAAAAATTCCAATATCATTCGAATTCAACGATTGATTATCCAGAGATTCAAGTTTAGAGGCAGATATCATTGGCTCTTCAAGCGTAAGTTAGGACCCTATTATATGAACCTGTTGATCCTTGTACCATTGCCAACATCAAGAACTATACTGAAAGAAGCGGGCATAATATGGATCCCTGTCGAACTAATTTAGTTACACAAAAGCTATTACTAGAGTATACATTCTTGTAATCGTTTTTCGATTAATCGAAGAATTTTTTGATAATTTTTTGATCGAATAATGAAAATAGCCAATGTCGACTAACAAACAACTCGAACAGTGTAAGTTAATAAATCGAGCAACTTTTGTGTGTAAAATTTGTGGTGCAAAATAGCAAATGTTTATGATACTTTAGATTAACGCTTACATTATCCGTCAAAATTGTATACAAAAATTAGATATAATTTGGAGAAATAAAACTTATATTTGTTTTCATTACACACTTTTCGAACTTTTCTGATCCTCCGTTACTGGCTTGTTAGACATTTCAGTTAAAGTTTTTAAAATCAACATCAATGCCGCAAGGTTCCCAAATAACGATAACTTTTAAAATATATTTCAAAAACCAAAACATAAAAGCTTGGAGTCAGATCATACAATTAACTGTTTAATATTAAGCCTTAACAAAATCTGTATCTAAACGAAAACAATCTTATAGGCGAGCTCAACAAAACAATACAAATTTTAAAAAATCGAATACAAACAGTAGTAGATATTAGGGAGATCGTTTATTCGACTTTGCCAAAAACCGGTTTTCGAATAATTCGAAAAGTAGCACTTCTTAAAAAACCGGTTTTCGGTTAATAATATTCAAATAATCGGTTAAACAGTTCTTTTATTTAAATAAAATTGTTTCTAATTCTTGAGCGCCGAAATGGTTCACGTCGTTTTAAAAACAAGCAGAAGCCAATGGAGAGCTTAAAATTAGAGTGGCAATCAATACTTACAATAATTCTAACAAATCTCATAAAAACTATGCCAAAACGGTGTGCGGAGGCCAAAAAACAAAGTCTATTACACAAAGTACTGAAAAAGGCTTAAGTTTCAAAAAGCTACTCAAGGAGCTAATTTCGATTTTGTTGTATTACTTGGTAGAGAATGGAATTAAAGGTGTGTTATAATAGTTAGGTGCCTAAAATAACCAAAATTAAATGCTTTACTTTGAATAAACCTATTAGTAATAAACGATTCCTTAATTGCCCCGATAAGAAAATTTGCTTAAATTTCGAGCTGCAGTGTGTATGTCACTTTGGTATGTTAGGTAAGAGCCCACCTTCTAACTAAGACGTCGTCGGTTCACTCCGAGGCCACACCATCTGACAATTTTCAACAGCGATATCACCTCACAACATTACTAGCGACTGGTTATGTCTATTTACGCTGTGAAAAACTTCACTAACAAATATATCTGCCGTTCGGAACCGGCGTTTGGGTAAACCGGCTTATTCGGTATTCGAAAAATGAAGATTTTGAATAAACCGTATTTGGTCAAATCAAAAAAACCGTTTAAAACCGGTCGAATAATAATCGTCTGATCTCCCTAATAGACACAGAGAAGATCAAAAAAAGTTTTTAATGCAATTTAATCACGTCGCAGTGCTATGTTCTTTCTCCTACGATATTTCTTATATTTCTTAACGACTCTCATCTTCTTACACTTAATCCTATCTACTCTTTCTCAGATGACAACAACATTTGATATGATCGAGTCATTTTAGGGTTATTAAGACATTCATTATTGAGCAATGCACACGATTAGTGGTTGTTGGTTACGTTAACTTGTTCGATCACGTAAGCAGTTATTTGATCCTTGTCATGTTGATTGTCAATAGATTGTAAGGAAAATCAAATTATTTACTAATCTTACCTGTTTTCAAGATTGCGATCGGTATAATTTGCCAAAAGGTCAACGAATCATTAAAAATTTATTTAATTAACAATGTTACAAAATAAGGTTGGGCACCCCAGCGTTTATTACATCGGTAAAATAAATAAACAAAAGCTGCAAGAATACTATACGTGCTGTTTACAAATAACCAAATCTACAACAACAACTATTAGCAGAGATAAAGTAAATAAAAATAGCACGGCAACAGCAATACTTAAGCAGCAAAGAAAACAAGTAACAGACAATAAACAAGCAACAACAAATACTAAGAGCTGCAAGAGGTGGGTATTCACATACGCATGGCTACAAAAGAATTAAAAAGAAATTAAAAGAATGAAATGGAATCTACCTGAAATATCAAGATGTTCGAGAGCTTTCGATGTGTTGTTTACTCAGCCATATAAAAAGCACATCGATGCGAACAGCAAGCAGTTTATGTATCGTAAACTCAGCGAGTGCAGTTTTAAGTAATGTTAACTCAGCGAATGTGTTATTGGTGTGAAGGGAGTTAATAAAGAGTAAACTCGTGAAGCTTATAGTGAAGTAAAACCAGTTTAGTTGGAGCTAACTCAGTGAAGCGAGTTAAGTGGGGATAACCTCTTGTTGAAAAGGTTGTGATTGAACCTAAAGTTGTAAGTAAACAGAATAATTAAGAATAAAAATTGTTACTGCCTGTAAAAAGACTACAAGCAGTTATGCACATAACTGTGTGAAATAAAGGATTTTTTTATTAAAACCAAACACAAAACTTATTTTATTTTAACTACAATCTACGAACTCATAAAAACACGTTTTTTAAAAAGTAAAAACCTAACAATATCTTATATCATATGTAAAAAAAAATATACTGTGAGAATCATATATTTTTTTAGAAATCAAGTATAATGTTGATTATTTTAATTATTTCCTGGTTCAATCCTGCTTTTTTTAACAACTTCCTGAGCAATAGTTTTTTGGTAACATGTGTACTTTCATATATACATTACGTAGTAAATTATGAAATTCTGTATTTACATTTTTATGTAGTTATTCGATAATTTGAAAGCTTTTTTAAACGAAAAATTTTTATGATTAAATTCATAAACAAAACAAGAAAAAAATGTTTGCCTTCGCTATTATGTTACTTGTATGATAACGCATTGAAATCCAATAACAAAAAATTTTATTTTACAATGGTTTGGTCCAGATATCGTGCTGTTGTTAATGATGTTCAAATTTAATTAAACAATTTTTTTTTTTTTTTTGCTAATAATGAACAACGTTTTTCATTTACGTCTGTTATAACCAGCAGCAGTAGTTTTGTAGATAATTAGAAAAGAAGATGATTACAAGTTTAATGATTAAAATTGATCTCTGGCTTTGGGTATCTCCCACATGAAAATACAGAAATAATACAAAAAATGCTCCATATGTATTGTCATCATGTGAATGTGTTATCTACGAGTATGTATAATTTTTGCAACCGGTATTAAATGTCATTCTGTTTTGACATTCGTTTTGTAAGAAGAAAAAGAATTAGAGAGCTGTTGTTAACATTGCTGTAGGATTCGACTCTGCCTCATAAATTTTAAACAGTTTTTCATATTAAGAAAAATTAAGAATAAAATTAAATACTTAGCATATACTTTTATTTGACTAAAGTTAAAATACAAAGTTTTTTTACTTTATAAACGCCAATGTAATATGCTTAACTTTTTTCACTACATTCGAAACTTAATATTGTTACGAAAATAAAAATGTCTAAAAAGAAGATATACCACATCAGTGCCTTTAAAATTGCTTTTTGAGATTTTGTTCTATGGGTTTGTGTCAAGGTTGTCAATGTGTCAATGTGTTAAATCAAATTAGTCATTTCAAAGTTATCATAAGATGTATAAAGCAGCCTCTTTAAAAATTTCACAATTTAGAAAAAAAATTATAAAAAGAAATTATACTTAAAATCTGAAATGCTGATGATTTTTGAAGTTAGGCGACCATAGCCCATCAAAAATATATAGTGGTTATACAAGTATAGAGAATTTTTTTCTATTTGTTGCATAGTGTAATAAATGAATAAAGGAGTATAAAGTCAAACATTGAATTCGCTATATTTATTTAAATTTAGATAATTTAAAGAAACTCTAACATTTTAAAAAGGTTAAAACGTAACAATATTTTTAATTTCTTTTGCAAAAAAAAAACCTGCAAGTGGAGTATTTTTTTCCCTCTGTCTCTCCTCTGGGCAGCATATTGGCTTTCCACAAGGCATCTAATACTTTGTTCAGTTTTAGAAATCATGTTGATTTTCAAGCTTAGATGATTAATCTACTTCCCAATGATTGTGTATAGTGGTGAAGATTCTTGCTAGGAGTTGGTGATCCATACTTAGCACAATAATTATTTTGCAGTAGATTACGTTTCCTCCTGATCATTCGCCTGATGTTTGCCGTCATCGCCAGAGGTAAGCTTAAAGGTCAGCTTATCAAACACTCGAAACTGTCATTAATTAATTGCTGTTTTTTCGATCTTTAATAACGGAGGAACTGTTGACAATACAGCCTGTATACTAGATCACTGGAACGAAAAGAAGCAGAGTAGTCAATTATAATTTGATTTGTTTCATTCTTAGTGGCAGGACACCAGTTCGTCCCTCGTTGGAAAGGAATCTGCTGTGGTGGAGTTAAAAATGAGCCTTCAGTGTGGAGTATTGTCTTCATTGTTATGTAGTAGTCGATGGCATATTACCATTTTGTCTCGTAGAGCTATAAGTGTAATTGGTTATGCCGAAATTTAAGAGCACTATGTGTGACATAAGGGGGAGTACTCTAAACAAGTTGTCAGATTGGTGCACTCAAAACGACTGTCGGTTATGCCTTCATAGTCGGTTGTTGTATCTTTTACAAAGAGATTGTATTTCCTTTCTGGGTACCAACATTAATTTTTCTAGGAATGTTAAATATCTAGGTATCATTCTGGACAGGAGACCTCATTTATTCTATACATTAGCACTGTATAGAATAAGACGACATGCAAGTCGCTTTTTCTATAGTAAGTCAGGTCTAAGTGCCCTTTCGTCGAATCTGACTGTATGGATATGACAGCTGGAATAACACATGGAATGTATTCATTCTACGTAGGTTGGTCTAAAATCATTTTCTTTGGAAAGTGTTCCAACGTTAAAGTGCCGAACCGGTGAGTCCGATCTGATATGGTACATATTTTGTCACAAGTTGCTTTACTAAAAAACTTTATAACTCTCTTTACTTCTATTAGATTTTAAAAGGCAATTTTATTCTTAATTAAACAGAGCTTAGGTTATGTTAATCTGGAAGCCACCATCGGCTCACTTGCGTCCGAGTTTTAGAGCATGTTGTATTACCATGTGTGCAATACAACACCATGGTCCTCGCTATTTCTGTCTGCCAGCAGTTAGCCATTCAGTCGCCCTAATTAAAGCTAGTACTTCGTCCAGATCGTATTTTGGAAGGTTGTTCTTATCGTTGAATTTCCTCCGAATAAGCACAGATTGCCCTGAATCATCGAACTCTGAGCAGTGATCAACAAGGTATTCTGTAGACAACTGCAACTTTTGCAAAAACCATTACATGGCCCACTGTTAAAAATAACCTTTGCAAGGTTCCGCACGTGTGTACTAGGCAATGGCAGCTGTAATGTTTTCTCCAAGGTCTGCAAATATGGCTGGCTAGTCCCTGTATACGAGAGTCTTCACATATCGCCACAAAAAACACTCGTCAAATCGTTTAATCTTGGCTGCCAATTAACTGCTCCAAAATGCGGGATTAATTGCTCACCAAACTAGCCTTACAATAAGTTCATGGTACCGTGTGCCGTTTGGCATGTACCACCGTCTTTTTGAAACCACATGTTAATCAAGTTAAATTCTTGCATTATGTGCAAAAAAAGTGTTGGTGTACGGTCCCTTGCTCCAATGACTGTGACGTTGCGATTTTCATCATTGTTGAAGAAGTATGATCCAATGATGCCACCAGCCCACAGACCGCACCGAACAATGCATCTGACAGCTCTTAAGCTTCACATTAAACTCAGCAATTCTGTCTGTTGGTATACCCATTGAGCCAAATATGATCTCCGCTTGATTTGCAAGTGTTACTCGTTTATTTGTATATTCATGATGAAATGACCATTTTTCGCATTGCCACATATCGCGAGCCTTTTTTTGTATTGAAAAAATTTACACTTTAATTTTGTTTTTGGCATTTTTCTCTTATATACTTTAACTACATGTAAGCTGCGCTTCCAGACCATTGACCTGATTTGTGCAAAATTTGTATTTATTAATAAAAATCAGAAAATACTTAAAAATTGTTAACTTCTTATTTGCTAAGAGTTTAATATGTTTTTCCTTCTTTAAAGTAGAAAATAAACCAAACAAATGTTAAACAAAAATTGAACAATTAATAACACATTTATTGCCCTTGTAAACTTACAAAAAAGTTATGAAATTTATTGAGTCCAAGTACTCGTACTCGTTAATATATGTCGTATTGAAATTAATATTCAAGTGTACAAGTTTAAATTGTGGATTGTTTGATTGATGATACTTAAAATAGAAGAAAAATAAATTTCAATCAAATACCATTTGTTTAATAAATAAAGCTCCGGGTAAATATGTATGTATGTATATACATATGTCTATTAAATTATTATTAATGCGATAAACAATTTCTTTGTATTATTACTTAAAAGTGTTTAAAACTTTATATAGATATACGACAGACTTAAGTTATTCGTCATCATTCATCATGTGTTAAATTACAAACTAAAAACAAACTAATTTTCAATAAATAATTTAAATATTCAATTTAGACAATGACGAAATGTTTCAGTGATGTGGATTCAGCTTAAACTTTAAAGCCTTATGAGCTAAATCTTGAAAATCAAACCTGAGTTTTTCCTAATACTTTGGGCTGTCACAAAAATTAGGCTGGTCACCCCTGTCATTTAATACATTGCTAAAAAAATAAATAGAGGCCCCAAAAACAACTATACATGCCGCTTACAAATAATCAAATCGACAGCAACAACATTAGCAGAAATGTAGTAAATAAGTAACAAGTAACAGACAATAACAAACAACAAGAACTGAAAGAAGTACATGCTAATATTAGCATGGCTTCATAAGAACTAAAAATAAAGGAAAGATATGGAATATACCTGAAATATCGGGAGGTTCGAGAGTATTGTTTAATCAGTCATATAAAAAGCACATCGATGCGGACAACAATGAGTTTAAGTGTTGTAGACTCAGCGAGTAGAGCTTATTGGTTTGAACCCGTTTTGAAGACAGTTTCGTACACTAATAACCAGTACAGTTGCAGCTAACTCAGTAAAGAGAGCTAAATGTGGATAACGTCTGGTTGAAAAGGTTGTGATCGAACCTAAGTTGTAATAACGATCGAGTAGGAAGATCTTTAGGTAGAAAGATCTGTCAACTAATTGTTGTTGTGTTTTTGCAAGTTGTAAACAGACAGAGTATTTAAGAATATAAATTAAAATTGCTCGTGAAAAGGTTATGAGCAGTGATGCACTAAACTTTGTAAATAAAGCATTATTAATTAAAAACCAAACAAAATTTATTTTATTTTAACTGCAACCTACGAACTCATAAATAAACGTTTTAAAAAGATAAAAATGTAAAAACGTATTAATATTCTAAGTTGGTTTTAAGCGACATGCACGATTTCGGTTTTCACATCACTAACTTTTCTCAAACAGCTCAAATATTTCCACCAGTTTTACAATATCTGCCCGAGAAGTTGTTTCACGGAAGTTTAAAGTCCTTTAGTTTTGTAAAATGTGACCGCAAAATTACATTTATTTTTTTTTATTTTAATAATTTCAATGCGTTATTGAAGCATATATCGCTTAGTTTTTATAAAGGGCCTAGTTATTTTTGTGATCTTTCAAGTAGTTACACGTTGACCCATAACAACTGTTAAAATAATGCTCTATTGAAATTTAAATTGAATGAAAAGAAACGGAACAGCTAAACCACCGAACCTGGAAGTTCTTTTTATTTTCAAAACTTCTATTCGTCGGCGATTCATCAAAGGCAAAATATTCGCACATATATCGGTTAAAATGTAATATATTTTTTCTAAATTATATTTCTCAGATTTCTTGCTTACTTTTTGGATTAGGCCCTGTCTTAATTGTTTAACCCTGCTGTTATGCTTGGACTATTTTAGTCAATTTCGTTTTTTGTTTTTTCTTTTGCTTTTACTACGGAACGGCTTAAAACGTTAGCTCGGTAGTATTTTTACATTTGATAACTTCTACGAAAGTTTCAGTGTTCTATGATGAACAGGAAGATAAGAAATTAAAACAATAAAAATCTTTGGTAAAGAATAATTTTGGTCTATTGTTGTTAATCGATTTATTTTTATGAATTAGGTTTACAAAGCAAGTGCAAAAACCAAGTTTCCCAATTAATGAAGAGGTATTTTGCAGATGCAGATGCACGTATATTTGAAGCAGCTGCACGTCCCCCATTTTATAACAGTTGATATTTTTAATATAACGCTAGCAGATGCTGCACAATGAAACCAATGTAATTTCATTGAAAGCAAATATTGATGTGAATTGGACTTTGCACATACTTATATCACAATTTTCAATCGACAGCCAGCCAAATTTTAGGACATATATACCATGTTTTACGGCCATATGTACCATAGCCTATAAAAAAAACACCTCAAAAAGCCACCAATTGTTCATCAATAGTTACATCTCTGCAACAGTTGTAAACATTATAAGATTAAGTTCCCAGCGATCCGACACATCTAGAAAGAGGAGCGAACTTACTGTTGCTTTGTCTCCGCCTTCAGGCCATAGAATCGCCGAAGTGGGTAGCACTTGAAATCAAATTAAAATTATCTTTGCTAGTATAAATACAATATGTATGAGTGGAAAAATTTTACCGAACTTTTCTCTTCCACACTTCCAGATGTGTTAGAATGATATTCTCGCCTTAAGTTTTTATGACACGTTGTAAAGGAGATAAACTCCATAGGGTTTCATTTCTTACTCCATACATCAACGATTATTTTAAAGAAATTTATCGCATGAATTTTATATTCATTATTTTCATCCAAATCCTACAAATTGAAATATCGGAGTTACAGAGTACAGTTGATATTGTTACGAAAATAAGACCGGGAACCTCTACGTTTATTAGTTCGCTAAAATAAACAAAAGCTGCAGGAACAACTATACATGATGTTTACAAATAGTAAATAAAAATAACACAGTAACAGCAACAACACACTAACAGCAAAGAAAACAAGTAACAGACAATAAAAAGCAACAACAAATACTAAAAGCTGAAAGAGGTAGATGTTTACACACGCATGGCTACAAAAGAACTGAAAAGAAATTAAAAGAAAGAAATAGATTCTACCTGAAATATCGAGGTTCGAGAGCTTTCCATGTATTGCTTACTGGGCCATATAAAAAATAAATAATAAAAGTAATATAAAAGTAAGTAAAGTAAGCCCAGCGAGTGCAGTTTGTGTGAAGAGAGTTTATAAGGAGTAAACTCGTGAAGTGACTCGTGAAGTAAAAAACCAGTTTAGTTGGAGCTAACTCAGTAAAGAGAGTTAAGTGTGGATAACCTCTTGTTAAAAGGTTGTGATCGAACCTAAGTTATAACTACGATCGGATTGGAAGATCTTTAAGTAGAGAGATCTGTTGTTGTTTACAAGATTGTAAACAGACGGAGTAATTAAGAATAGAAAATTGTTATTGCCTGTAGGATTTTTAATTAAAACCAAACACAAAATTTCTTTTTTTTTAACTACAATCTACAAACTCATAAAAACACGTCTTTAAAAAGGTAAAAACGTAACAATATGATAAACTAGACGAGAAAAATTGCAGAAATAGAACTTAAACTGCGTGAATTACAAATAAGTATTACTATAAAAGCATTTAAAACACTTTTTAGCCCTCATGAGCCCTTTTACCTAAGATTCGTAAGTTTTGTTTTTACCTAATAGCAGGGCTAAGATCACTTAAGAGGTATTCTATAAGCTCTGGATATGATTACGTGCTATTGCTACTTCATTATATTCCATTAGGCCTATACTTGTGACATTTTTAAATTTTATATCTTTAGTATTATAGTAAGTATTATATTTATATTCTTTAGTAAATTTCTTATTAAATTGTCTTTATTATTTGTATTATTTGCTGTGTATCGTCGTTCGAACAGGGTTATATCCGATTTATTTAATTAGAAGCTTCTCGGCCACAAATAGGAGAAGTTAAAGGCGCTTATTAATGATGGTACGGTATTCAACTAAATTGCTTTTTTAGAGCAACATCGCAGTATGGTATTTGTTTTATTTTGTTTTATGGTGCAGAACGCAGTGGACGTCCAAATGAGACTACAAAAAACATCAAAATTATTTACAAAATCGTTTCGAATGATCGAAAAGTAAAGTTACGTGTGTTATCTGACATAGTAGCGATATAAAAAAAAAGTGTTGGCTGAATATTGTATTAGCATTTTAATATGAGAAAGCTCTGTTCAAAATGAGTGCAGCGTTTGCTCACTGTTGATCAAAAACAAGAACGTGTTGATGATTCAAAACACTGGCAAAACTACATGAATAGAACTTTAAATCGCTTACACATTCACCGAATTTGCCAGATTTGTCTACCAGCGACTACTGACTGTTCGCAGATCTCAAAAAATGCTCGCCGGTAAAAAATTTCGACCGAATGAAAAGGTTATCGCTGGAAGGTTATTATTATAAGGCAAAAGATAAATCGATAGAGCGGCTGGAATAATTGCATTGCGTTAATGAATATAGCTATTGTTGAACATTGTTAGGCCCGGTATTTTTCAGCCCATGTGATATCGTGTGTTTGATTTAAGTTCAGTTGGCTGGCTTTTTTAGTTTCTTATTAAAAATTGTTATCCATATATTAACACATTATTCACATTATTCTGAGAATATTCTACTGTGTACTTAAAATATTTTTTACATACGCTCCTTTTTTTGGCATGCTGAGTTACAAACTCCTTTCCAATTAACATGCATCAGTTTAGACATTAATTTGCCATTTTAACTTATTTGCATTTAAAATTGAAGCCACGGATCAAAATGCGTTTTATTAAAAAAATAATATGTTGGTGTAATATACACATTATTACAAAAGTATACACACGATTCATACAATTGCAATTCTTATTTATATTATTTCAAAAATAAACAACCCATGGCATGAAAAATAATAATCGTGATAAAATTCAGAAATCTAAGCATTATAAAAAAGAAACAAAAATGTTGAACGAATATTAACAACGTGGTCCACGATCATTTCGAACGACAAACAGCTGACTTGCGGCACACTAATACTCTCTAGTCGAAAGAAAATTAATGAGAACGATAACTTTAGCATTTCAATACAAAATTGCGGCTCACTAAACCATTTTTCTAATATTCGTACGAACACAAGCGTCAATATCACTCACTTGCTTTAATTGTCGTTTGTGTTATGAAATGCACATTGAAGCTCTCTGGTGTGCTCTTTCTTACACATGGTTTCATAGCCAAGCGGTGTGGGCCCTTAAAAGGCTTCAGTTTGTAGAAGAGTTGGCAACCCACCAGGGTGTCACTGGGTATTATATTTAAGAAAATCCGGGTGGAGTTTCTTTATCTAAAGTTTTTTTTTGTAGTTTATTTACAACAAAAATAAGTGTAATTTACATATTGGAAGTACAAATTTATTTGTTCCATTTTTTACCTTAAAAAGATAACGAACTAACAAATTTATTAAATCACTGCTTACATCTTTTTCCCACATCTGAGCCAATTTCCAAATCCTGTCTCAGAAAAACTTCTCGTCTTTTAAGGCGTTATAACTTTAATGCCAATTTTGTATTTCTTCAAAGAAGGTTAAGATAAACTCATACCTCTTTGTACGGCCTAGATAGTTTCTGCAAATGGAGGCCGTAAATAGAAATGCCATTGAACGAGATGACTATGTGTTGCGTTTCTTCCTTTACACTTTCTTTCGTAGAACGTATTATTTGCACCTAAAACGATTGTATTCCAAATTTCAAACAGGCTGTTATACCGTGTGAGTATATTGTATCCGTTGTCACAGCCGACGAGTTCGGAATACGGCGACACTTTTGCAACATGTGGTCAGGTGTTGTCATGTAAGAGAATAACGTAATCATGTCTGCTTTATATTGCGGCCATTTTCTTAAAATACTGATTTAAACGAAATAATTTCAGTCTGCTTCGCTCACTTAGCTATAGCAGCTCATAGTACACAATGCTGCCTTGATCCTACCGACAGTGCAAAATTGCACTCTAAATACTAAAACAACGTGATTGTATAGGTCGCGCAACTTAAAAGTAAATTTAAAAAAAGCAAATTTTAAAAAAGTAAATTTAAAAACGCAATAAAACAAAAACGGTTTGAAATATTGCCAAATTTATTTATTTATTTTTTTTTTTTTTGATGGGAAGTACAATTGTTCCGGTTAAAAATGAAATTATATTTCACACAGTACCCCATTCGATTGCCCCATTATCTAGAACTTTTTCGAGCATATGGGGTCGCATCTCGGAAATAGAATCACGAATATTGGCCTTCAAATGCTCAATTGTCTCTGGTTTGTCGGCATAGCACTTGTCTTTAACGGCGCCCCACATAAAATAGTCCAACGGTGTCAAATTACAGCTTCTTGGCGGCCAACTGCCATCACCACTTCGGCTAATTAAACGCCCATCAAACGTTTGACGCAATAAATCAACTATGGCATGAGATGCGTGGCAAGTTGCACCATCCTGTTACAAACAAACATCGTTCACATCAATACCATGAAGAGGGAGCACAAACAAATGGGTTATCATTGCGAGATAGGTGTCTCCATTGACCGTATTTGTTACGAAATATGAAATGTTTGCGAACGGTGCTTCCCCTCCAAAAGTCGTACAAAACAGTCACTCACAGTGGGTGCACTGGCTTTTGTAAGACCACGTTTGTGTTATCTGAGCTCCAAATACGGCAATTTTGCTTATAAATGTACCCACCAAGATAAAAATGAGCTTCATACGAAAAAATTATTTTAAATGATGATAAATTTCCAATTTTCAACGTTTCTCAGAATTGAATGGCATAAGTTTTGCCAGATCCGAAATAACAGCTGGTTCAGATTTAAACTTTTAATTTGCCCACCCTATATAAACAAACAAAAAATATTATCGATTTGAACGAAATTTGTATTTATAAAACCGGTGGGTTGGATTCTTAAAGAAACCTGGGCTTTTGTCAACCCTGGTTTGTAGCCACAATCGCATAAAAGAAGCAAAAAATATTTTCATAAATTTTTATTTATTTATTTATTAATTTATCTGCAGATAAATAATTATCAAAAATAAATAATTAAAAATAATATTTTATACGAATCAAAAAACAAGAGACGTTATTCTTAAAAAAATAAAAGGGAGTGTTTAATTTGTATTTTTTTTTTTAATAATGTTACGAAAATGAAAATGCTAAAGACAAAATTCACCACGTCAGAGCTTATTATGAGCTTTTAGCTAAAAATGTATTGGCTTGTGTCAAGGCTTAAAAACTTCTAAGATTACCTGCACTAATTAAGAGTGCTGCCAACTGCATGGATCGGTTACTTTTTGTGTTATTTTAGAACATTTGAATTAACGGCGAATAATCGAAGATTCATGTCCGTACTAGAACATTGTAAACTAAAATGAAATACTATAAAAGCGGCGAATTGCGGCTGTTAAGCTAGTTGGTTTTGAATTGGCTGTCAAGAAGTAAAGTCTGTTTAAGGCGCAAATAAAAAGTGTTTAAAAAGTGTTAAAACGACTAAAACGTTAACTCAATATAAACGAAGTTAAACGTTTTAAAAAGGTTAAATCGTAACAATAATAACAAAATTCAAGTCAATACATTTTTAAGTTTGTACGAATACGGGTTTTTAATACTGTATTTTAGTTTGTTGACATTTATTATTGGCAAGTTCCAATGGTACCACGGTTACATCATTCATTGTATTTACATTGTCTATACTTAAGCGCATATTTTCGTTCATTGGCGACCTATTTATGGAACTTCTATATGCCAATCCAGTTATATATTTGGATTCCGTTTAATGTATAAAGCCAAACGAACGAACGATAAATCGTAAGGAAGTAAGTGACTACCTTTCGTTCGAACTTATTTTCTTTTGACATCATGCGAGAGGCTGTAAATATAAAAAAGCGTACGGTTTCAATATATATTATAAAACAATAACTAAAACTAAAATTAAACAAACAATTTTGCAGTAACCTTTTATTAAAAAAAAAAAAATGAAAATGTTCAGTCGTAAGCAAACTTTCGTAAGACTGTGCACTTCTCAAGATACAACCCAAAGCCATTGTGTTTTTCTTCTTGTGCAATCAATAAAATCTAAGTAATTTTTAATTGGATGATGTTCAACAATGTTGTCAAGTACAAATTAGTACAAGTTTGTAATTATAAATTATTTGCATGTTGCTATATTTACATTTTATATCTAAATCTTTGTTCTATTCTAAATTCTAAGAAATTACCATTGGCAACGCAACGACATTTATTTACCACTAAAATAAACACAAAATTAGTTAAGATAACGCAAATGTAAAATGTATATTTGCAAAAAGAATATTTAAATATTTTATATTGAATTTTTAACAAATGTTTAGTTAATTTTAATTTTTTATATGAGAAAGCTCTAAAATATTTCAAAAAATTTAGCGTTTTATTTCAGCTGAGGCATTTTTAAGTCTTCTAACGACAAAGAAAATAATTTTTTATTATATTTTACTAGTTAAGATTCGACATGCTTCGGTACCCATATCTTAATTATTATTTTGTAACATTTTAACCTTTTTAAAACGTTTGAGTTCTTTTAAATTGCGTTAAAATAAAATAAACACCACTTTGTTGTTTTTTACAGTTTTTTTTTATTTACTATACCATAGCTTTTATACAATTTATCTTAATACAATCGTTTAATATTCGTTTATACAACACTTTTATTTCCGCTTAAACACGACTTTATTTTATGACAGCAAAACGATAACGAACTTTCGTGTAGGTAAAGCAACCTCTTTATATACCTAATTGTTGGAAAGTTCCGGCAATGTCTCATATCCTTTATTTTATATCCGTTAATTCAAATGTAACGTAAAGATGGTCGAATTGGTAGTGTTGCCAGTAAAGCATATAAGTACGGCATTGACAGGGTGACACCAAACTACCAAATATACCAAAATTAAGATATTTTTATTTTCGCAATAATATTAAATATTATCTTAGTTATTATTCTTACCATATTTATGCATTTTATCCTCTTCCGGTTCAAATCCAAATATTTCAGAGAGCCTATAGTTCATTCCAGAAATATGCTATGGAATCTGATATTTATTTATATACAGTCTTTAAGCAAACACACATTAATTTGTATATAGTGCGTGTATAGCAAAGCAAATTAAATTTTAATAATATCTTATTGTTCAAAACGCTTTAAAACTATATTTTTCTAAAAATCGCTTAAATATAAACATATTACCAAAAGAAAACAAAGTAGTTGTTGCGTAAAAAGTTAACGGCATCGATAAGTTCGTATTATTTTACAAAATTTAGTTCAAAAGAACTACAATAATTTTAATTTTCTGTTGAGTTTCTATGTTGAGACCACATCCTGCTTAATTTCGTTTAGCATACTGTAAAACTTAATGGAAGGAGTATTATGGCTTAGGTGTGCTTCCCCAAAAGAAGAGTCTGCAACTTAGTAAAAATCAATGAAAATAGCGCAAATAAGATATCTGCTGAAAAAGGTAAATTAAGGGCGATTGTCTTCTAACACCACAACTATCGTGAATACATATTACGCATTGCAAAGTATTTTTTTTTTTTTTAATTAAAAACCAAATATGGCAATGTTTGTCTCAATTATGAGATTTGAACTCCAATAATTAAAATCTCTTTAAGTAGAAATACTATCGACATAAGCTTATGAACAAGGACACAGTTTAAATGAACAAGGGTTCCTTGAGAAACATTAGACAAATAGTACACTTTTATAATTTCATGTAGGAGTTTCATTTAATATGTTTGATTTTTATATTTTTTTTAATTCAATTGTCGCTTGTAAATTATACTTTAATTTATAAAAAATCTGTCAAAACTTAATTTTTTCTATGTTGTATACGGGGTGGCTGATGAAAGGCACTAACAAAAAAAATGTAACAACTTTTTTTTCTAATTGTGTTATTCGTTATATTTTATTTTTGATATTTTAGATCGTTATTTAAATTTAGTAGAAATGCAAAATTTGGATGATGAAACTCGCCATACCTCTTTGAAGAAAGCATTGTACTAAATATCGTTATTAATAAATATTTTAGGAATTTTTTTTTTTCTGAAATGCTCCAAAACATAATTCTTTTCAGTTTTTATGGTTTCAACAAGATGGGGCAAGTTCACACCTTGCCACGACCGTTATGGCGGAGTTACACCGAAAATTTAAAAATAAAATTACACTGGTCTACAGAAAAAACGCCTTTAAATAAAACTATATGAAATATAATGATTTTTAAGCGTCGAATTCAAATCCATTTTCAGTTTTTTTACATCGGGCTCAAATTGTTTTTTATGGGCGTGGCAATTTTTTCGCCCAAAGTATGGTAGTTATGTCAATATATTTCACTATAACTTGAAAATGACTTAATCGATTTTGATGCAATTACCACCAAACGCTTAGGAACAAAATTTTCGACTTTCTTAATGTAGCGAAATTCATCAGCCACCCTGTATGAGTTTTTAAAATATCTCAAATGCGTTTTTATTCTTATCAACACGATCGTATTTGTTAAGAATTTATATTTAAAATTTTTGCATAGTATAGGTAAGCAAGGACAGCGACTATTTCAAGATATGGCGAAAGTCGAAAGACGAAATTAAATATTTTGGGACGAGGACATGATGAGTGACTCCAAAGCGTAAAATACATTCTATGTTTTCACTTTTTATTGAATAAAATAGAAAAGAACAAGAGACCAGAAAGGTCCATTGTAGAATAAAGAAAGGACATTAACTGTTAAAAATTATAAAAAAATATTTTATGCAATATCTCAAAAACTAGAACCAATAGTAAAACATAGAGAGCATATTTGAATTCAGCACACCAAATCTCTTAAGAAATAAGTTTTAGTTGCTCTGATCTAAAGTCGTGTATATTTATGTTATAAATAAGAATTTTAAAAGGAGCTTTGTTAACCATAAAATATATGTATTTTAACTAATTTGAATTTAAAGCTCAAAACAAAATATTTCTATGGATACGACTATTGTTTTTTCTTACTAAAGCTGGGATCACACGATTGACTCAAATACACCAATCTGATACAAATTTTATCATGACAAATTCTGTAAAAATTCTGTATTCGTACGGTTGTCTTATTTTCTACAAAATTTAATGCCACAAAATGGCGCGAAACGATGTACTGACAATAATTGTCCCAACGCTGTCACACGATTTTTCTAGCTTACGGCAACTCTGTGAATCAGCTGTTGTGGTAAATTAAATTTATTTATTTTATTTTTTTTAGTGTTCAAAATGGTTCGTTCTTTAAAAAAAAAAAAAATTGCGTCCTCTTTATTTATATTGAGGTCATTTAGTGAACAAATAAATAAAAAGAAATTTAAAAAAAGAAAAGAAGAAATGTGTGGGTCGGAGATTGGCGCGCAAGAAGGGCCAATGATGGTACATATGAGAAAACATTTCAATAAATTAAGAAAAAATTAATTCACTAAAATACGTATTTATTTAAATTGGTATATAATTACAAATTATACTTAATTCTCTAAAGTAAAGATGATTTGTTCTATAAAAAATGAAAATTGTATCGGCTTTGATACCAGGTGTTCGCTTGATGAAAAAAAGTAAAAATAATGAAAAAAAGAAATGGTGGAAGTTTGTGATGTAATTTACATACAAATAATTTAAAAAAAGCATATTTTAAGAGATGACAATTGTAAATACCTTATAAACACGTGTTTTTTCAGAAAGAAATCAATTAAAAAATAAAAATCGGTGATTATTGTCTTCTTCAATTGCCACAAAAGAATACTATAAATTTTCGCACCAGGGTTGCATTTGATTGGGAAAAATAAGCACAATAATATTGTGAGTTGCCGTGTGAGAAAAAAATTGTATAATCACACGATTGGCATAAAAAAACACTAATTATTGGTGCATTACGACAATCGAGTGATTCTACCTTTAGTCATTAAAAGACTAGGGATTTTAGTAGAGGAAATCTTTTGAAAGTGTAGAGAAAAATCAGATTTATTTTGGTAAGCGTAGGCATTTAAAAAAAAAAATTGGTAACACTGGTTCATGCCTCAAAAAAAGGAACAAACGAACTTACATTCATGCATACACACATTCATTTTTATATATAAGATGTCAAATTGCTATGATACATTGTAGTAGAAGCTCCTACACATTTGAAACTCGGAAAAAATGAACAAAAGTTATAAACAAACAAAAAACTAAAAAACTTTCAGTTTAAACTTTTATAAGTTTATCTTTTTTCGTTTACCTGTCAATGATAATAAAACTGGTTGTTTGAAAATGGACACTGTGGAATTCTCTGTCTTTTTTTAAATGTTTGATTTTGTAAGCATTGACAAATCTCTTTAGTTTTCATAAAATATCCTGTTGGTGTGTATGAATTTTGTGTTATTATTTGCTACACTATTGACAAGTCCATTTGTCTTATAAAGTTTGTAAGAATTTGTTTTCTTAGTGGTGGGAAAAAGGAATGAAAGTGTTTATACACAATTGATTTGAATTTATTCATATCGCATGTCAAGCCGCTGAAGCGGTTGTGAAAAAGGAAATTATTAAAAAGAAAAAAGGAGTACTATGTGATCATCAGTAATCAGTTGCTTTATTTCGTTATATAATTGATAGAATCATCAACAAACACGTCATATGGCAACGATGCTCCAATAAATCCTGTGTGCATTCAAGAAGATTCGAAATTGACTTTGCAGCAACGGCATATCCAATTTTAGGTCAAATATAGTATTGGTCAGTCGGGGAGAAGTATATTTCACAACGTTTAACAATACCGAATCTTTAAAATGCGTTTTTCTACACATTAAAAATGTGATCGTTCTAGCGGAAATCATATTGACTTGTTAGGGTCAGCACATCGAAAGCTTCCTCAATATTTATATTATTGGTACCCACAGTTGGCTCGTCATGATTACTGCCATCATGTCTATGTGTCTAAATTTCAGATCGCATGGTATTAAGTATAAGTCTATCCCAAGATAAGTCAAGGTTATTAGACTGCACTCTGTATGTGTAGTGCTGAATTATTTCTCACGGCTTGGTTACTATCTAAATCTCCCCTTTATCAGCGACGGCATTAGCTGTAATGCAACTACATCTTGGTTGTATGCGAGTGTCTTTTCTACCATACCACAGCTGTGATGCAACTCGTAGTCCAATTACTAACCTAAATCCCAAGTTCTGAAGAATTCTAGTACCCGTGACGCCAGAATTAAGAGTCCGGATGACTTTGAAGTTCCTACCTATTCTACTCAAGTACTAGAATATCTAGGATGTGTAAGATCCATAAGATTGTAAATAAGACCATAGTGAAAAAACATTATTGAAGTGTTGAATGAAAGCATATATTTAATAGTCGCTTTCAATAACGAATTGATATGATCGAGTCATTTTAGGGTTATTAAGACATTCATTATTGAGCAATGCACACGATTCGTGGTTGTTGGTTACGTTAACTTGTTCGATCACGTAAGCAGTTATTTGATCCTTGTCATGTTGATTGTCAATAGATTGTAAGGAAAATCAAATTATTTACTAATCTTACCTGTTTTCAAGATTGCGATCGGTATAATTTGCCAAAAGGTCAACGAATCATTAAAAATTTATTTAATTAACCATGTTACAAAATAAGGTTGGGCACCCCAGCGTTTATTACATCGGTAAAATAAATAAACAAAAGCTGCAAGAATACTATACGTGCTGTTTACAAATAACCAAATCTACAACAACAAACATTAGCAGAGATAAAGTAAACAAAACTAACACGGCAACAACCATAATTAAGCAGCAAAGAAAACAAGTAACAGACAATAAACAAGCAACAACAAATACTAAGAGCTGAAAGAGGTAGATGTTTACATACGCATGGCTACAAAAAAACTAAAAAGAAATTAAAAGAATGAAATGGAATCTACCTGAAATATAGAGAGGCTTGACAGCTTTCGATGTGTTGTTCACTCAGCCATATAAAAAACATATCGGTGCGAACAACAAGCACTTTATTGGGTGTAAACTCAGCGAACGTGTTATTGGTTTGAACTCAGTGTAAGAGAGTTTAGTGTGGTTAAACTCTGGTTGAAGAGGCTGTGATCGAACCTAAGTTGTAACTACGATCGTGTTGGAAGATCTTTAACTAGAAAATCTGTCGAGTAATTGTTGTTGTTTACAAAGTTGTAAACAGAAAGAGTAATTAAGAATACAAGTTGTTATTGCTTGTAAAAAGGTTACAAGCAGTGGTTCACAAAACTGCGTTGAATAAATGATTTTAATAAAAAAAACCAAACACAAGATTTATTTTATTTTAACTACAATCTACGAACTCATAAATACACGTTTTTAAAAAGGTAAAAATGTAACAATAATAATATTGGTTAAGTTTAATATTAGCTTGGATAAATGCACAATAACTATCTACCACTGTGTCAATTGCAGTAGATATCACCTGCACATTTACAGACCATTTGCTCTAAAATTTAAGGAAACTATGCATGAACTAATTAATTTCCTAATATTCATTTAACGAGCCATATATGTTATTGCGAAAATAATAACACTAGCCAACAAGGTTTTGGACTGGAGCAGCCAAATGTCTTTACTGGGGTAATATGGTGGGCTGAATTCGAATCTGTAATTGGTTTTTCTCTGTCACGTCACATTTTCGATATACAAAAAAATGTTTATATTCATTTTTGTTACATAAAAAATCTTTAGTTTATTTAAAAATCAATGATTTTTCAAAAGTGATTGGCGTTATTTGAACGTCGTTTTTATTTTGTTGGTTCGGTTTCATGTATTAGAGTCCAGCAATAACCTCCCAGCATGCTTTAGTCCCGAAATTCATGATAATTTTTTTAAATTTTCATTAAATCTAAGTGAGCACGCTCCCTTGTTTGTCGCTCACCGCACCTAGGTTTTGTGGAAAAACATCTAAATGCGAAAGAAGAAAATTTATTTTGACATTCGTGTACCTAATTCGTGATAAAATCTAAATAATTCAGCAACAATTTGTCTATAGTTTTCACTCTTATTGTTCCTAAGAAAACAGTTCACAATGCTCTCGAAACATTTTCAGACTGCATATTCTTTCTCCAATAAACATTATGAAAAATTTTCATTATTCAATAGCTTCCTGATCTGAGGGCCAACAAATATGCCAATGACCTAAAAATTGGTTGGTTGACTGATTAATTTACATGGTCTTTACTATATATATATGCAAAGAAATTTAAATGACACCTTAAGCTCACCACAGATCTTCCACTAATTATCGATGTATTTGAGTAATGTCAAAATTTCGGTCATTGATTAGTATTTTTTCTTTCTATTAATGGCATGAACAATCGGTATGTATAGTTTTCCATTTCCATTATGCAAAAGAAAAGCCTTTAAATATATATATACTTAGAGCCATCAATAAAAAATCTCCATTCAGTTTCACCATATGCCTGGTTAATTATTTGAAATAAACCATCAACACCAGTACAGTATAGAAAAGAGTATTTCTTTTCAAAATATGCAACCAATTCCAAGCTTCTATCTCCATAGATTGTTACTTTTGTCACAACTGTAAGATGCTTCCACTGCTACATGCATGAAGCTAGTAATTTTGCTTCTTGCTTCGTTAAATGTATATCCCGAATTAGATCATTTAGCTCTGCTTGAGTCACTAAATGGCGTTCATCATCAACCTTATACAAACTATTACTGCTGGTGGACGATGCTTAGGACTCACTGCTCGTAGAACTGAGAAGGACTAGTAATGGATCATTTAGTAGACGTTAAACTGGTTTGGAAACCGATGAGAAATTCGCGCAAGTAATATTTTTTCGATTTTTTATATTAAATACAGCGATGAATCAAATAATAGAAAATTACGCATTGCACAGGTCCATTACTTTTTCTCTCTCTCGATAAGAGTATGCGTGACGTAGGCATAGACCTTTTTGTTTTGTTCTAAAAGCAAAATAATATATTTTATATTAAAATATAAAATAAAATGATCAATAATTAATTATAAACAAAAAATGCAATAAAGATAATAAAATTAAATATTAAATTGAGGTGTTCGGCTATAATATGTATAATAATAAAATTTTGTACCATAATTTTCTTTTTTTTTATTGTTTTCTTATTAACTTATTAAGGCACAGCATTGCCTTGTTCTCTTTAACTGCGTTTCACGCTTAAGCCCTATAGTTTTTTCTTAAAAATTTAAACTGATATTTGAATCAAATCTAGTTGACGTGTTTTTAAGGCTTTTTCTTATAAAATAATGTTTTAAAAACTTAATTTTCGTGCTTTCAAAGCTTTGACAAATAATTTTAAAAAATTATAACAATTTTTAATCAAATTGTTTCGCCAAGAGTTAAGTCCGCAGCGGGTAGCATAATGATGTGTGGCTGTATGCAAATAGATGTGGTAAGCAAATGTGTTATATTTTTGGGAAGAATAGACGCCAAACGTTGATATTTTGCACTAATGTTTCTATGAAAGTTTAGAAATTTGATTCAAAAGTGTTCCGGACATCATTTTTAAGCTTGGACCTAATTTTCGGATATAAAAGTAATAGAACATATATAGGTTAAGGTTAAGCGTGCGATTTCAATTGCATTGTAGAGACTTAAACAAAAACGTATCCAGGTAATAATTATGTCAAAACAAAAATATATAAAAATCAATAATGAATGTGTTTTAAAGTCAGTCTTTTTATGAATTTTTTAGTATTATTTAAAAACTAGCGCCTCTAGTGCAAATTCCCATTACAACAAATTACAATAACAAAAATATACCGACAAAATTTGTTGACATAAATTATGTATATTTAATTTAAATTGGATTTAATAATATTTTTTTAATTAATCGCAGTCGTTGTGCGTTAATAAAACCTAAACTGATTTTAAAGTATATTTATTTACAATTTTTTATGCGAAAAATTTCTTAAAATTTTTTTCAAATATATTTTTTTTAAATAATTTTTTATTTTTATTTTTTGATAAATACTAACTTATTTACCAATTTCAAATAAATTTTTTTTATGTTATATATGAAAAATAAAACATAACATTCTTTTGCCACAATTTTCCTTAAAATTTTAATAAATACAGACAATTTTATTCTATTGTGACGTACATGCGCAGTAGAAAATTATTTTGAAAACCTGTCGGCATCATCTTTGTTTAGTGCTTCATGAAATCTAGCAACTTGTGTTAAAAGAAATAATAATCGGTTTGGTGGTTACTTGTCTATCTCCAAAGTACTGGAATTGAAAAACGGAAATAGATCTTATTACCATTTGACCGATTGTAAGTATAAAACAGTTCTGCAACTATTGCAAAACATTGTCGGTGTCCACGGTTTGACCCAGTTTCTGACAGCAAAACCAGAATAATATAAATATTCATGTTTTAATGATTCTGATATTGCATATCCCTTTTTTCCAATCAAATATTCACCACACACAAACCAAAAATAGCCTGAATCAGTAACACACGATCTCCGTGACATGCCTAAACGCTACTATTATGAAGATTTGGAATGAATGTGGGCTTCTGTTGATTTAATAATTGTGAAATTGTAGCCCGTCAATTTTTGTTTTGTTTTTGTTTTTTTTTGTTTCCAATTTTGGAAACCTGTGTAATAATGTATGTAATTTATACAATTATGTACTGATTTTGTAATTGCATGTAAATCTCTTTTGTTTAAAATTAAACACCATTCTATACAATTTCATTTCTTCGTAATTTCAATATTTAAATTTAATATTTAGTTAAATGTTTCTACATGAGTAAAATTTAACATATTGGTGTTCGTTGCTTCTTGTCTAGGAAGCAAAAATTAGTAGTTTGTTATCTGAAAATGTTTGACAATGTTAATAGAAAATTTAAAATGCCATTCTAAAGCAAAGAGAATAAAGCGATGGGAATAATAGGATTGTTTTAAGGGAGAAATTTGAACATTATGTTCTTTGTGTTACCTACTCAAAGTTTTACCGATTTTAATATGAAATTCTCTATGACATTCAGCATATACTTTATTCCGATTTCAACCCATTTCAATATTATGGTAACTTTTTAATTTGTTTATTTTAGAATCGGCATACAATTACAATTATTATAACTATTACTTCTAACTGAGATCATAATGATCCACGTGGTAAGCAGAATCTCTCTGACCGACTAGCACACCATGCACTAGCCTACCGAACCACTAATTATGGCCAACTTTTTCTAAACTTATTTATTTTTAATCTTATACATAAAAATTAATGTGTGTTTGTATGTTTATGTGAAATCTATAGACAGCTAAACAGATGAACCGCTTTTCTTGAAGTTTTTGTAGTGCATCTCTGTATGTCTAGAAGAAACTATAGACCATATAAATTTCAGAAATTCAAACTGGGAGATGCCATGCCCATAGGGAGTAAATATTTACTTTTTTATATGCAGAGAACAGCAATTAAAGCTTCGCACAGCGTTCTTCGTATTTTGAAGAAAAAAAATCATCATTTTTTAATGCAAACATTTTATTACAAAAGCATAAAAATAACAATAATCAATTCAAAAAAAAGCAGATGTCATATTGTAACGGGTGATTTTTTTAACCGTTTGGGTTTTGAAATTTGCAAAAAAGAAAACAGAAAATTTGCAAAATTAAATGAAAATTTATTTGGAGCCCTCGGCAACGTCATATGTGGCTCATCATTTTAACTGGTATCTCACCAATAGCAGTTATAATGTTGTTCATGGCTGGAATTATAGCTGACTTGCCCTGTACACAAGAGACTCCTAAGAGGTTTATGGTATCGCATGCCGTGTAGCATGAGACACTGTCTTGTAGAAACCACATGTCAGCCAAGTCCCATTCTTTCGTTTTGAGCAAAAAAAAGGTGTTAACCTAGTTGGTAAACGTATGGGAGTCCTATTGACTGTGACGTTGAGATTTTCATAGTTTTTGATCCAATGATGACGCAAGCTCACCAACCGCACAAAACAGTGCTTATTTCAGGGTACATTGGCAGCTCTTGAACTGCCTCTGGCTGCTCTTCATGCTAAATTCGGCAATTCTGTTTGTTGATATACCCAAGAGCTTAGTCCCTGAAGATAGTTTTCGATACGAGACACATTTCTTACGCAGCATGAATTTTGTTAATAAAATTCAAAGATTTGCAAGCATTATTCGTTTTTTAGTCTATTCATGGTAAAATGGTAAACACCTTGGGGCATTTTTGGCATTTTCACATGTCGCGGATATTTTTTACACTAAATAAAATCATCATTATCAGCATCAGTCGTTTTTGAGACTTTGGATCAAAATTCTTTACAACTACGATTATCTAGAGTTGACAAGACGAAGTTCTCTAAACTCGAAATCAAAATCTTGAATATCTTCCTCATGAAGTTTTCTATTATTCCTGTCAAAGAAGGTACATTTCGACTTATAATTTTTAGAGGGTCAAGACATAAAAGCTTAAACGACATCGTAAAAAAGAACAATGTTTCTTTGTATTGACATTCAGGGATTTGTTTTTTTTTTCATCGTGTTTCCACCTAAAAAGTTTTATTGAAACTAATTATATAAATGTTTATACATACAATAGTATGGTTGTAAACGTAAAGGTATTACCTTTTCGTACTTAATACTTATGTATTTGTATTTTTAAAATTTACAAACCTTTATAAAAATAAAATTTTTCATTTTACAATTAAATTTCTTCAAAAATGCTTTTTAAGTTATTCTTTTGGACGCAGAAACAATAAAATATTTTTGTGCAGGTTAGACACAGGGTACATACATATATACATACATAGTAAACAAAAGAAATAAACTACAAACTACTTCAAATAAATTATCGTAATTTAAAAAAATAAAAATTCATCAGAAAAAATCATCATATAATCAGTCATATTTTGGTAAAAAAAAAAGTCATCAAAAATATGATAAAATCATCATTCTGGCATCACTGGCTTCGCTTTTAAACCACATCAGCCTAAAAGCGGGAAAAGATTTAATAAAACGGGTATTGAGCAAAGAACACCGGGTATACAGTGGATAACAGTTATAGGTTCAGACACTCATATGTTACTTAAAAACGCATGAAATCCTACAAAATATATGGAAATCAACCTGCTTTTCTACCAAAATTATTATGATTCAATTAAATGGCAGAAAAAATATTCTTTTTTTCAATTTTAAGTTGATTTAAAGTTTTGCCCAATTTCGTCAAAATAGTCAATGTATCCACTTTTGCCCGTTTAAATTTTCGTTATCTGGCATCAAAATAAAAAGTAAAATAACAGTTATTTTAATTAATTAAGTTCATTGTCTGATAAATTAAACAAATACCTTACGACAATAGCAAATTTTTTAATTCTTATTAAAAATACAAGAAAAAGGAAAAATATTAGCGGATAAAGCGCAAAAAATTTGCAATGAATATTGCTTGGGCAAAAACACCTAAAGACTGCACGCAGGGCGCTTAAAAGAACTGGACTCAATTCAGCAAAAAGGAAGAAAAACAACACTGTAGGAAAAAAATTTAAAACCACCGCTAGAGTTCTAAAACTGAAGCATGGAATTCTGGAAAGGGGTTATATGGTCAGATGAAACCAAACTATATCGTTTTCAGTCGAGGAATACTACCGGCACCGTTCTTATGAAACCCTTAAAAAACACGAAGTAAAATAAACAATGAAGCACAGGGGTGGAAGCTTATTTGTTTGGGCCTGTTTTGCTTTGTAGCACCTTGGTCCAGTGGTAAAAGTCTAGGGAAAAAGAAGATTATCTTTGAATCTTAGGTGATAATTTACCCGGAAGAAGAATTTGTTTTTCAACAGAATAGGGATTCCAAACATACAACTAAAATCGTTAGGAATTGGCTGTTAAATAAAAATTTTCAAACAAGACAGTGGTTAGCACAGAGCTCAGATCTCAACCCGATCTTAAACTTATGGGCTTTTCTGAAGAAACATCTTTCACGATACTATAATGTGCAGTCAAATATTCCGAAGCATACCGTTGAAAACTTGATCGAAAGTATGAAAACACATGTCAGAAGCATGATAAACGCAAAAGGGCTCGGAAAAAAATATTGGAAATTAAGAAAAAATGTTTTTTTTTTTTTTTGAACGTGCAGAACTGGATACTTTGGTCTTATTTATCAAATTGCATTAATATTTTCATATTCTTTTCTTTAATTATTATTTTATTGAATAATTTAAATAAAAATTTGAAATGATTTTCCTTTACTGTATGTATTTTATTTCGGTTTTAAATCTTTCTAAACAAATATGTATGCACAGTGTTCGCCACTGTATATGTCTTATACGGTTATAAAAATTAATGCCCAATTAGTCTAGAAGTAACGTAGACGTTACGAATCAGCTGATACAATAACTAAATGGAGAATACATAAAAATGGTTAGTTGTTCTGTAGCGAACGTAACATAGACGTGGTGTCTCTGTTTTCAACAGTGTTTTTCTAGGTTATTACTTCACACACAAGACCAGCTGACATAAAATTGTGACCATTAATTAGCGTTGATATAAAAGTGTAAACAAAGAATTCGCGTTTAAATGAAGTATATAAAGAAAAATTTTAAAGTGTGTTTTTAAATTATAATTATTAAATAATAGTATATTTGAATAAAATGGATAGTGAAAAATTACTGTTGTTGGTGCAAGAGCATGTATTAATTTATAATTTATTTGTTTGTTTATTTTTTTCTTTTGTTGTTTAGAAACACACAGTTGAAAACAGCTGACACGTTTTTTCTTCACAAACTAATCACACGTTTGATCACGTTTTGATCACGTTACTTTTACGTTCCGTCTGTGTTACTTTTAGACTAATTAAGTCTTTAATGGGTATTTATTTGAAGGCTATATACAGCTATATAGCAAATTATATAGTATCCATCTGGAAGGAACTATAGGCTATCTTAGATGTTTGGATTTAAGCCGAGAATGAATAAAATGGGGAAAAAGTGGTAACTAAGATAGTAGGTCAGATAATAATTTATACGACAAAAGTTATTATATTTATTACAAAGAAATAGAAAATTCACATAGTGTGTGATATTTACATTTAAATCCAACCAAATAGCGTTTCTTTGCCTAGTCGTTTTATAAATATATATTTTTTTTGCCAAATTTGGATCACATTACATACTACGTAGCGTACCATTTCGTTAGTGTATGCATACCCTGATGAATATAAAAATTTTAGTAAATATTGATAAGATCTTAGTAGAACCATTGAACTGAAGGTATAATCCACTATCTTGCGTATTAAACACGAAGTCTTTATAAATGACGCAGAACACACTTCTTAACCGATTCATAAAATTTTAACGCCATTTGGTAGCTAACATATCCAAACTAAGGTAGTCAAAAAAAAAAAATAGGTCAAACTATTGCTTACTGTGGCAAGTGGCAAGCTGCTATACACAAATGTTTTTTTTATTTAAAAATAAGTGATTTTTTTTTTGTTTTTTTTTATGAAAAAGAAATGGTTACGACTCGCAAGCTATCACAGACAATGGTCTACTTTTTTTTTGCTAGGTTGGTTATTGTTATCCTTAAATAATTGTAGGTCGCTACAGTCCTACCATTAAATTTAGGTGAGTTCTAAAATATTTATTAAACCCTTATATTTTGTATCATTTCAACTTTAGTGGAAGATGACTTATAGGGAACAAAAGGAAACAAGAAAAGTAAAACACCCATGGATAGGAGAAAGTGCTCCCTTTTACTCTATGTATACTTTTGCTGCCGTATTTTGCCGTCTGTAGAAAACTTTTTCATTTTAATGAATTTACGCCAGAAAAATTTAATATGCGTAAAATTTGTGCTTTAGGTATTTCATAGTTAACAGCAGATAGTGATTATTTTTTCTGCTGACAGTAATGATATTTGCTTACAATATACACAACATGTTATAGGAAAGGCTTATAAGGAAGTGACGTTTGAACACAAACTCAATTGTTAAAATATACTTCAACAATAGCAGTCGCAAAAAATAATATTTATTTACAAAAGAATGGAGAGCTTCAGTTATATAGAATTGGCCGAAGAATATTTTAGAAACAAAAATGAGAAAGACGTCCTTAATAACATTAAAATAAAATTAAACTTAAATTCGTGTAGCACGGAGATACAAGTGCAATTATCTAACTTCATCAAATCATTAAAAAAAAGAACGCTGCAAAGAAGTTAAATATAGTAAACAACATTTTTCTTTACGTAAAGCAAACTGGTTAGAAGGCCAAGTGACTGTCGCATCATAACAAACAAAAATTGGTCTGGAGAAAAAAAATAACAATTAAAGATCTTATAGAGAGCACAACACCTGAAAAATGTTTAAGAAATCTCACAAAATAAAGATCTATTACTATGTTATTGGCAATGTAAAATCCGCTCATCTCTAGTATTCGCCATCAATGAAAAGTGGAACATCAGAATTTAGATGGAGAAATCAAAGAACTACTACAGAACATAAATAATTCAGAACAGAGTTTGGGATGTTTGCAACCAATATTCGTATCAAATGAATAATAATTATAGATACCAAATTGCATCAACATATATATTGTTACGTTTTTACCTTTTTAAAAACGTGTTTTTATGAGTTAGTAGATTGTGGTTAAAATAAAATAAATGTTGTGTTTGGTTTTAATTAAAAATCTTTTATTCAACTCAGTTATGTGCACCACTTGTAATCTTTTTACAAGCAATAACAATTCCTATTCTTAATTACTGTCTGTTTACAACTTGTAAACAACAACAACTACTCGATAGATCTTTCTTCCTAAAGATCTTCCAACTCGATCGTAGTTATAACTTATGTTCGATCACCACCTTTTCAACCAGAGGTTATCCACACTTTACTCTCTTTACTGAGTTAGCTCCAACTAAACTAGTTTTTTTTTACTTCACTACTTGCTTCACGAGCTTACTCCTTATTAACTTTCTTCACACCAATAACACATTCGCTAAGTTAACTTTACTTAAACTGATTATTGTTCGCATCGATGTGCTTTTTATATGGCTGAATAAACAACACATCGAAAGCTCTCGAACCTCTCGATATTTGAGGTAGATTCCATTTCTTTCTTTTAATTTATTTTTAGTTCTTTTGTAGCCAAGCGTATGTAAACATTTACCTCTCTCAGCTTTTTGCATTCTTTGTTGCTGTTAGTTTGTCGTCGTCGTTGTTGTTGTTGTTGTTGTTGTTGTTGTTGTTGTTTTTTATTGCTGTGTTATTTTTATTTAATTTTTATCTCTGCTAATAATGTTTGTTGTTGTCGATTCTGGCTGTTTATAAACATCATGTATAGTTGTTTTTGCAGCTCTTGTTTATTTATTTTAGCGGTGTAATGAACGCTGTGGTGCCCAACCTTATTTTCGTAACAATATGTATGTATCTTAGAGACCATTTTATAGGAAAATATGCAATTTCCATATACGACTTACCATATCTCCGACATTTGGGAAATCATTTTTTTCGTTCCCGGTTCACAATGGGTCAATGGATTCAACTTTTTATACACTAAATGAAAGGTCTTCGCTAGAACTTTTATTTCATAACCATATTGACATATTTGCTGATCAAAATTCCAGCATATATCCTGTTGGAACTAATAGGCCAAGCGTTGCAGCTCCATAATTCTTATATAGCTGATCTTAGAATAACTTGTTTATTTAAGTAGTATTAACGCGACCACAGTTGCTTATCACCCAGGGATCTATATTTAAACAAAATAAGAGGTTCAACTTTGACTTTGAATTCCTTAAAAAGTAGTGATAATGAAATCAAAACGAAGTAAAGCTTAACTTGTTATCTGTCCTTTAAATAAAGAATTACTAAAATATCTTCGTCGGTTGAAGAGTTACAGAATTTTGGCCAATGAAAAACGATTTTTAGCCACTGTGCGCCGTTGATCTGAAAACAATGCTGATGTGGAGATTTTATTGGAAGATTTTGAGTTAAGAATATTCTACAGGCTATGTTAGGGGACGGAATAATATATAATAATATAGCACAACGGGTCTTAATATTGTAGTTCTGAGAGCGAAAAAAATTGATCTAAACTTGATAGACTACAGATATAGTATAGACTACGACACACCACTCTGAGCTCCACTCTCTTTTGTCGCAAGGAATACATCGATTGAATTTTAGAACCGACTTAAAATTGCGTCTATGAAAGTTGACTATTTGGTGTGAATTATCAGCCAACGGTACTAGCGGTCCACATTTCTTTTGAAATGTTGAAGTGAATAATGTAAAATGTCGACGTATGCTCCAAGAATTTGGCTGATACAGTTGGCACTATGATAAGTGTTGCATACGTAAGTATACAACTTAATATAACCTTTTAAACTACACTTTTGTTGGATGTACTCGTAACTGAGTATATACGATATAAATATAATAAGAATATTCAATGACAATCCATTACATCCATATTTATTGATAAAATTATACGGGAGTATGAATGGAAGAGTTGAAATGACTTTAAAATGGAAATTAAAATATTTACATTAAAATTCAATGGTGAGAAAATACAAAATAATTGGCCAATTTTAATTGAAATGCATATTTATTAGTTTATTATTTTGAATGCTTTAATTATTTAGAACTTTTATTAAGGACTTCAATATTGAACCAATTGAGCCAGAAATTGAATAAAGCACATAAGTGGTTGCAAACAAATAATAAATTATTCAATATTTATTAAAAAATTAACATAAAACTATGAAATAAAAGTAATTTTAAATTCAAAATAAGTATTTTAAATTAAAAACACAAGTATTAAAATATAATGCCATGTTCGAGAACTGTGAAGGCTTTTATGACGATAAGATATTTTCTTTTTTGCAATGAAATTGGAATTATTTTTACATGTTTTGAAATTTGTCAGCATTCTTTTTATAACACTAAGGCTAATATAATTCTTATTTGGAGAATCGGTATGGATAGCAACACCGAGATATGAGATATCTACCTGCCTTTCTAACAAAGTAGAGAGTAGACGATCAGTAAAATAGTTAAAAAAAGCCTTAAATTGGTAGTGGTTAGAGCACACGCATGACAACATAAGCGACCCAGGCTTGAGCCCCAGCAGAGGACATGACGAAACAAAATTTAATTGTGGTTTCGAGTGTTTAATAAAGAGTCTTCAACTTCCTTCCAAACAACTTCATGTAAGAAGTAAAGAAGAAGCCCGCCTGACCTTCCAGCTTACGTCTGGTGATGATGACAGACATTAGACGAAAAAACGTCACCTACTGGAAAAAAATTATAACAGTAAAGTAAATATCAAGTGGAAAGCCAATATACCCCTCAAAAAATGCCATATTCACACGGGACTTCGAGATAATTTATTCGCCGTTTGAATTACTAATGCGAATTAGCCTGTTCACGTGACATCTTTCTAATTAGCTCTGATAAGTCTTTTTGTTTTTGTTAAATTGTTTAAATTGCCTGCTAACACAAATATACGTGTAAAGTAATTATTTTTTCCAGCAAATTAAAAGCCAAGAAAAAGAAAGCAAATACAGAAAGAATTGGAATCAGTGCAGTGAGTGAGCATTATTTTGTTTGTTAACATATGCTAGCATGTGTTATTATTTATGTTTGATATCTATTGATGACCACAAACCAAAATTAAAGATCACATTGATTTTTTAGTAATTAACATGGTAATTAAAACAGAATTATTTACAATCTGGGTGATTCGCCTTCAACTTTGTATGTAGAATTATATAATTCGGCTCGTAATTCGGGGTTAAATTACGAATGAATTGAAAAAATTTTTTCGTGTAAACATGACTTTAGGTCATGACTTGATTCAAAATTTACTTCATTTTTAGGTAGAAATAATTTCAAGCCTCGGTGAATTTATTTCCAAATTGATTGCAGGTAAAGAGCGGCTCTTAAGTATGACTTTCATGTTATTCTAATGGTGCTTTTTTTGAAATACTAAGCCTTATTTTTCGTCTTCAAATTGTAGGGTTCTTTCCTGACATATCTGGAGAAAAACAAAAATTCTATGATATTAAAGTTAAAACAATTTCTCTTTGTATTTAATTTGAATCTGGTTAGTATGTATCGGGTGATTTTATTGCAATTTTCTTTTTGTCATTACTGTTTTGTCAGCTCAGCTGTTTTCGTGTAACATGTTATAGTCAAACATGTTCAGTTTGGTTTATAAATTAGCCATGAATCGACTTACATAAGAACAACGCTCTAGATTACTGAATTTTATTAACAAAACTCATATCTGGTTGAATGTATACGTGAAATTGCCGAAGTTGTGAAGAGCAGCCAGAAACATTGCAAGAATATCATCATATATCATCATTGGGCCATATTTTTCTAAAGACGATGAAGGCAGGAACGTTACTGTGAATGGCAAGAGCTACCGAGCAATGATTACAAATTTTTTTTGCCCGAAATAGAAGAGCTGGACTTAGCTGATATGTGGTTTCAACAAAATGGTGCCATATGGGAGGCGAGTTCGGTAAAGAGTTTATTTCACGTTTGGGACCGGTCAATTGGCCGTCTATATCGTACGACTTAACGTCTTTAGACTATTTTTTGTGGGGCTATGTTAAAGCTCATATCTATAGGGACAAGCCAGCAACGGTTGACGTACTGGAAGCTAATATTGAAGAATTTATTCGTTAGATATCGGCGAAATGTTGGAGAGAGTATGCCAATATTGGATCCAGTGTATGAATCATTTTAGGCGAGCCACGGTGAACATTTACATAAAATCAGCTTTAAACATTAAATTATATAGATCGTGCTATAGTTTCAAATAAGGAATTCATACATTTCTCTAAATTTTATGTTCTTTTTTTTAATAAAATCCGAAAGCTCTTGAAAAATCTACCGATATATTAGCTGGCTATTTGATTTTTAAAGAATTTGTTTTAATTGTTATATGATTTTTTGTACTTCGTGTATAACTTAGAACAACAAGATTTTTTACGATATTTTACGTATTTATTGTCAAACAACGGTACAATATAAATTTGACCATCCTTGGCTATAACCGTTATCTCTCATAATAGCAGCAAATGAATTTTGCATCAAAACATACTGATCATGGAAAATATTACCGAGCGTTGTCATGGTTGAATGTTACGGTTTCAAGTGTGATAGCATGCAATGTCTGTTTTAAGCGAACCATACATTTGGCTAGTTGGCTGGACTTTACAAATGATATCTGCCGCATCAGGTTATCGTAATGGATACATCTTTCAGCGCCAGTAATAACACGATGCAATAATTCATATATAAAAATCAGCTTTTTATGTCTCTCGGCTACAACTTGAATGGTATCCAATTTTCAGCATTATGGATAAATCATGAGCTTACATGCGATCTGAAATTGCTGCCTGAGTAGGTTTTAAGTACAATTTTTATGGAGTAATATCTCCAATTCATCATCTTTGAACTTTTTTGGCTGACCTGGACGGTATTTGTCTTCCGTATCAAATCACTATTTTCAAATCGCTCAAATTATCTCTCGTATGTTAAATTCGTTGGAAATTTTCAGGATATGCTTCAGCGAGCACAAAATTTGTCATTTTCTAGGCATAAAAAGAATTTTATTTCGTTCAATGACAAAGTGATTTACTCTCAAAAATGCTATATAAGTTGTAAGAAATACAAGCCATGTGTAAAATATACGCCGTCTACTATGAATCACATATTTTTAAGTTATACGCTTGATATTTATTAATATATTGGATACTATTTAATGCTACATTTTTCTTAAAAACTTAGCGAGATACTCTGGTATAACTTTTACTGCATAGCAATGGTCAAATACTTTGAAAAGTGGTGAGTTCAGATGATGATAAAATGAATTCGAATTTCGAATTTTAAAAGAATTATTTTTGTCATCCAAACTCCTAGGTATTGGAGCACTACAGTGCTTTGCTCTATTTATTCAGTTCCATCCCCGCAGAATCTGCAATGCCTGGTGAAATGGCCGATTGTCATTTTCAATCCGTTTTTGGTAATCTGACATAAGACTTAAATCTTTTCTTATCTTACGTGTCCTATAAAAGTTCAGACTTTCTCAAATTCTTTTGGCGTGAGAAGCCTCCCTACCTTATAACTATCTTCTTATCGGAATTACTGTTGTGTTTCCAATATGGGCAAAGAAAACGTTTGCAAAATTTTTTTCAAAAGAAATATTAAAAACTTAATCCTCTTATTTATTTCTATTTTTTTTTGCTTTCAAAATTTTTAATAAACGTTTACCTTTCGCAAGCACTACACTGACGATAAGTACTTTTTGTTATCTAAACAAAGTGAGTTTATTTAAAATTTAAAGTACCATTACTCATGTTTTTCCCTTCTTGTTAAAATATCAAAATAAAGACTAGACTTCTTATTGTTTTATTTTATTTCCATTTACACAGGGTGTCCGCCGGGAAGGTATAATATTTGTTTGTTTATAATTTTTAATTATATGAAAGAGAATAAATTTTATATTGACAAATGTTTTATTTAATGTCGGCAATTATGTACGGAATACAATATCAGATAAGTGCCCGCCTCTGTTAGCCCTTTTGAACATATTTTTCATTATATTCTCAGATATTTCACGCGGTATTTCATTAATTTCAACACGAATACTTTGTGGAAATAAAGTAATTTGTTGTGGAAAGAGGTCTCACAGTAATTCCATTGTGATCCTGGCTATACGCGATGTTGCAACCACATGTTAGCCAAGCCCAAAGCATGCGGTTATGGCGTTAAAAAGTTTTCAATCATATCACGATATCGCTTCCAATTGACAGTTACCGTTACGCCGTTTTCAGTTTCAAATAAGTAATTTCCAATGATTCCTCCTGAACAAATTGCACACCAGACTGTTACTTTTAATGGATGCAAAGGTGACCGATGAATAATTTGAGGGTTTTCCATTGCCCAGAACCGACTATTCTGCCTATTCATATAACCATTCAGATAAAAATGTGGGGCTGTCACGGGCGAGCGGTTTCAACGATTAAAACACCTTGGTTTACTGAATATTTTTGCATAATAAATTTGCCATATCTCTACTTCACGACTGCCAAATATTAACTGTCGAGACTAATTTTTACCAAAATGGCGGCAAAACAAAGTAGTATACTTTCCCGACGGGCACCATATATATTCGAACAAATATGATCAGCAGCAAAACAACTGACGACAAATATTTGCTTAAAGTAAAATAAACGTAAATAAAAAGTAAAAAAAGCGACATGAATAACTAAATGGCAAAGTTTTAATAAAGTTTTCTTCAGCTGCCAAACTACATAAAAGCTTTCAGATTTAATACGTACATACTTTGTTTCTCTAACTTTGTTTTATCAATAGTTTAACGTTTATCTGGAAAACTATTACAAATCAATAAATAAAATAGTTTTAACAAGTTTTCTTTTTTTCTCACAAACAATTGTGGGAAAATGTTTGCAGAAGCAGTTTGCAAGAAATAAACTGGAAATAAGTAAAAGAATTAAATCATTTTTTATTAATTAGAATTTAATTCTCTTTATAGTTCACTCCATCTTGGGTATACAAATAGCTTTTCATTCAGTAGAATGTATACTGAAGTCAACAGCCATTTTTATCACTAAAAGGAAAATTAAGGAAACAATAATTGTTTGCTAAATATCTAATTAACAATTATTTAAAAAATGTCAAAAATTATTGTTAATATGTATAGCTAGTGGTCGGAAACTATCGGTAGTTTGGGACTATCGTTTAACCATCGATGGTTCTAAATACTATAGACAGTTTTCGATAGTAACATACTACCTTGATCAAAAAGTTTCCGGAATAACCCCCGTGTGGGAGTCAAGCGTTCCGATTTGAGTTTTCGTTTTTTGGATATCAAATCCGTGACCTGAAAGCTGACAGACTAGCAAACTACCTACTAGCCTATCGGGGCACCCGGTTAATTAACTTATGCAGAATAATACCTGAAAAATAAGTTACATGACTAGCTGCTGCATAGCGCATCTCGTCAGACCATCTTTTTGAATTTCAAGAATTTGTGGTACTATTCACAGTTAACTATATAATCCAATCTCTCTTGAAGAATTTCTTTTTCTTTATTGTGAATTTCTGGTGTTATTTCACTTTACAAATCCCCTGATCATCGTGCCATAATACTTCTCTCCAATTTCCGAAGCAAAAGTTTTTAACTGGATCTATTGGAAGCAAGTATGGCATGGTGTTCTGATTTGTCAGCTTTCCTCCATATTCCAATAAATGGTTTACTTCGTTATGTCGTAATCCGGATTTCGCATGGTGTGATCAATCCATTTACATTACCTTCGCATAATTTCCTTTTTTTTGGAACTTGAACAATCGATAAATACCTGAATGAAATTATGACCCTTACGAAGACCTCTCTCAGTCGATACGCTTCACCCGATTCTAATTTTAGACTCATTGAAAGGGACCTACAGTTTTACGCCGGCTTCGAGTGGCAAATACATTAGAAAAGTTTTCAATAGTAGTAATACTCATAACCAGCTACTAACCAATGTAAGGCGATAGCGCTTTTGAAAAATTTTTATTTTATAAAATATCTGGCCTAGGATTGAACCGAGGACGACTTAGTTCGTAAGCGCGTGTTTTACTTTTCATACTACGGCAGCAGTTCCAGTACTTTAAGCTACACACACTGTTCAGATTTTACGTACGTTAAAAGGGATGTAAGGCGATCGTCATATTGAGTTTAGTCGACCAAAAGTCTGGCTGCTTAGGCTCAACCTATTTCGAATGTCAGCACTCAACTTGCTGAACGCCGTAAGGATGCTGTCTAAATAGCAAAGGGATCAAACTTCTTCTAAACATGTATTCCCAATTTGAATGTTTGTTGTATTACTAGCTATGATTTGAATTACGAGTATGTATGCCTTTTTCAAACCCCCTCTGTATACCTTTTCCAGTACAGAATCCATCTTTCCCTTTATGTCGCACTGTCCTTCGAAAGAAATATTTCACTTTATAAAAACAATATCCAACCCAAAAGAAGGGGCTAAGGAGCCAGCTTATTACGGTAGGGTATCTAAATCTATAGATTCATTGGAGTATTGTAGAAATGTGGCATGTGTTTCATTATTCTATCGATGCAATAATGAATGGAAAGAGTTCTGTTGATCACATATTTTTCCTGTAGAACACATACGATTGTAGTTAATTGTCCAATAAATCGCACAATGCATTACGGTGAGTAGCAAAACCTTCCAGACAATGTTTTTCCTGCCACTTACGATATGAATAAATTCAAATCAAATGTCCAGGAAAACAAATCCCTCTATACTCCATCCAACAATCTATTTTTATAGCACCAGCACAATGCACTGGCATGGGTAGTGATCATTTTCTATGTGCTGGACTAAAGGGAAAAAATTCAACGTTTTTTTCGGAAGCTATTCTGCTTATATAATTACTATAACTTTCATAGTAAAAACTTGTATGATGAGTAGGGTCTAATGTAGAAATATTTTTAAAAAATTTTTTAATGATCATTTATTCAGTAAATTAGGCGGCCTTATACATAACAAATATATGTATTCAAGAATCTGGAGCTATTTCAGTCAACTTGGTTTTTGCTATACTTTCTAATATATAAGCTTAGCTTTCAAACAAGTTTTTATACTGTAGGTCGTAAAAAATAAAAAAATTGTTCAAAAACCAACTTTAACAAGAACGATGAGAGATGATATTTTGCTACGAAAAGCAGTGCGAAACCCTCTTTTTCTGTATTATGTAGTGTAAGAAATAAAATAAAAAATTTATTTAATTCAAATAAATACAAATTTTTAATATTGTACTAAAAAACTTTTGTCATATGTGTGTTTATCATTTTTTTAATTATAATTATTGTTTCATATTTTAAAATATAATGGTTTTAGTTGTTGCTTCGAAAACTATTTGGCATATTTTTAATATTGTTACGAGTACGTTTAAACGTTTTTAAAACGTTTGAGTTCTTTTTAATTTTTTTTAAACACCACGTTGTTGTCGTTTTTAATTTCTTCACTTTATCTTTATACAGTTTATCTTAATACAGAAACTTATTTATCTTTCACCTTATATTCGTTTATACAATAATTTTATTTACGCCTCAACACGGCTTTACTTTATAACTGACGTAGGCAAAGCAGCTTCCTTATATACCTAATTGCCTACAGTTTGGAAAATTCCGGAAATGTATCAAATGCTCTCATAGCCTCTATTTTATATCAGTTAATTTTAAACATGTAAGATTGTGATACCCAACAGATGTTCGAGCTGGCAACGGCCTTCACAATACACAAATCAGTGCGGCAATACCACGGGTAACACATTATCGACCTTGACACGAACTAGTAGGCAAAAATCTCACAAGACAGTCCCTGATGTTGAGTATTTTCTTTATAGGCATTTTAATTTTCGTAACAATATAAAATATTTATATATATTTATATATACTCACCACATATATATGTGTATAATTTAATTTTATTTCCTTTTCATAGTTTTAGATTTGATAACTTGAATGGCATCCATTTACTAATGGCACTATACACTGCATTAGAACACAAACAAGATGTTCTCCGTTATTTGTAAAGCAACTGCTTTCAGGAAAATGCCAATTAAATCAAAATTCAAAATTTACTTAACTGCCAATGTCATTACCACAGCATATTTGTAGAAAAATCAGAATGTAGGTTTATTCCATTGTAGGTTTATTCCATTCAACAATGGAAGAGAGAATAAAAACTCTGATTTAATTTTTAAGAATATTTATATAAAAGTGTATGAACCATTTTATTAATTTCAGTAAGTATTGAAGCAGTTTATATATTTTGCTTAACCATATATAGGATTTGCTATTTTTCGTTTGAATAAAGTTAAAATTACAATTAAAACTAAAATTAGACATCGTAAATAACTAGAAGAATCTATAATTTAATGATAGCGTTCGTTTACAATATCTATAGATAAAATCGCGAAAATAAAGTGTGTATATGAATATATAATATTATAATCCAAAATTGGGGTATCATTTTAATTTTTTTAAATATATTTTTTAATATACGAGTAGTTTATTTCAAATAGATCCCGGCTAAAAATGAAAAATTGTTTCGGTCAATCCCACTATTAGCGCTGCAGACTCCCAATCTTTTACCAAACTTATCAATCACGTTTCTCAATAAACTGTTGTTAATAGTTGATATCTGCTCAATAATGTTGGTTATACGCTCTTAAACTGTTGTAGGATTATTGCTGTACACTTTTAATTTAAAAAAACCCCACAAAAAAATCTAAAGGTGTCATAGCAATTTCCATCGATCACAATCGCATTTTCATTTTCGTTTTCAAAAAATATGGTCCGATGATTCCTCAGGATCACAAACCACATCAAACCGTAACTTTTTGTGTATGTAATGGTTGCTCTAAGATAACTCTTGGATTCTCTTCACCACGGATGCGACAATTCTGCTTGTTGACGTAGCCATTGAGCTGGAAATGAGCTTCGTCGGCGAAAATTATTTTGGTAAAAAAATTCTCAATTTCTTCTTGTTTTTTGATGGTCACAGAAACGTATTCCCAACGTGGCGTGGTCAACTGATTTTAATTCTTAGGTCACATGGATCTTATAAGCCTTTGAATGGAGATCACGATGCAAAATGTTGAATAATGTGGATCGTTTGATTTTAACTGCTGCGAACGATGACGAATGGATGTTTCTGGACCTTCTTCAACACTTCTGCTAACAGATGCTATATTATCGGTTGAACGACCACTGCGTTGATAAATTCTGTTTCTGTTATCCGAACGGATAACCATTTTCAAAAAATGTTTTTATAATAAAAACACGTCATGTAGAAAAATCTGGCAGCAAAATTAAAATTATACATCAATTTTGGACACTTATACTTTGCTTATTTTTGAACTTTATTTATTAATCCTATAAAATTATATCTTGCAGGCTATATTAAAAATAATTTTCAGAACACACTTAAGTAATAGTTAACTTAAATAACTTTTTTTAAATACCATGATCTGATGTATAGAAAATAAGAGAAAAGTCATTATTCAATTCAGCACATATTTTTGCGAATGGATTTCAATAATAAGCTGTCCTATGTTCGTTATTTGATAACTCGAGAACATTTAAAACGCTTTACAACCAAATACATACTTTGAAAATGTGTAGTTTCACTAATGGTTTAGCTTAAACTGAGCGGCGCCACATTCAAATAATTTTTTTGATATTTATTTTCCTATATCTTGAAAACTGTAATAATAAGAGTTTCGAAATTTGGCACAGATAACTTCGCGATCTATAAAAAGCATCAGACAAAAAGTGGGTGGAATTGAATTGATGGAAGTGGCACCTCCCATACAAAGTTAACATTGATTTTTGTGTATCTAGAGAAAGGTACTGGTTAAAGTTTATAAATTTTTACGATCAAATATGGTCAATAAAAATTATCAGTAAAAAGGTGGGTACAATTGGATAAGTAGGAGTGGCACCTCCCTTACAAAGCAAGTATTGATTTTCCTATATCTTGGGAACGGTAATAGTGAAAAGTTTTGAATTTGGTTTAAGTAACTTCGTGGTCAACACACATTACACTATGCAACAAGCAAAAATACCTTAGATAACCACTATATTATTTTGATGCGCTATGGTCACCATTTCAGATTCTATGGAAAAGTTTTTTTAGAACTGGATTCTTTCACTTTATTTGGAATAAAATATGTATTTACCCATCGATTTGCATGGATTATGGCTTATTTTATTTCTATTATATGAAGCTTTATGAATAAATAGTGAAACTGTTTATCCAAGGTCAGAAAATTTTTTTCCATTTGTGGCATAATGTTGTCATTCGAAATATTATCAAAATTGAATAACTGGGTGTCCTCTCACACAAAGTAAATATTGATTTTTATATATCTCGAGATCGAGATTTTTATATATCTCGAGAGCGGGCATGTTACCTCCCATACAATGTAAATGTTGATATTTGTATATTTTGAGAACATTTGGAGTTGACTCGGCAATTAATACAAATCATCAGTCAAAAAGTGAAAGGAATTGTATTAGTGGGTGTAAAATCTCCCATACATATTAACTATTAATTTCTTTTTTTATTTTTAGAACGATAATAGTAAAAGTTTCTAAATTTGGTAATATATACATATCAGTCAAAGTGCGGGAGAGATAGGGAAAGCGGGTATTGCACAAATTATATAAAAATAAGTTATCCTGAGAACTATATTTTATATGTATACAACACAAAGCCTCCCAGCTAGATATTTTTTACGAAAATAATAAAAAGAAAATACTCCACATCAGGGACTGTATGGTGAGATTTTAGCTATAACCCTTATTGGTGTGTGTTAAAGCTCTTATGTAGTTGTCTGTAATATTAAAAGTGCTACCACTTGCATGTTTAACGGTGTTGTCAGTTCGAATCCTTTTTATGTATTATAATTTTACATCTTTTGAATATGACGTAGATAAATAGAATTTATTACATTGGGTAGTTGAGTTATCGGGGTGCAGTCATTAAGTAAAGTCGTGTTTAGGCGTAAATAAAAGACTTGTATTAACGAATATTAAGTGCAAGATAAATAAGTTTCTGTATTAAGATAAAATGTATAAAGATAAAGTAAGGAAATAAAAACTATAAAAAAAAATGTAGTGCTTATTTTATTTTGACGCTATTAATAAGAACTCAAACGTTTTAAAAACGTTAATAGATTCACAGTTTTCATATACATATATATATGACCTAATTGTTTTGAAACACATTACCTCAAACAAGAAAAGAACGATGAAAACTGTGAATCTTCGGGTCAAAGTGGAACAAGAGTGACTAAGTTTGGCCTGTAGGTCAAAAGTTCATGTTCACAGCTTTTGAGATTCTTATTTAGATCTTGTAGATAGATTTGATATTTACATATAGTATATAGCAAAGAAAAATATGCTGTTTTCTAAGAACAGTAAAAAAGTACACACATCTTTAGTCATTATGGCAAAGACCCATGTATTGAGCCACGAACCAACTTAGTCTTTTTGTACTTCTTATTGTTACGAAATTTAAAGAAATTGATCGGCAACAGAAGATAGAGGTTAAACGATACAAAACCCAATTTTGTGACCATTTAAAGACTGTATTATATGATGTGTATAAAGAATCTATACGTGAAATATAAAATTAATTTAAATACACACATCATTCAATCAATTCTCGTATGAAAACAATCGCTCATTAATATATGATTTAAAATAAGCTGATGACTAGACAGACATTGCAGCAGACTTTCTACAATCAAACAAAAAATGTGCGTGTTTAATATCGATATTTGATTGAATATTATATTAAAAGCAAGTAAGAATATTATAGATGGTTAAGTATCAGTTTTTGATACGCTACTAATATACTATAATTAACTTTATACAAAGCAAGTGGCAATAGAAAACCTACTTAGTAGTAGACGTAAACCGGTATATTTCGACTACATGCTTTTAAAAATCATGATACCATTGTAATACCGGTAAAAAATATGAAAATATAGCATAAATTCGCCAAAAAGCAAATTATTCTATCAGCACGGGCTTAAAGTCTATAGCTGTTGATATCAGATCAAGACGAACTGAGAAAATAAAACATAAGAGTTAAACCTTTTTCAATTCTAAGCAAGACCTATAAATGCTATCATCATGTGATGTGATCAATGGCATATTGCAATTAACAGCAATAGTTGCCAAATGCTTCGTAGGCTTAAAAAAGATTCCATTTTATAGCGCTGTCAGTTAATTGATTTTGTAATTTGGAAGAAAGAAATAAAACAATCATTAATTTTCGTGTTTATTCACTTGTTTTGTAGACGAGGGTGTATGAGTAGCATATAATATGTACATACATATATTTTTTATTATAATATGTATATTCTAGCTAAAATCCGGCGTGCTTCGCTACCCTCGTCGTAACTATTATCTTAACTATTATCTTAGTTACCATTTTTTCGCCTTTTCGTCCCCTTCCACTTCAAATCTAAACATTTAAGATTAAGTTTCTTCCAGAAGGACACTTCAGAATCTGGTTTTTAGCTCTATAGAGTCTTCAAACAAACACACATTACTTTTTTTGTATACCATATATTAATAGATAGCCTTTACCCGAAGTGCGTTTTGCAATACCCGCTTTTTGTCTGATGTGGATGGATAGCGAACTTTAGTTTCTGTTCTCCACACATATTGAAAATTCAATATCTAGTATGAATAGAAGGTGCCACGCCCACTTATCAATCTCGCCCAGTTATTGGCTGATGACATGTATTGTTCACGACGTTGTTTGAACTAAATCTAGAAACTTCTACTATTACTATGCTCACGATATACAAAACATTTTATTTGCTGGTATTGGTGATGCCACACCCACTTATTCATTTCCACCCATTTTTTGACCGATGTTTGCATTGACTACGAGTATATTTAAAGCAATTTCAGAAATTTAACCTTTAAACGTTCTGAAGATTTAAACTAATCAATATTTTGTCTGTATGGGAACTACTACGCCCACTTATCCGATTCCATTAATTTTTTGATAATGATTTGTATTGAATAAGAAGTCATTAAGACCAAATCCATAAACTTACACTATAACCGTTCTTACGATATACAGAAATCAATATTTACTTTATATGGGAAGTACCATGCCCATTTATCCAATTCCGCCCACTTTTTGACTGATGATTTGTATTGGGTATGGAGCAATTTGGACCAAATTTAGGGACTCTTTGAAGACATGGACAAATAAATGTTTACTTTGTAAAGGTGCGGCACCGCCCAGGTGCAATTTTAAATATTTATATAGCTTATTGCTACTTCCAGACATACAGAGAAATACTGTAAAAATTACAAGAAAATCGATTCAGCCGCTTAGCTTTCTATAAGCCATAAAGAAACAAACATACATATGGTACATAAAAACACATATTTCTTTTTGTATAAGTATAAGGTATTTATATTTTATAAGTTTTGAGCTCAGACACAAAATAATAGATTTACAAATAATAGATTTATTTATACAGCGATGGTACCTGATCTAAACACTTCAAAAATAAGTTACAGGCTTTGAAAAACTTTATTGAAAAAAAAAATTGTTCATGTTAACAAGAAACAGAATGGAAGACCTTTCTAAATTGTCTTTTACATGTGTTGCGCAAATATATATTCTGCTCCGAGTTTAGCAATCCCGGAAATTTTCTTACACTGGAGTTTTTAAAAGTTAGTTTCAACAGTTAAAGTAAATCTACCAACTACACACTACTACCAGCTCGACGTGCGTGTTCTTATTATTCCAAAGGAATACAAACCTTTGATACAAACCTGGTCTGAGTCGTACATCAACAAATATATTATTTTTTGTTTCTTAGAGCCAAAACTCACCGCGGACCGAAAGATCATTGTGTAGCCCCATAAGTTTACCATACTAGATTGAGGCTGCGAATAAAGCTAGTAATCCTACAGTAACAAAAGAAGTGCTCTTTTTGAAGTCACCACAGCTTGTACCGGGTACCCCACCCTCTGGACCGAAATAGCAGGGCATTCTCAACGTTTTTACATGTCTCGGCATAAGTCGTGCGACCACTATGCTTAGTAAATAGACCCGGTAGTACCTTGAGCTCGCTCTTATTGAGCAGTAATTGCTTTCTGGATCTACCGGGAGAAGACGAAATATACCTCCTCGCTCCTCGTCTCATGCCAGAGGCCATCCTCTAAAACCGAGCAAGTTCCCATTTAAAAAAGAAAGAGTTGTATTTGATTCTAATAAATGAGTTCCACATTTATAAATTCTAAACTGTATTGTTTCAACACATAATTTTTATTGATTAGTTTATAATAAAACTATTCTTCTGATATTAATTATACTTTTGTCGATACAATCTGTAGCAAATCTTAGTTCTGTTATGGAACACCTCAGTTTTGAAATACGTTTGCAAACGCCTCCGAAACTTTGTCCATAATAAACGTTCGAATTGTAATTAATAGCTATACTCTTTAAATGTAGTACCACCACCACCTCGTTCGGATGCGGTTAAGTATCTTAAGCTCTGTTATAGCGTTAGGTGCAATGCAACTCCACACCGAGTTAATAGTATATTCTACAGTCAGCACATCCGCAGCATATCAACCAATGCTGGTTGCACAACCCAAAGATGAAATAAATTCCTAAGAGTGTAACCGAGCTACCGGAGGCTAAAGTAACAATGATTAAGCAGACTATATAATTGTATTGCAAAATCTATGAATTGTTTTCCACAATTCTGAGCATTTACTTTAAATAACTCAAAAGATATACTATTTATTTAGTCACCAAGAAGAAGTTGAACATATTTTATCCATCACAAAATTTTTTTTTAAACATAAAATTCGTGTTTCCTGTTTCTTCCAACCACTCTTGATGGTAAAAATTATCGAAAAGTTGGAGTCGATAAGTCATTATCACTGATAAGGCGATAGCTTTGTAGGCACCACTATCAACTTTTGTATGGAGGTTAAGTATATAGGTGGATAGGAAATTTAGTTGGAACAAGGCGTTAAGGCATCTCTGAGCATGTGGCTTCTTCTACGGTAAGACATAGGGTCTTTCGCCGAGAATGACGCTATGGTGCTCTTCTATTCGTCCCATTATCACTTATGCACCATGAATATATTAGGCGGCCTTGGAGGCCTTAATTGGTTTGACATCGCTTCAGATCTAAACCATGAGGAAAAGTACATCGGGACGTCAGTCTATTCTACGCAGGGTAGTCGAAGAACCATCTTCGATCCTAGATGTCATGCCTGAGAATCTGTGTTTTTGAAGGAGATTCAAGGTTAAATTCCGAACCGTGATTGTTTAACGTTTTTTTTCGACTAGTGCTTATTTCGTGAATGGTAACACTTAGCTCATGTCTGATTTGACAGATAATTAGTTTTAACCTTCCTCTGAACGAATATGGTTGTGTATACGCTTGAACAATGCTTCGCTAAGTAGGCCTGCGATCGACTTACAGAAGATGCCGATTTTGCTAAAAGTAATCATCTTTTCAGATGAAGCTCATTTTGATCTTGGCGGGTATGTTAACAAGCAAAATTGTAGCATTTGGGGCACAGAAAACTCGCACGCATATCTTGAAAAGCCGATACACCCAAGACGAGTCACAGTTTGGTACGGATTTTGGACCAGAGGCATAATTGGGCCATTTTTCTTCGAAAATGAGCTAGGAGTGGCCGTTACAGTCAATAGCGATCGTTATCGGGCCATGTTAAACGAATTTTTGTTCACAAATATTGAAGAGGAGTATATTAGCCACATTTGGTTTCAACAGGCCGACGCTACGTGCCACACAGCGGAAGCTACACTCGATGTTTTGTGCCCTGTTTTTGAAGATCGCATTATCAGCCGCAGAGCTGATGTCGTTTGCCCACCTCGGAGCTGCGATTTGACACCGCTGTACTATTATTTGTGGGGTGCCGTCAAAGATAAGTATTACGCCAACAAGCCAGAGACAATTGACGCTTTAAAAGACAATATTCGTGAAGCCATTGGTGAAATGCAGCTGTACACAATCGATAATGTGCTTAAAAATTGGACCGATCGTGTAGGCTACTGCATGGCCAGCTGAGGCAGCTATGTGAATGAAATTATTTTCCATTATTTACCGGAAGGATTGTACTTTCAAATAAAAAAAAAAAAATTGAGAAAGTATTCAGTAGTTTTTTTATAGCACTTTCAAAAAGAATGTATTTGCCGGACCCAATATACATAAGGTATTAGTATTATTATATTCGTCCGGAACTTTACTGTGTGGCGCCGCTCTAGGTTGGTGATAAGTTCGGAATTTGGGTGTGATTTTGAAGTTCTTTAGTATGGCAAACCGGACTTGAATCTTACGGGACTTTGTGAACTAAGAGCCAGCATCTGAAAAGGATTGCGGCCACGGGTGTAGGTGTTTTTAGACTATGTTCAGTGACATCAAAGACGGTGGAACACATATTGTGTAAATGTGGAGTTCTTGATAGGTTTAGATAGAAATGTTTGACGAGACACAAGGTCTCATTGGCAGGCATATCCACCTCAAGGGTTTTAGATCTGCTGGTGTTCATTAGGAAAGCAACAGATCTGCTAAACAAACTATAAACCGGAAGGGACACAATACGAGATAATTCTAAGGGTTGCAGTGTCCTGCAAAGGGTGTCTGGCCAGAATGATAATGATGAGTTTGATCGAACATTTTTTTATTCATTTTTTATTTTTTGACATTTATTTGTACAAAAAAAGCTATTTTTCAGCACTTTGGAATAATTCTTGCAAAAAGTTAAGAAATTTTTATTTTAGCTCTGCACCATCTACTTGATCAATAAACAAATTTAAAAATTCTTTTGCCATCATACCGAATGTACTTCAAAGTTTATTATGAGGAAAGATATTCAAAAAAAATTTTGTATTATTGGTTTCCCATAAAACTGCAATTACTTGTACGGATGTTTTCATAATATTATCTTTTCATGAAAAGAGTATCCTTTTTTTGGGACCCATAACGTGTAATAATAAATAACTTTTTGAAAATTGTTTTCGTTCTTTTCTTGCTATTGGATTTTATTTTTGGTATTTCTTTTTATACTTTAGAGTCATACAAATTTGTTCGTTTTTTTGGTAAAGAAAACTAATTTACACTCTTTGGAAATTGTCGTCCCTTTTTTTATGGATTATTAATGGTGTTTAGATTATTTGCCGTAAAAATCCAAATGCCAAGATTAAATGTTCTTTTTGTCTTAAGGTAAGAGAATCATCATTTATCCACCTACTTGGTAAAAATATTTCTTTTCCATAGAGATGATTTGATAGACAAATAAAGGGTATATTTTTAGTGTCTAAGCAGGAGAATGCTTTTGTCCCAAATTAAATTGAGGAAAATCTGTGAGAATGAAAAAATCAAATTCTTGTGGTGTTATAAGTGGCAAAATTTTTCATGATATTTTGTTTTGGGCTGAATTTTGAAAGAAAAATTCAAATTTAAAACTTTCTAAATAAAATAAATTCTTTTTCTTTTAATACTTTTAATACTTTTAATACTTACTTAAAGTGATTTTTATTTTTAATAAATTATAAAAAACTTATTTGAAGACTTAAATTTAAAGCTACTTTCCCTCTTTGTGTCGTTCTCTTAAACATATTAGTCTAAAAAATGTGAAATATACATACATACACTGTCTCGCAAAAGTATACATACGACTGAAAAAATTCTACGAATATTATAAAAAGCTTAAATCTTTTATATTTGCTTTTTTTACAAAAAAATTTTGTTATTTATTTTTTTTAAAGCAAATTTAATTTATAAACAGTGACGTGCAATAGACATTAATATAGCTTAACCAAAGACTGGCACTTTTATAAAATTTGTTAAATTCCAAACTGTTTTGCCTGTTCCCTTTCTAATCGAATATTGACGATAACTGTTCTATCATCAAGTATATAAGAGCGACCATATTGATGTGATTTGTCTTAGAATATACAAACACAACAGTAACCCTACCTTTGTCGCCTTCTTGACGCATAACTATAAAACGTATTTCTCGTAAACAAAATGTAAAGAAATGCACACACCTTTACATTTAAAGCCATTGTTGAAAGTAGACTTATTCCTTATAAATCGGATGAGGGGTTCTCGTTTTATAAAATACAAATATACGACAACTTATTTATATTGTTACGAAAATAAAATGCGTTAAAAGAAAATATACCACATCAGGGACTTTATGGTGATATTTTAGCTATAAAATTTATTGGTTCGTGTCAAGGCTCTTGTGTATTCCTAATTGTCTATGCTATTAAGACTGTTACCACATGTTTAACAGTGTTGCCAGATCGATTCCTTTTTGTGTATTATAATTTTACATCTTTTGAATTTTACGTAGATAAATAAAACTACAACATAATCGAAATTGATAACACATTGCTATAAAAGCTGGCGTATTGCGTTTGGTGATATAGTTATCGTTTTTCAGTCATAAGATAAAGTCGTGTTTGGGCGTAAATAAAAGTGTTGTATAAACAAATATTAAGTGCTAGACAAATAAGTGGGAGACAAAGCAACAAAATGGTGTTTATTTCATTTTGACGCAATTAAAAAGAACCAAAATTTAGAAACGTCTACTATTACCATTCTCAGGAAATACAAAAATCAATATTTAGTTTTTATGGATGATGCCACACCCACTTATCCTATCCGCTCACTTGTAAACTAATAATTTGTATCATCTCCCCTTAGCAGATTCCATCCACTTTTTCACTGATGGTTTATATTGAATACAAATCTATTTGAATTGAATTTAAAGAATTTTAGTGATACCGTTTTAAAGATATCCACAAACAAATATTTTTATAGAAGCGGCACCGTCTTTAAAAAAAAAAAGGAAAACATCAGTGAAATTGAAGCTTTCCAACGCATGTATTGGTTTACAAATCGGTTCGGGTGTTCGGTTATTATATGACAAATATTGTGCAACTTATCTATATACACGTATTTATAAAAGGCGGCAATTTTTGTCATACTTATCGCACACATGCTATTTCTGATTTCAACCAAACTAAGCAAAATCTATACAGGCCCCCATACCTTGTGTATAAGTTTGGTTGAAAAAATCCCATTATTTTTTTTCTCGATCGGTTCCACCACTCACTCACACTACTGTACACACTGAAATCCGCATTATAGCGGATACAAGCAAATAAGCTGTGGCAACGAAAACACGAATCAGCTACAGAACGGAATCACAAGCTAAACATAAAGGCAATTAATATACATACTTAAAGCTAACAAAAATAGACATGAATTAACTATTAAAATACATACCATATTATAGAATTCATGTTAGAAAGCAAACTACGTTTAATATTACTAATGTCACAGTTAAAATCAATAAATTCGTAATGTACTCGTAAATTGTAATCATACATTATCTACGGAAAGGAAATGCATCTGCATAGTTTGTCCTGTAGAACTTCAGTGCAAGAGGACGATAATTACGGGAAAATCTAACACGAATGCTAAAAGTTAGGTTTAGATGTAAAAACCTAGACTCAATATCTCCCGCAATGAGTTTGTAAACAAAACAAATACCCAAAGCTGCCCTCCTACGCTCTATGGTTGGAAGTTTTATCAGGCCCAAGCTAAACTCATACGTAGGAAATCTATCAACATAATTCCAATGTAAGCCACGTAAACAGAATAATAAAAACTGCTTTTGCACCATATTGAATCCAATTGACACTGATAATAAGGATTCCAAATAACTAAGGCATACTCCGAAATTGGACTGGAGAGTGAAATATTCGACTGCCTCATAATATGAGGATCAAAGAAACTTCCTTGATCATCTCTTCACAAAACCAAGAATAGTCCGAGATTTACTAGTCGTCATAATAATATAATCAAGAAATGACTGTCTCTCGTCTAGGGAGATCGGACATTTATTATTCAACCGGTTTTAGCCAGTTTTGTTTTTTTTTTTTTTTGGTTTGGCAAATACGGTTTATTCGAAAGCTTCAGTTTTAGAATACCAAAAAAACCGGTTGACTAAAGACGAATAACCGATTAATTTAAATAAGTATAATTTTTATACGTTTGTATATATTTTATTGCAAATATGGTGATCGCTTAACTATTTGTATAACTTTAATTATTTTATATATATGACAACACTGAACGTCTCACAAAGAACGTGAAAATCAAGGTAGATCAAAAAAGATATGCACACTTGACCAACAAAAACTTTCTTCCATCTTTTGTAAAAAAAAAGTTGATTTTTATACATGAAGTATAATCACTAAACTCATTGAAAGTGACCTACAACCACCGAACAGCAGATATATTAGTTACTGAAATTTTTCACAGCTTAAATCCACATAACCAGTCGCTAATGTTGTGAAGTGATATCACTGTTGAACATTTTCAGATAGTTTGGCCTGGGATTGAACCGACGATTCCTTGGTTCGAAGGCTGGTGTCTTTCCTAACATATCACGGTCACACATACGCTATTAAATACGAAGTGCATGAATTTACATACAGTGCTGCTGAAAACCTAACCAACTTTGCTTGTAGAGTCAATTAAAGACTCGTATATTACTAATAGATTTATTTATTTAATTTTTGTTATCTTAGGCACCTAAATATTAACTATAATAAAAAACTTTTAATTCAATTCTTTAACAAGTAATACAACAACAACAAAAACAAAATTAGCTCCTTCGGTAGCTGTTCGACTCTTAAGCAACTGTCAGTATTTTGTGTACTAAACTTTATTTTTATGGCCTCCGCACACCGTTTGGCATAGTTTTCATGAGATTTGTTAGAATTTTTGTTAGTATTGATTGTCACTTTAATTTTTAACTCTCCGTCAGCATCTGTTATTTTTAAAACGACATGGTCTAGTTCTAAAAGAACAGGTTAACCGGTTATTTGGATAGTTATTAAACAAAAACCGATTTTTAAAATTGCTACTTTTCGAATTATTTGAAAACCGGTTTTTGAAAAAAGTTGAATAATCGATCTCTGGATAGGAGTAGTCCAATAACACACCTAGATCTCTAACGGGTTAGAATCAATCGTATACCTGAAAGCAGTTTTACTCTTGCGGTAAAACACAATTCGTTTACATTTCCTCAGGTTGAGTGAGATCCATCAAATTAGCTCTGCACCAATCAAAAAAAAAAAAATAGCAATACACTGTTGCAGTGCAATCTGCCAACAAATATCATTAGAAATATAAAATAGTTTAATATCAGCATCTAATGTATGCTATAAGAACACTGCAATCAGAAAAGCAATCAGAAAAGTTATTAAGAAATAACAAGAAAAAAAGCGAACCCAAATGGCTACCCTGCGGAACTCCAGAAAAATATGAGCGGTCTTAGACAACGCGTTTCGAAATAAAACAGTCTGGGTCCTAAAAGAAAGATAAGATTCTATCCAACAAAGGAGTCTATCAGGAATACCAATCAGTGCCAATGATCAACTCTATCAAAGGGCTTACTAAAATCAGTATAAATTACATCAGTTCGAACGCCAGCAACAAAGCTACTAAAAACCCTCGTAGTAAATTGAAAAATATTAGTTACCTACTCTTTAAGAAACCATGCTGAGAGAGTGATATTTAGATTTCGTCTTAGGAATAGCACTAAACTTGGCAATATACCTATAATGAGATATATTTGATCTACTACGCGACTTATGGCAAGAAATAATAAACGAAAATAAGATGAATTATATTTTTAAGTTTGGTCACTGTATATGAAACTTTGAGTTCACCTTATGATATAAAACAATTTTTCAAAAAATTGAAAATTTGAAAAGCGTATACAATATACTTACCACAGTGGTCTCAATATATACCGACCTATTAAAGAAAAACAGAAACATTTAAAAAAAATTGTTGTATATCTTTATATAATTTCTTGTAAGCTTTAATAGCTTCAATACCATGTTTATGGTAATAACTGTCTAGCTCCTTTAAATAACCATCAATCTCCGACTCCAGTTCCACATTGTTCAAGTTTGGAAATAGAAAATAGTCTGAGGTAACTAAATCTGGCGAATAAAGTGCGTGATGAAGCAATTCGAACTTCAATTCTTTGATTTTGGATAATTGAACTTGATCAGCTGTAAAGTAAGCTGGATGTAGGCCTGGAAATAAAGGCCACTCTTGAAGCCGACGGTTCGAGCTAATAAGATACTGATGTTACTTTTTTAGCTCAAATGAACAAAATTCCAATTAGAAAAATTTGTGTGGAATGAAAGAAAATAAAACACAAAGGAATTCGAATTCTGAATAATAGAACGACTTATTAGCTATTACCTTCTTGAGCAAACTATGATTCAAAACTAAAACAGGTTGTGTCAGAAAATGGGAACCGAAACAATATTTGAACGTTTTATAACAAGTTTACAGTTGCATTCACCACGTAAGTCATACACCTTTTTATAATCCTTAGCATGTATATTCAAGAAAATTTACAGCGAAGATGAGTCTAAAATATGTTTGATTTTAATGTCCAAATTACAAATTTGGCATTAACAGAACTGGTGCATTATTTTGATGAAATAATACTTTCTTTTTCGCCAATTGCGGTTTCTTTCCCTTAATTTTTTTTACTTAAGTTATGGAATAAGTTGGTATAATACTCTCGCCGATGATTTATCTTTATTTTTGAAAATAATCAGTAGAATTGGGCGAGGACCCAGTCTGCTGCTTTAACTGTTCCTTTTTTCCAGTATAAATTTATGGAACCATGTCTTATCACTGGTTATGTATCGAAACAAAAACTCGGCTTTATTGCAATGAAACATTGTCAAACACTCTATTTGCGCTACTGTGAGCGAACCCATCTTGCGCACAGCTTTCTCGTCTTCAAATTCTCGATCAATATGCGATGTATATCACTTTTTGAAATGCCTGTCAATTCAGCTTGCGTACGGTCTTTGGGTTAACTATACAATATTTACTTTTTTGTTTGAAATAAGAAAAGTGGAAAAGTAATTTCAATATTTTATTTCCGATATTTTAATGAAAAATACAATTTATGGATTTTATGTATACTTTTGTATGATTATGTACATATTATTCACATGTGATATATACATATATAAGTATGCATGTATGTATGTGTGTGTGTTGTTATAAAGTGCGTGTATGGGTATCATTATCCTTGTGCAACATGATTTATAACTTTTATTATTGAATTGAACCACAACAAGTAATTTCTCCCTCTGGCATTCACTATAAAAATAGCTTTTTACAGGCAAATCCTTATTTCTATGGTCTTGTCTTGTCTTGTCTTGAAGAACTAGAGCATGAGTAGGGATCATTTTTGTATTGCCTTGCTTTTATAGTTTTTAGATATTAACTAAAAATGTGTCATATTGTATGGTTATCGTGAGAAATTAATTAAGATACACAAACAAATAGAATACAAAAAAAATATTTACATTTAACTTTTTACTTTAAAAGATTTATTATTTTTTATGAGATATAATAAAAGAAGTTTAAAAAGAGACAAAGAGAATAACATAAAGATTTGTATTGTCACATTTTATATTGCAGTGTTTTTAAAAACATGTCAAAGAAATATGAGATAATCTTTTGATGACTACTTCAATAATTTTATATATTTTTTTCTTAATATCCATCAAAAATTGATGCAAATGTCAGAATATATTTTCATTAAAAATAATAAAATTCAAAGATATTGGCCATATACTCGTAAGTAGATAAAAATACATACTATACAATTATTTATTGGAAAGAAAAAGACAAAATATTGTATTAGAAATTATATTAGAAATAAACCTTTTAGTTCAAGCTGCTGAATATGTGGGTCTGATATTTATTTAAAGCAGATACAGGGACAAGTCTTTACTGATCATTTTATACGAGTCCGTTCTGATGCCTCTTGACTGTTATTGTAACATTTCCGAACTATTTAACTTTAACTTGGTGATATTAAATTTTTTCTTCACCGTGTTATAATTTAATTAAAATATGCCACCACTTTGGCATGGGTAATGTAGGCATTTTAATAATAAAGAAATTCAGTAGGATAACAGCTAAATTTAATAGATACGATAATAGCGAAATCCAGTCCGATAATTTAAAATTTAGTATACATTACTCTATTTCCTAACACATAAATGTATGACAAAAAATGAGTACATATGTAGATAGATGAGATAAAGCCTGATGCTAAGAATTTAATTGGGACGAAAAACGAAATTTCTCAGTAATTTTTCGTCGCCAATAATCTTTTATATAAAAATGAATGTGTCTATAGACAGCTAAACGTCTGAACCAATTTTCTTGAAATTTTTAAAATATCTCTCTGTATATCTGGAAGAAACTATAGACTTTAAAAGTTTGAAGTGGGCGTTGCCACGCCAATGCAAAGTAAATATTATTTTGCCTACATCTCCCAAATACAAACAGTAAGTAGTACAAATAGCTTCATAGTCTATACAAAACATTAGTAAAAAATGAGCGGTTCTGGGGATGGTAGAAAAACTAAATATTGATTTTTGTTTATCTTGATAAAGGTTAAAGTAAAAGTTTCTGAATTTGATCTTAATAACTTTGAAAGTATAAAAACCAGAGTTGGGTTTATTGCATTGAATTTATAATGTATTATCGTTTCCATTACCACTAAACGACTTAGCATTAATGCAGCAATATTGCAGCCACCACCAGTGGCAGATGGAAATAATTAACCACAAACTCAACCAATTTTAGTAGTAGAGGAAATTGAGTGCACTAAACGAAACGATTGTAGTGGTAGTTTAAATTTAGTGCACTAAAAAATAAAAATCGCAAAATAACAACTAAATTATGATTTTTATAATATTAATTACGGTCCCTGATAAAAACGGATGTTATCTTTAAAATACTCTTTTTATATTGTATTGAAATTTGGATTTGTTTCTTTTTATCAGAGATGAATAAAGTTGTAAATATAAATTGTCAAACTAAAATAATGCGGTTCAAAATTTATGATCAGTAGTAGGAATTTTCAGTAATCAGCAAGAACTTTACTGATAATATCGGGTCCGCCATCTAACGTTGTTCTTCAACTAGTGCTCATTTCGTGAATGGTAACACTTAGCTCATGTCTAATTTGACAGATAATTAGTTTCATCCTTCCGCTGAACGAATATGGTTGTGTATACGCTTGAACAACGTGGAAAAGTGATGATTTAGACGTAGAGAATATGTTTTTTCAACAGGATGGTGCCACTTGTCACAAAGCAAGAGAAACAATGGATGTTTTGAAAGAAAAGCATTTTGAAGAATAGCATTATTTCTCGTAGAGGAGGAATAAATTGGCAACCAACATCGTGCAATTTGACAACTTTAGATTTTTTGTCTGGTTTTAAAATCGAAAGTGTACAGCAATAATCACACAACAGCTCAAGAGCTTAAAGACAACATTATTGAGCAGATATCAATCATCGACAACGGTTTATTGAAAAACGTGGTTGAATATTTTGGTACAAGATTGTGAGCCAGTAGGGGGAGGGGGGTCACTTGAACGACATAATTTCATAATTTCATTATTAACCGGAACCTATTTTTAATAAACTAAAATAAAAATATTTTTAATACATATCTGAAGAAAAGTCTTATTTTTTATTCAAATTAAAATGATATCTCAATTTTAAACACCCAATATAAAAAATTATTCCAATTAAAATTTTTGTCTCCGAAAATGTGACTTTATCTTTAACACCCAAAAATTCTTATAATCCTCCATAGATCAACTTATATTTATATATGTATATAAGATGAGCTTCAAAATGATAAGGTCACCTTACGCACCAACGGTGCAATGCATTGCACAGTTCTAGCCTCTGTACAACTCATAAATCGGATATTGCTACTGCATTAGATTAAGTTTCTAATACCATAGCTCAGCATCTATAAAAAGATTTTGTCTACAAGCAAATAATTATCTGAATTGTTTACTAGATAATGGCATACCATTTAGTGGCCGAAAACGTTTATTATTTGACAAACACAGTGATTTAAAAAAAAAACGGAAATTTTGTTATTGTTGGTGATAAGATTGTTCTGTTTAAAAATAAAACAATAATGCATTACTGTTGGCCAAACTAGACTGCATTGCACTGTACCAGTAAAATGCATTCTTTGTTCAAAATTAAAATTGTTAAAGAATAGCTGTCTCAACAAAACTTCGAGCGATGGATTGGCCACCAACGCAAAATTTTTGGGCAATAACAAAAAAATGCCTAGAAAAATGTACATAATAAACGAATATAATACGAATAGAACAAAATTTCTCTAACTTTGTTAGATAATATTGTAAAGAGTATGCCTAAATATACTAAGAGCGTCGCAAATAATAACGAGCTCTAGCACGAGTACTACAATTGTGAGTTCCTATCCGTTGAAGCGAAACTTGCAAAACTGAGCATATGCGGAATCTTTTTTATAACGGACAGTCTCTCATTCCAGTAACTGAATTCAATAGTTTTTGTTAATGTATAAATATCTGCAGTTTTGTTTTAGTTGATTGCGTATTTATTTTTTTCTATACGATCTTTTGAGTTCCATTTCTAAACATGTGTTCGCTATTGCATAATAGAAATCAAACTTATGTAGCACATGGCATTTAAATATCAGTGGCATGGAAGCGTAATTGCATGCGAAAAGTGGTGCAGATCCATTAGTAGGCATAGATGGTACCATGCGTAAGGAACAGTACCTGTCGATTTTGCAACAAAATTTGCCAGATGTAGTGGAAAAAGTGGTTTTTGCTACAGAAAAAGTAATTTTTCAGCGACCCACAACACATTGAACATTTTGTTAGAAACCGACTTAAAAAAAGTGATATATTAAACGTCCTCCAGAATATTCGAATATTAATCCGATTAAGAATTTGCTGATTCATATCAAATCACTGCTCGCTAAGTATCCAAGTCCGACCAAAGGAATCAATAAGCTGTAGAAGCAAAAAATTAAGTCTGGTAAGATATACCAGTAGACTTAAGAAAAAACACATGCGGTGTCCCTAATCGCATCAAGGCTCAAAACAGGCAAAAGAATACTGGACGTCCCACTGATTATAATACTTATTTCTGTAGATTAACACTTTCGCCATTCGTGGAAGTTTTCATAAAAACTCATGACACCTATATATACCGCATTATTACTGCAATGTATTTCGCTTTAATTTCAAAGAAGTTTATAGGATGTAATTTTCCTGTATGTTTTAATCTCTGGCTAAGTGTCAGATATAAACCAGTGTTGCAGCTTGTGGATATTCTAGGCAGCTGTTTCAAAAATTTATTTTTTTTAGGGGTATAATATGAAATTTTTCTATTTACTAATTTATATGAAAACTAAGTTTAAAAACGTTGTTAATAGTTCATTCGTATCATAACAGTAATAGAGTAAGGTTCTACTTTGTGAAAGAATATAATACGAGTATATATACTTATATAGTAAATACATACATATTTGAATGTATATTTTTCGTAGGTTGCTTAGAATGGATGGTCCAAGAAAAAACTAATATCTGAAGATGAAATTCTTAAATTCCAAATTCTTGAATTCCAGCGAAAGTAATGTGGATATTGAAGATTGCGGAAGCAGTTTTGCTCGAGATATTGATAGTGAAAAGAGCGTAGGAAAGATATTGATTAGAAAACGATAATACTTTAGAAGTTGATATCATGGTGGAATATTTACAAATGAAAACGATTGGATTGATGTGGAGCTTGAAACGCAAAATATTGAATTTACTGGTGGAGAGAAATAATCAAACGAATTACCATCTAATGCAAAACCAATAGATTATTTTAAGCAGATATTTGATGACGAGTTAGTGAAGAAAATAGTTTTGTGGATAAATGCACGTTCTAATTTTATGTCTAAAAATGAAAAACTGGTGGGAAAATCGAACCTTCTTATATGGAAAGATATGGCCATTCAAGAAATAAAAAAGGCAATTGTTTTGTGTATTGCATTGCCTCTTAATAAAAATTCGGAAATGAGGCTGTTTTCGAGCAAAAATCTGCTTTATTTCCAAAGTATATTTAGAGCAACTATGAGTCGTATAAAGTTTGAAGATATAATTCGTTGCATGGGCTTATGTATGACACAGATACGTGACACTCAGTTTCTCTTAAGAAAATTGTTTAGAAAACTCATGTTGCATATATGTGGCATATTTTTTCTTTTTTGTTAGTGAGTTTTTATTGAAACCTCCAAAAATTGATAAGTAGCGAACGTGTTAAAAAAATCAACGGTGCAAAATTGTAACATTTGGTTTTATTTATACTTTTTGCTGCTATTACCGTCGTTGTTATTGTAGTGGCATCAAACTAGTTTTGAAAAAGAAAGACATGTGTACCTATAACACTATGCAACACAAATACTTAGTTCATTTAAACTTACAAAATACAGGGTGTTGAAATTGAAAGTACTAAATCATGTTACAGTTTCGCACGTCACTGTATGTATTATTTAGATTATTTTAATCATAAAAGTTTTTATTATGACTGCATTTTTTTATAAAAAAAGCAAAAAAAATATTTTATTTTATTTTATTTTATTTTATTTGCTTTAAATAAAATCTAGTTTATTTAAGCGATTAAATTGTTAAACAAATATTTATTTTACAGTGAAAGCATATTTAAGCAATTAACGGATGTTTATTAAAGGGACTTAATATTTTTAAATGCATAATCTAGTTGTTTGAATATTTAAGCGATTCTCTCTTTTTTTTGCCAATGTCAAAGTATTTACTTTTAAGAAAATTGTAATTGAAGTTTCATTTTATATATGAATTCACAAAAACAGAAAAGACGTTCTAAAATCGTTAACGTTAATTTTTGATATCAGACGAAGTTTAATGCGTAATCAGAATAAGACAAACGGTAGAATCTATAGTAAAATCGTGAATAATTGTATAAAAATACCATAAGTTAATGAATTAAGAATGATCTGTTATAACATTAAGAATGACCCGTTAACAAATCATGAACGCTATCAAATTAAGAACAAAGTTGACATAAAAACCATGTGTTATCCAGTCAAGAACGATGTGGTTTTCCGTCAATAACAATGTTATCACATCAAAAACGATGTGGCTAAGAACATCGTTTATTAGTTTTACTATAAAAACTTTGTGTAGAAGTAAAGAGCTTTTGCAAGAAAATACGGAGGATAGAAGATCTCCAGAGCTATATGTCAATGACCACAAGGATCTTTAATCTATTGATATAAAGTTTATTTGTGATTTATTGAAAAGTAAGTAATAAAAAGAGCACTAAGAACATAAAATAATTTAATGATTTAATTTTTAATCTGCCATTGTTACATTTAGAAGTTAGCGGTATTTAGAAAGAGAAAACTTAAAAGAATCAATTCCTCTACTAGGACTCCGAGTAGAATTTAGGAAGATATTGTTGTTATGGAAAAACAGAATTAATAATTAATTACGTTGTAAGTCTTCCGCTACATTTATACCCAATAAATGATTCAAAATTGTATTTTCGAATAAAGCATGTACCATACAAATTTTATATAATAAATCATTAATTAACAAGTAAGTAAAGTACTATATGTGTATGTATCCAAAATTTATTTTAAATTTAATTTAGTATATAATATATATTAATTCCCATAACATTCCATGAAGAAACATGGAGACTTCTCTCAGTCAATGAGCTGCACCCGATTCTATATTTATATTCATTGAAAAGGACCTACAGTTTAACGCCGGCTCCGAACGGCAAATGCATTTAGAGAAGTTTTCAATAGTAGTTATACTCATAACCAGTTTTTCTTTTTCCTTTTTCTTAAATGGTCTGGCCTGGTATTGAGCCGAGGACCTTATGGTTGGTAGGCGGGTGTCTTACCTACCATACCACAGCGGCACTTTAATTGTAGTTGGGACTTAATGGGTTATTTATTTGTGGATAAAATAATAACAAGGAGTTCACAAAATAAGAACAAGGGGTATCAAAATAAAAATCGTGCGTTATGAAAATAAAACGATCGGTAACAAAGTAAGACGGCTAGGATATCAAAATAAGAACCGTTCGTCACCAAAATAAAGACGATTGGTAACAAAATAAAAACAGTATATTATCAAAACAATAACGTTTGGAGTTGTTCTAACCAACCTTTAACGAAGCAAGCACAAACGGATTTAAATTAATTTCGGTACCAAATGGTATCAATTTCGGTATTTAGGTATCGCCTTTTTTCCTGAGTGTTCATAGTAACATTGGTTAGCAAAACCCTTATAAAGCTGTTCTAGGTTTAATTAGACATTGGCTACTTTAGCTATATAAAAAAGCGTAAGAAGATAAACCTAATGCCAAGCTACAGAATAATACTCTTATTCTCTCTAAATTAGAAAAACATGTTAGGATTTACTAAGCTTTTGCCTAAACTACCATTCCATAAAAGTTATGCTGCTAAAAACAATTTCCTGTTTAAGGTTGCGTCTAATTACAGGCTTTATAAAAGTGGCCGTTTAAATGTATGATGTCGTTTATCATTTGATTAACTTTAATTTACTTTATTGATAATTCTTTCAATCCTTATTATTATTATTGTAAGAAATTCTACTGATCTGCATATTTTTGTAATAAACATGAATCATTCGGTTATAAATTATTTCATATAATTTTTAAAACGTAGCCACTTTATTTATTATATTTTATGGTAATAATTTATATATATGTACATATGTATGTACATACATATATGATTAATACATATTTTGTTTACATTTTAATGTTTTTTAAATGATATCATTTGAAAATTCAACCGTGGTATGATACTTTATTAACCTTTGCTAGACGAACAGGCTTCTAATAAGCTTTACACCATTTCATTCTAAATCATTTTTTTAAACCTCTCTGCATCTGAAATACAATATTCAGAGGGTTATGGTTAAAAGTGTTTTGGATGATGTTTCACTTAAAATGTTAGTTATTTATTGCGCTATCTTATGACCTTATATTGTGTCTTCAACGTTGCTGTTGAGGCATTTTATAAGAAGATTTATGTTTTGTGAGAGCAACAACAGCTAGAAGAAGAATAACAACAACAGTACAATAGCAAATGAAAACATTGAAATCTCGTTGATGTGCATTTGAATTTGTATACCCTACACCATCAAACCTGTTGGTACTGGTACCACATATCATGTTTTAGCTTATACGTCTACAATATCTCTAACATACATTAAGACTGTAAAGTCTGTATTAAAATAGAGTTTGTAATTTTGAAAATACGTGGATAAACTTTAAGAGATTACCTTACTTAAAGTATAAGATACCTATTTTTAAGTCATATATAGGGACTTAGAATTTATTAAGATTTTTACTGAACAATGATAATTCAAAAAATTATAAAAAAACGAATTCTGCAAAAATTGAAATAAATAATAATCTGAAGGTGCAAGGCCCTAGATATACATATAGTGGATTCATCAGAACTTCTCAGCCAAATTCAAAGTTTTTGCCGGATTATTAAACATCTTTTCTATTGATCAATTCTGGCCGAATCGGCTGAATCGATTACTTGATTAGATTTCAGAAGTTCATAATGAACAATTCTCTTCCAATCCCACCAGACACACAACATTACCTTTCTTGGTTTTAGTCTGTCTTTCGTTCATGATTTTTTTTTTTTTTTTGAGCATTATCGTCGTACGTGATCCACTTTTCATTGACCGTAATCATTGGCTTAAGAAATGATTAGATTTCCTTCCGTTCAAGTAGTGAATCGCACATGGAATTCAGACATTGAGGCTGTGTATTCCGCTTCAAATGGTTGATAACTGTTTGGTAATAACCCACTCTACTTTTATTCTTTTTCATTATATCGAGTGAGCCATCATCGGTTTAAATTTGAACCAGCGGCTATTTCGAATCTGGTAATACTTATGTCATTCTGTTCTGTTACAAAGTTCAGTCTATTATCTCCACTGAACGAAATGAATCGATGTACGCTTAAGCAACGTTGGGATTTATTGAAAATTTATTTACAAAATAAAGACAATTGGTCAGATATTTCACGAAATGTCGTACAAAATTTGGTTGCAGAGAAGGACTAATAGTACCAGGTATATGCAAGCTTATTGCTAAAGTTCGTGAAACTGGTTTCATTGTTGATGCGCCAAGACATAAGCAAGTGACTGTTTATTGCGGAAGCATCATTGGCATATATTTCTTTGAAAATGAGGACGGCACAACCATTACGGTCAATGGAGACACACATCGCACCATAATAACAGATTTTTTTTGTACCCGCTCTTCATAGTATTGATGTTAACGATGTTTGGTTTCAACAGGACGGTGCAACTTGCACACATCTCATGCCACAATCGATTTATAGCGTCAAACGTTTAATGGCCGTTTAATTAGCCGAAATTCTGATATCAGTTGGCCGCCAAGAAGCTGCTATTTGACACTGTTGGACTATTCTCTGTGAGGCGCCGTTAAAAACAAGTGTAATGCCATTGCCGAGATACGTCCTTATACACTCGAAAAAATTCTTGAAAATTGGTCCGATCGAACGTGGTACTGTGAGGCCAGCCGCGGCAGCCATATGTTTGAAATAATATCATATTTCATTTCTAACCGAAACCATTGTTCGTCCCAAAAAATAAATAAATTTGGCAAAATATCAAACCGTTTTTGTTTTATTGCATTTTTAAATTTAAACTTTTAAATGACCCACCCGATATATATGGCGGATATTGTGTGAATCAAGTACTACCAAAAATAGCATACATAGTGGACTTGACTCTAGCTTTATAATTTATGTGTAGATTATTGCTCAACATCAAATGAATGTCTGCTGTTTACTGCCGTTTGTCTATTTCCTATCATTGCAGAACTGCACTTCCGCAGTAGCTTTGTTTCGCAGCACAGTATAGTTGATATGAGATACGTGTAACAACATTTAGCATCAGAAGAGCTATTAAATTCTCTATATCTCTAGGCCCTTTAATACTTTTGGGTTGAAGGTATAATCACAGTCATTTTAGTTTCATTAATTAAGTTAAATTTGAGTTGAGCAGATGATTAGTATACTGTAGCTCGCCTTCAAGTGATTGTGTGGTGGTGAAGATATTTGCTAAGTGGTGGCGGTGGTGATCCTTACTTAGCGTTGCTATTTTTTTTTTTTCAGTAGATATTGTTTTGATGTTTGTTGTCATCGCCAGAGGTAAGCCGAAATTGATTTCTTTTAGATGGATTTGTCTGAAGGTGGTTTGAAGTCCCTTTATTAAACACTCGAAACCCGAATTCGGTTTTTCCTTCATATCCTCTGCTTGAGATTCCAGCCTGATACACATGTGTTGTATGCATGCACTCTAACCACTACACCACGCTACCCTCTTATATCACGGTCATATCGCGGCTGATCTCTGCTTATTTCATGAATGAGTATATCTGTTTGAATGCTATCACAATGTTCTTTAGTTTACAAGTTTCAATAAGTATGGGTATGGAATCTGAAATGATTACATGTTTTGAACTCCAATATAATGTCAGCATTGTTGTAAAGCTGCATAATGTAGAACGTTGCCGCTAGGGACGCAGATTCCTTATGAGTATTAGCGAACTTGTGCGTGGGGGAATGGAATAATGGAGATTTTTTGGCCCAACATCATAACTGATGTTTACTTGTATGTGGCTAGAGACCAGGTCATTCTACGAATTGGGATTATACTTTACGGGACTCCTTTGCGGACGATAATTGAGTAGAATCCCATGGCTGCGTTATAACTGGAACCCCACCTTAACGTGGAAGGAACGACTTGCCTCGAATGAAATTGAATTGTTGGCCTACGATTGATCTGAATTGAAGGTATTTGTCGGAAATAAATATACAGTGACGTGCAAAAGTGTAAGTTTTTTGTTATATGATATTATAGGTAAACATATCCTCTTCCTTCAAAACCAGTTTGATGCCAGTAGCAACACACATATTCTTAAGGACTGGCTTAAAAACCAAAAATTTTGTGATATAAATATATCATATATACAAAACCATCAACGTAAAAAACAATAACCGCTTAATAACTGCTGTTGATTAATCCATAATTGATTGAGCTACAACAGAAATTTTAGCCGTATTATCAATTTAGAATTAAATTTCTAAATGAAATTAGTGAAGCTAAATAAACATGAAATATGAATTGAATTAATTATTCATACTTTTTTCACTTTTATTCTAAGAAATACGTGATGAAAGGTACTTTGCATGTTTAATAACATCATCGCTGTTAATAACACTGGTCCACAGTAAAAAAAAACCTTTAAATAAAACTATATGAAATATAATAGTTTTGATGCGTTGACTTCGAATTCGTTGTCGGTTTCTTTCCATCGAGCTCAAATTTTTGTTTATGGGCGTGGCATATGTTTCGCCCAATATATGGAAGTTATGTCAATATATTTCATTCTAACTTGAAATCAACTTAACCGATATTAGTGCAGGTACCAGCAAACGTTTATGAAAAGATTTTCCTATAAATCACCTGAATAACATTTTTTATTTATTTTTTCGCGCAAAATTAAAGCAATTTTTTTTTAGAAAGTTATAAAAAATTTTCAGAATAAAAATTTTACATGTTAAGCACTTAAATTAAAGCTTAAATGTTGAGAATAAAATAAGCCATAAATAATGAAAATTGGTTGGTTATTGCTGATTTTATTTAAAATTAAACGCCGGTACCTAACTTTGACCAAAATTAGCGAACAAATTTGTTCCTGCAAAATTACTGAAAATTTTTTTCTTTTATTTTCAAAACTTTATGAAGAAAATTTTAAAATATAAATTTTATATTTTAAGCATTTGAATGAAAGCCAGATATGTGTAAAGTAAAATAACCCATAAAGGCAGTTGCCTAACTTTGACAAGAAATGTTTAATACATTATTAGGCAACACACAAAAATAATGAAAGGAAATGTCTGGTAGGAAAAAAGTACGTACACATATGTGTATATAGAGAAACATTATTGTTTCGAAGAACTGGCTAAACAATTGCTGGTTCTTGTATTAAAATCAGTCAAATCGTTTTTAAGTTATGATGAAATATATTGACACAATTACCATATTTTGCTCGAAAAATTGGCCACGCCCATAAAAAAGAAATTGAGCCTGATGGAAAAAATCTGAAAACGGATTTGAATTCAGCGCATGAAAAGCACTATATTCCATACAGCTTTATTTAAAGGCCAAAAAAATTTTTGTTTTTTGTAGACCAGTGTAATTAACGAAATATTTTATATGGTTTGTTATCATTTCATACAGACGAGTTAGAATTTTATCTTTATTTAATAAAGTTTATTAGCGCGGGTCTTCAAGTCATTAGAAATAAGTCTGAAAATTTATAAACCTATTTTGCAGCATATTACCATTTATTCTGTAATAATTTGCTTTATGACACACGTTTTATTAATTTATTCACCCACAACGCCATACATAGGAAAGCTGGCCGGTCGGTTGAGTTTAATTTACGCTTTAATTATTCTTATATTTTCTTTATTTTTAAAGATCTGACAACAGCAGCTGTACTTGCTGTAACACAGGTGGTTGTTGAATCACTTGCTTTTGTTTAAATTATTCCTTATACGTGTGCCCACACAGCTTATACAAGGCTCGGTTGTTTTGTTTCAATTTTATTACTTTTTTTAAATAAATAATTTTCTTGGTATTTTTAAGCAAATAAACGAAAAATATTAAATTAATTAAAAGTAAAAATTTAATTGTTTAACAGATATATTAGAGTAGACAAAAATAAAATAAATGAATAATGCACACAGTTCAATTGATTATAAAATATACACCATATATCATAATATCTATAAAAATATATAACAAAAAAAAAAAAAACATCCGATAAATAAAATTAACAAAAAGAAAAAAAATATATTGAAAATAATAAACAAATATTCATTATATGTAATATGTAATATGTATATAAAGAAAAACAAACAAAAAATAAATAAATAACTTGCGTCATTTCTGCAAAATAATTTTTTTAAAGTGCAACAAGTAGTAATAAAAAATAGTGTAAAAAAATTTTCTAACAATAAATATTATAATAAATTACAAAAAGAAAACAAACTCGTTTAATTCTTGCTTAACAAATTAATTTAATATGTAATTTATTATGAAATGAGTTTTAATAACTAATTTATTAGTCTATAAAACAAGGTAAGGCATACGAATATAAGTTCATTCTACAATTGGCATAGTAATTTGAGAGTCCATCTCTAAGACCACACAGTAAAAACAAAAACTTTATTTGTTTCTTACACAAATAGTTGTATGCACTGAGGAAAATATGAAAACAACTATAAAAACAGTAACAAAACAACGAAATAAAGAATAAAAAATAACGGAAATCAAAAAATAATATTAATAAAGAAAAACAATTAAAAAAACGTCAAGAAAAAACATAAAGAAAAAAATTTTAACAAACTAAACATGTTAAATAAAATGTATACGGTAGTTTTGATTTACCTGCCTTTAACTTATGTGCACATTGCCGTTATCTGCTCAAATTTATTGTTTTGAGTCCTTATTTCTCTGAATTCAGTGTAAAATTATTTCTTCAGTGCTCTTCCTGTACCAGCACATTTAACGTATGTGCCTTATGTTTTTAGAACTTAATAATTTTTTTCATAGAAAAAACTACGGTTAGCTGTGTCTAATAAAAAAGAAGTGAAAAAAGCGAACTTTTGTTAACTTTAAAAAACGAATCATTTGCTTTGTTGTTCAAATTTACTCCTTGAAATAATTTCTAGATTCCAAGGAAGAAATTGTAATTGAAGCAGCAATCTTTAGTTATTCATATACCTGCATGATAAGCAGGTAAAGGCATTTAATTTAGCTGCACTTTTGGCTTATCTGCACAAGAGTTTTTGCAACAGTTAGTTGTGCAGGTTAGTCAAAACTACTGTAATACCACCTTCAATTAAAAATTTTTTCTCGCACCGTATTTTTCTGTTTATTTTCTCTCTATTACTCTCTGTTTATTTTTTTTTTTTTTTTGCCTATGCGTGTGAGCATGTACGTGTGAAAAAGCGTTGCCAGAAGTTTTGGAAAGAAAATCATCTTTTGGCGAAAATTGAAAAAAGAACAAAAAAATTTGAATAAAATATTTATTTGGAGCATCGTTTATGCTTGCTATTCACGTAAAGATTATTTTATTTAAGTGTTGCCCTCGGCAACGTTCTAGGTGGTCTATCTGTTAGCTCAAATTTTCTAGCATTTAATCTGGTATCTCATCCATTGCAGTTGTCATGTTATCTCCCACGGCTAGAATTGTCTCTGTTCAAGAGAGACTTGTCGTATACCTTTATAAAGTGTATAATGTGGTCACATCGCATGATCTTGGTAGCCAGTAAACTGTCCCAAAATATGAGATTAATTGCTCATCAAACGTGCCTCTCGTGCCATCGTTTTGTAGAAACTATATGTCAGCCAAATCCAATGCTTCCATTTTGAGCAAAAAAATAGGTAATCATCACACGGTACCTTGCTATATTGACTGTATCGTTGTGATTTGAATTATTTTTGATTAAGTATGGTCAGAGTATATTGGTCAATTCCGTTTGTTAACATAATCATTAAGTCAAAAATGAGCTTAGTCGCTAAAGATAGTTTTTGATACGAAACACATTTTTCACACAACATGAATTTCGACAATAAATTCAAGGATTTGCTAACGTTGTCTTTTGTTAGTCTATGCATGGTAAAATGGCAAACACCTCTGAGCAGTTTTCGCATTTCCACATGTCACGAATCTCTTTTTACACTAAATAAAATCATCATCATCAGCATTAGTAGTTTCTGGTATTTTTTACAAAATTATTCACAACTACGATTATCTAGAGTTGATAAGACGAAGTTCTCTAAATCTAAGTCCTGAATATATTTCTCATCTATTAAGTGGGGGGAATTTTTATATTAATCATGTCAAAAGCGATATATTTTTATTTATAATTTTTAATGGGTCAATAAATAAAAGCTCTTTTTAAACAACATCGTGAAAATAAAATCAAAGTTTCTTCGCCTTTAGATTTAGGGATTTATCGTTTTTCACAGTGTTTTCACCATTCAAACATTTTTATTGAAAATGATTAAATAGTTTAAACATACAATAGTAGGTTTGCAAACATATTAGTTATACCTGTTCGTACTAAATATTTATTTTTATAAAAACACGATTTTCATTTTTTCAATTAAATTTCTTCAAAATTGCGTTTTAAATGACTTTATTATTATGTCCTAAAACAATGATACATTTTTGTGCAAGTTAGATACTGGGTGCATACATAGTAAACGAAGCAAAAAAATTCAGTTTGTTTGAAACGTATTTTTTTTTTTTTTTTTTGTTTTAAAAATTAACTGTTGATTTTTTATTTTATTTCGTTTTTTTTTTAGAAAAATTATATATTTTGTGCAAACTATTTAAAATATTTTATCAGCTTTTTTAGATTTTGCTTTTAGTTGTCACTGAAACAGCGACAAGAGCACATGTGCAGAGGATGACTGTTGATTTTTTGCAATTTTTTTAAAACATCAACTTTACTCTCTCTAAAAGAGTAATTTCCATGTTCTCACTAACACAACTTCATTTTTACTTTTGCAAATCACTGATCTAGATGAGCTAAAGCCACCCAGTTTATTTTCTTTGTATTTAGAAGAGTTATGTCCTCCAGTTTCCACATTCACTGAAGTCGTCTCTTTTGGACAATATGCTTATCTTTTCATTCAGTTTATGTGGGGGCAAATGTAGTTGACCGAAAGCGGAACAGTTTTGAAAATTTCCGGCGAAATCATATCTACCTTCTTCAACCTTGAAATCGCACTTTTATTTCAGAGAGTGAGAGTAAATATTAAGTTTTTTATGTTTTGTCTAGAGAACAATGTAAACTCTTTTGTAATCGTAGTATCTGACGCGTAAAATTCTCTCCACATTTCCAACTGCACGTTACCATTGCTGATGATCTTGCCTTCTTTGTCCCTGATATCCGAGATACTGGGAAATTTAGTGCCACTCAACTTTTTGATCGTAACATAAATATGTCTCATGGGTTTTTTAGAGTAGTGGAAAAAATTTATACAAAATTCCTCTATTTTCCAAAAGGATAACGCAGTGGTTCACAATACCAAAACCCATAAAATTACCTTATGCTAGAGGCTGTCAATTTAAGACTTTACAGGGTTTAAAAACGTGCATTCTTGAAAAGTGGCAAATACACATACATACACTTTTATATAGCGCGCCGCTCGATGCAAGACCGACGCCCGCTAGCAGTCATACCTAACATGATGAATAGACGCTACATTTTGCAACTTATATAGAAGCTGCCTACCACAAACCGCCCAATGTGAGTCAGACGTTCCACAGATCTAAGAGCATGTTTTCGTACGCTAGCGGTATTTTATTTCTTCTACCTATCATCCACTATCCGCCAGCCGTTGATTGTCTACGTTGGGAGACATAGAAATTCGCACGAACATTTTTAGGTTGAATACTGTTAAATTAAAAATTATTTAACAAATTTGAAACCAATAATAGGTCAAGACCAAGGACAGACCCATTAAGGAAGGCATAGATTTTATCCCAATCGCATGTAGCAAGTCTGTGTTTGCCTTTGTTTGTATCTCTTCCGACCATGCAAACACGTTAACAGTAGTTTCGGAAGCAGTATTGCCTTAGAAGCTTATGAGCTACAAATGTGAAAAGTTATTTAGTTATCGAAATGGCATAGTATTTGACGAAAAATTTTAAATTGACCAAGAAATTGACTTTTAATTTACGGTCATATTTGGCAAATATTTGACGAGAAAACACGATCACTATGTTGTGGAAATATTTGTTTTTTATTGTGTTTTTTTCATATTAAATTTTTTAAAAATTTAAACATTTTTTGGTGCTATTATTTTTGTGTCGATATGAGTAGAGTAGCTTAAGTCGACTTAAGCTATTCTTACTTACCGACACAGTTTTGTCACATTTGGAAACAATATGGAAAAAAACTGACAGAATACACTTCTAGTGAATATACTCTAGTCGTATTTGAAGTTCCCTACTTCGTACCTCTTCTTATATCATATAAATCATTGTCAGTAAGTAAGAATGGCTTAAATCGACTTAAGCTAATCTTCATTATCGACACAGATTTGTTGTAAAAAATTTTTTTCAGAAAGGAAATGTTCACATAAAATGTTTCAATGATATACTGATTACGTTTTTCCTCAAATATTTTTCTAATGCGACCGTACCTTTAGTGCTGAAAATTTATTAATCTAAATTTTACTTCTAATCGCTATACCTGAAATTACGGCTTAGGCTTTCTAGAATTCGTTGACAGTCTACAGAAATTAATGGCATTCCACTTTAAAAAGAAAGTTTGATTATTATAAAAATTTATTTGCGACATATTTTAAAATATTTAAACGGTTTTTTCCACAGACACTGCCTACTTTGTGTAGATTGAGTGGCGAAATATAAAAAATTTGTATACAAAAGATCTTAAGCTTCATTAATTTATAATTATATAACATATTTATAAAGAAAACCAAAAACATTAAATTTGCTTTTTAGTTACAAACTCACTTCCGTGTTTATTATTTTATCATTTTTAAAATTTTATAAATTTATTTTCTTTCATTTTCAGATAACTAACTTTCTCCCACAGCCACCAAAAACTTTTTTTCAATCAAGATAATACCTTTCAAGAATCGTTGCTTTAAATCAAAAAATTAAAATTAAAATTATATTTAAAATCGCCACAAAGCAAAGTATCACAAAAACATAAAAAAATAAATAAATAAATAAAAAGAGAATATAAATTATGATTGAAACATTTAATGCGAATGAATTAAATGCAACTACCAGAGCAGCAGTAACAAATTCAAAAGAAAATATTTATCAAAGTAATGACGATAATAATCTGCTATCAGCCTCAGCCTCATCATCATCGCTATCTCTTTCATCCCTTTCATCGATTACAACGACAAATGATACCAATTCAATGCTACTTACGGACTTTGCTGTGAATACAACAGCAGTTGCTATTGTCTATGCTTCACAATGGCTATCAACAACGGTAGCAACAACAGCCACAAATTTAACCAGCATAAGCAACGAGACCGCCAACATATCACTATTCGCGCCTGCTTCAGTATTACCCACCGATATTGTTTTAAATTATACCGCGACACCAGCATCAGTTGGTGGTACTTATAACGCCACAAATCCGATAATCGATATTAACTATGACTTTGCCACCACCAACACCTACATCAGCAGCATAACTGATGACGGCGAAATTAATTATCATGAATGTGATTACAAAAACCCAAATTTTAATTGTTCACGTATGGATTATGTTGCATTCGCATTAGGGCCGCAAAGATTGCCCATATACAAGTTGGTAGGTTTTATTTACAAATTTTTTCTCTTAAATTTTATTTTCATTGCTTGCACAAGTTTTGTTTTTGTTTTATTTAATTTCAAAAAATATAAGAAAAAATTACTTTTTTTTAATTGTTGTTGATAAATGATGCGCAACTTTAACTGGAATTGCTTATAAAATAATGGAATAGAATTGCTACAGTTCGTTACAAAAAAAAAAAAAAAAAAAAAAATCAGTAATAAAAAGTTGATATACCAAAATTTTAAATCCTTCTGGAGAAAAAGAAAAAAAAATCACTTTTAGTATTTAGCACTTGCCTGATTTGGTGAATTTTGCTTAAGTAATTTAACAAATTTTTGATAAATTTTTGAATTCACTTCCTATTTGAATTCAATGGAGAAAGTTTTCTTTTGAGTTCGATATCAGTTTCACTACCTAGATGTTTTTGACGTTTTTCAACGTTGTGGCTGTTAAATACGTCATCTATGGAAAAACAGACACTGCGCGTCCCCCCCTTTTACCAATGTTTAATGTTAAATATTATCTGAACTAATTGAGATATGGCCATAAAATTTCTATGTAGTAGACTCCTATCAATAAATAAAATAAAAATAAAGCACCAATGACTGATGTACCATTTAAGATAGAATTTTTATTAATTTAAAAAAAAGTTATACTAAGAACTATTAAAAAAAATTGGTCATCAGGATAGCGCCATCAGCTATAATTTCAATTTAATTACTCGTAGTATCTTAAGCTACTAAATATATAGCATTTTAATACTTAAACACTTGATTTTGAACAGTATTAAGGATAATTAGTAAGCACATTGCTATCCACACTATCAAAGTCTCCCTGTCTTCTACTGTGTTTTAATTTCTTGTAGGAGAGATCACACATAATGATTCCCACAAGAAATTATAATGCAATAAAAGGGAGGGGGGCTGCGGTAGTGTGGAAAGCAATATGTTACTATGGCATCTTGAAAAACCTATTTGGACAACCAAAATGTTCCAATCTATACAGTCCGAACCGTTACATTGTGGAGTTAGAACAAAAAAGCTGACGCTCTTAAATGGCCACTCTATTTGTCCGGCCTAAATATAATCAAAAACGTATGAAGATGTGTGACTAAGAACGTGTACGAGTCCGGAAGACAATACAAGACAAAAATGGAATTAATGAAAGGAGTCATACACACTTGGTCGACCATTTCGTTGAATTATATTGAAAAGCTTTACAATTCAATTTCCAATGGAATTTTCGAAGATATTTCAAACAAAGGCGGTCCCACGCATTACTAATTATTCTTAATACTGTTTAAAATATAGTATTTAAGAATTAAAATTCTATATAGTTGCTTAAAATACTAATTAAATTGAAAAATTATAGCTGATGGCGCTATCCTGATGACCATTTTTTTCAATACGTTTTTAGTATAATTTTTCAATAAAAAAATTTAATAAAAATTCTATTTTAAATAGTACAGCAGTCATTGTTTTTTTATTTTAAAGGGAATTGATAGGAGTCTACTACATAGAAATTTTAAGGCCATATTTCAATTGGTTCAGATAATATTTAGCATTAACCGTCAGTAGAAGGAGAGGGGTGGGGGGTGGCGCTATCCTGCTGACGCACAGTGTATAAGCATGTAGTTTTTAAAAAACTATCTCAAACATATGATTACAAATTGTAAAGCGGTTGAGTTCCTTTAACCCTAAAGAAGTGAAACCTCAGAAATTTTGTCTGATTTATGTGGAAGAATTTATTAGAATTTCACTAGTCATAGGTATAAATGGTGCCAGTGATTATCCTCCTTCAGATCTTTGTGGAAATTACTCTCCTCTGTGACACAAACTTCACGTAATACGTTCTGATAACAGTTTAACAAGATCAGCATATAAAGAAACAGACAAAACCTATCAAAACCGGTATTTAAAATATTTTGATGAAGAATCTACAAACTATTATCTAGAAAAAATGTGACAGTCTTGTTTCCATTTAAAGACCGACTCACTATTTTGTGTAACATAGCTTATAGTTATCCTTTGAATGAAATCATGTTATTTATTTTTACAGACATTATGGAATGTGACAGATAATTTTTTACATCACTCCCTCTGGCTCCAGCCAGCTTCACGTTAGAATAATAAGTTTCGTCGCTAAATTCGGTAGAACAAAGTATATATTCCAAAAGAGCTACAGCCAAAACCCACGGATGTTATATGTAGGTACACCTTGATATGGTCTACGACGAGTTTGTTCTTTCCATCAACAATGCATTATTCACGAGGTGAGCCAGCTTTTAATAGTGGAAAAGAAGAGATAAATGTGTTTACAATAAAACAAAAGACGGACGGATATACGGATTTTATGTATCAGATAGTGCCAACATATAGCGTTAAACGCAAAACAGTTAGATGGCTATTGGCACTGACGTGGCTGCACACAAGATTCAAAGATATCGAAATTGGCGAAGATATTTGAGATCACTTGGCGTGGAGTTGACAACAACAACAATAAAATGAACGAAAGAGCCAAACATAATAGAATAACACGATACCCTAATATCCAGGCATCTCTAAAGTATTAGGATAAACAAAACCATAGAGAGCCAGGATATAAAGAGATATTTACTGGTACCCAGGAACCCTTATCGGTAGGATAATGATTATTTGACTTTAGATGGCAATACAGCCAACCTAAATAAATCAAGAAAACTAAGGACAAAAACTCTTATAAAAAATGTCTAACTGAAGGATCCTCAAATCTGTATTTTGTTTCGTTCAAGAAAAATATTACTTTATAGAGCATTCGGGTACCGAGATACCCGTTTCATGAGGGTTAGTGTTAATAATAACCTAAAAGTTCAAATAGCAGCCGAGACTTCTTTTGAACCGTTGTCTTATTTTATATAAAATTTATTGTCATAATATGAAGCGAAACGATGTATTGACAATAATTGTCCCAAGGCTGTCACAAGATTTGTTCTAGTTTAGTGCAACTCTGTGAATCAAATTTTGTGGTAAATTGAATTAATTTTTCTCTTTGGTGTTCAAAATGGGTCGTTCTTAAAAAAAAGAAAATATTGTCCTCTTTATTTATATTATTTAAATAAAAAATACAAAAAAGAAAAGAAGAAGTGTATTGGTTAGAGATTGGCTCACAAGAGCCAATAAATTAAAAAAATTAATTCACTTAAATATTTATTTATTTAAATTGGAATATAATTACAAATTATATTAAATCCTCTAAAGTAAAGATGATTTGTTTTTCAAAAAAATAAATAAATAAATAAATAAAAATTGCATCGGCTTTGATTATCATGTGTGATTGCTTGATAAAAAAAAAGTAAAAATAATGAAAAAATTAAATGGTAGAAGTTTGTGATGCAATTTACATATTAATAATCAACAAATGCATATTTTAAGGGATGAAAATTATAAATACCGTACGAAAAATAAAAATTGGTGAGTATTGTCCTCTTCAATTGCCGCACAATAATACAATAATACATTGGTGCATGATTGTCTTTAAAGCTTTCACACAATTGTCGTACCAGGATTGCATTTGATTGTGATGAATAAGCACAGCAATATTGTGAGTTGCCGTATAAGCCAATAAATTGTATAATCACACGATTGGCATATAAATAGACGACAGTCGTGTGATCCTACCATCCTGCCAAGCTTCTTCCAGGCAATATTTGTCAGTTACCTCATATTGTGGAACAGCGATGTTAGTTCTAAGTCATGAAATTTGTCAGAGCCTGAGTAAAGAAAATGTTCTATCAAATTCTCTTGTTTTTGATCATTGCAGCTTCTGCAAAATGCATTACAAGATATCTTTTTTCTCTGTGCATATCAACCAAGAAGCCAGTGGTCTGTTATTACCCATATAAGTTGCCCCTTATATATTACACAGTTTCAACACTTGCCGTTTTTTTTGGGTTAATAGATTATGATAAATATGTATTTCCAATTTCGTAGTAATTGTTTTCTTATCCAGTAGTAGTTTATGCAGTATTCGTTGATTCTTTCTCTCAAAAAAGGTTTCACTGTTTATAATTGATATCTTTTGATCTAAGGTTAAGTTAGGTTACATGGGTGAAACGAGAACACAAGAAGACCTTGTAATGGTCCACAAGAAAAAACTCAAAAACTTATATGGGACCCAAAGTTAGAGACGAGAGTGATGGAATCAATTCTTCCCTAAACTCGAATGTGCAAATCACCTCGTTCTCGCGAAAAAAGTGTTTTTAAGCCAATTTACTTCCTAATCTCAAATTTGCCCGCCCTTTATATAAAATTTAATGTGTGTTTCTTTGAAGACTATATCGTGTGATATTTTAAGAGCTCGCGGATTTGATATAAAAAACACATGAAATTTGAATAAATGTATGAAATCTTTATTTGATGTTTAAAGATGATTTCATCTAAATGTTGATCGCAACATATCGGCCGGTATCTCACGGGTAAATTCTTCGATGCGTCAACCGTACCTTATACCTATAGATATAAGCCTTAACATAGTCTCATAAAGAATAGTCTAAAGGCATTAAATCGCACGGTCTAGGCGGCCAACTGACCGACGCCAAACGTGAAATAAACTATTTACCAAATTCGCCTCTCAATTGAGCCATTTTTTAGCATGCTGTGTGGCAGGTGCCACCGTCCTGTTAAAACCACATGTCAGCCAAGTCCAGCTCTTCCATTTCAGGTAAAGCAGAATTGTATTGGCAGTTCTTGCAATACTTCTGGATACTCTTCACACCAAATACGGCAATTTTGCTTGTTCTCCTATCCATTCAACTAGAAATAAGCTTCGTCGCTGAATACAATTCTTCGATAAACAATTTCTTAACCGAGCAATTTTGATAACAAAATTCAATAATCTGCAAACGTTGTTAGTTTGTAAGTCGGTTTATGGTTAAATCATAGAGCAAACTGAACATGTTTACAGTAACATGTTACACGAAACAGCAGTGTTGCAGAATGAAAGTTGCTAAAAAATCACCCGATACAGCTAAGCAGCAGTGTCTTTTTGGAAGGAACTATAAACTTTCTTACATGTTTGAATTTGAGTTCAAAGGGAATAAATAGGGAACAAGGGTAAAAAATTCTAACAAAGATGGTAGTTAAGATCATAATTAATATAGGGGTAGCGAAGCACGCCGGGTTTTAGCTAGCATTTAAATACTTTTTTTTACTTCTTTTATAACGCGAAGGGTTTTGTATACAACATATATTTTTTTAAAGCAAAATGGGAAACAATTTTATGAAAAATAAAGAAAATAATTCGAATGAATAAAAACGTGCATTAAAATTGATGAAGCACAACAAAATAGTTTAAGTAGTATGAATGGAATTCATTCAAAATAAAGCAAAAATGTTAGGTCACTTAGAAATAAAAACATATTTTTTTTTGTCGTCCATTAACTAAGGGCTTAGAATGAAGCAAAAAAGCAACAATGGGTGGAAGCTGGTGGAAGTGCTTCGAAGAAGGCGAAGAGAGCGAAATCGGCTCTGGCAAGGTTATGGCCACTGTATTTTGGGATACACACGGAATATTGCTCATCGATTATCTTGAAAAGGGATCCGCAATCACAGGAGAGTATTATCGTGCATTATTGAATAAATTGGTTGATGCAATCAAGGAAAAATGACTACATTTAACCAAGAAAAAAGTGGTCTTTCTTCAAGACAACGTACCGGTTCACACAGCATTAGATATGATGCTAAAACTACGAGAAATCCACTTCGAATTGGTTGATCATCCACCTTATAGTCCAGATTTAGCCCCTAGTGACTTTTTCCTGTTTCCTAACTTGAGAAAATGGCTCGCAGGAAAAAGATTCATCTCAAACGAAGAAGTGATTACCGAAACTAATGCGTATTTTGAGGAGTTCCCAAAATCGTATTATTCAGATGGTATAAAAAAGTTGGAAAATCGTCTTACTAAATGTATTGAGCTAAAAGGAGACTATTTTGAGAAATGAATGGTTTTTGAAAAGAAAACCTACTACAATATCAATCAATTTTTTTGATTAAACCTACAAATTAACCCTTGTTTACACACCACCCGATTATCTTGGAAGTTTTCTGTACTATTGAAATCTTCATGATATATTTTCTAACTATTTTTATTGTGTCGATAATTCATCGATGAAAATATTATAGTGATAATGTCGCTCAATCGAGTCATTACGATCTTATTGCTAAAAATTTAGGTTGAATATGCGTTAGAGCAGAATTTATTCTATGCATCCATAATAATGCAGCTTAGTACTTGGGTACATTAAGGAGTCTTATCATATATGAGAGTACACCTGTTATATGAGAAACAACATGCTTCCATATCAATACTCATTTTTTAGCGACGACTGGACTAGTTAAAATGTCGACAGCTTTCTTTTATGAGTAAAGATACATTAGAGACAACAGTTCTGGTGTATTTCTGGTAACATTGTCAACGAACGCGTCAATACGGTCACTAAAATGGACTAGTGAATTTTTGGTTCTCCATATGACCGCAAAAGAACTATCTCGTCAATAGTGCTAAAGTCTACAGTACTGGTAACCTCATTATTCTACGGAGACGGGCACATTGATCTTGGGGTAACCGATAGATAATTCAAAACTTTTACCAATTTTGGGAGAATCTATATGATTAGAGTACATATAAGAAAAGATTGGTCTGTGAACTCTGTCCTTGGGAACGACGCGATCTCAACCTTCACTGATGGCTTAAAAACGGAAACGGCACGGGCCCGAGGTTTTACTCTGATAAACTTGCCCCTTTGGTCTCTCTCAGACTACCTAACAACTGCACTATTACCCAAGCGGATTTCTATACCATTCATAGAGTTGCGAGATCTGTGCAGTTTTACATTGATTAACCAGGGTTGTCAAAAACCCAGGTTTTAAAAAAACAAAATTAAGTTTTATTGGGTTTTTAATTGCTACCCAGTGGGTTGCCAACCCTGTTTTAAGCTCAACATTATAAAATCGAGTATTCTTTTCCCTAGCAGTATCTACCTCAGCTAGGCGTAACGGAGAAATGAGTTTGTTGATAAGTTGCGATAAAAATTTTGATTAAAGGACGTTGGAGTGGACAGAGCTGAGCTGGAATATATCTAGGAAGTCATAATATTTTTCTGATAGACGCTATCTGATTCTTGTAAGTTAGTTACTTAATAATAGGTGCAATAGCAAAAAAACTTGTGAAGCGTTACTATTTTTCTGATAGCCTCCATCGAGTACAACAAGAATCTGTTTTTAAAATTTTCGAAACACCCTCAAAATCGTAACTTATGGATAAAAAACGGTTTTTCGTCCCTTTGTGCCGATATAAGTTGATAATTTAGCAAAATATTAACCCATTTCTTGTTACAGAAAAAAATTGTTATATTGGTAATCCCGACGTGATCTGAATACGCAATCTTCCCGACCATCACTTCAACAATATAAACTGGTAGATAGTCGTTTTCCACACATAAACATTGACATAGTACGACCATTTCCTCCTAATGATGGATACTGTTATTGTCTCACTATAATAAACAGATTTAGTCGTTGGCCTGAGGCAATACCTATAGTAGATATGTTAGCAACAACAGTAGCTCAAGCGCTCATCTCAAATTGGATAGCTCTATTCGGCATTCCAGCAAAAATAACATGCGACCAAAGACGGCAATTTGAATCGCACCTCGGTGCCTTGGTATTAACCTGACTTGCACAAATCTATGCAAAATATTTAGCCTCAACAAACTACGTGCACCGGCAACAGACTTTTTTTTATATAAGACCAGCAACCAGGGGATGGCCACTACTCATGCAGTGCATTGTGCTGGTACTAGGAAAATAGGTTATTGGAAGGATGACAGAGGGAGTAGTGTTTATGGACATTAGATTTAAATTTACTCATGTCGTAAGTGGCAGGAAATACTTTCGCTGGAAAATTATTCCACAACTGAACAGTGCGACCAAAGAACGAATTCTCCCTATAATGCGACTTACTGGACAATCAACTACAAAGGGATGCGCTCTACGAGAAATACGAGTACTACGTAAAAATATATGATTTTTAGGAATTAATTCGTTAATTTCGTTAGAACACATTCCGTTTTAGTACCGATAGAACAATGAAACACACGCCACATTCCGACGGTGCTCCATAGAATTTGCTACCCTACCGTCATTGATGAGCATTTTTCCCTCTCCTGAACGTGGTCGAGAAGCTCCAAAATAGACTTTGGAGCACCGACCCATACATGAGAGTTGTATTCCATTTTGAGTCGGATATAGGTCTTGTAAATATTAAGGAGATCAGATGGAGTGAAGTATTTCTTACACCGTCTCAAACCAAGCACTTGAATGCTTCTTTCGACACTTGAAATATGTGATCATTCCAACGAACGTCACAGTGAATTCTCATGCCCAGAACATCAAGAGCTTCTGATTCCTCAATATCCACATTACCCATTGACACAGATGACAGCATACCACCACGGCTGTGTGTTGCAAAAGAACATTGAGTCTTACGTGCATTAAAATCGACCCTGTTCGCACGACCCTACTCGGAGACCCTCACCAGGTCACTTGTGAGTGCGACGTTCATATTCATCTTTCTCGCCCTAACCTCCAAAAGGCTCGGTCTACGATAAAAAGAATATGAGTGACAAATGTTACTGTCATCCGCAAAAGATTAGATAGGATTAGAAGTGAGAAGAAGAAAGTCGTTAGGAAATAAAGGCATTTACTCACTCATCTTTTCAAAATGACTCGATTCAGCCATCTCTGTTACATCCATACATAGGACATTGTTCGGTAATCGAAATGGCTGAAAAATATTTTATAGTCAAAGTCGATAACAAAGATGTGAACGTATTGATCGACTGACTCAAACCAGCGTACTTAGTTGATAAATCACGTCTTGTAGGAGGTGATGAGCGAGTGCAAACACCATCTAACACAACACAATCTGCAGGACTTCAGGTAACAAGGGCCACGCCGACAGAAGTAACTAAAAGAGAGTCTTCACAAACCTTTACCCATGCAAATTCCGACCATATACCGACTTCAACAACTCGCTTTGATCGCCACGTAAGACTCCCGATTCGTTTCTTATGAGCTCGGAAAGTACTATGGCAACACTGCTCTATTCAAATAAAAAGATTTTTTTACAACATTAAATACAAAACTGCAATAAGACTACTGTTCTAGAGGCATCTGATCCTTAATCAAGTTTTTTCTAATATTCTTGTAAAATATTTTTTAATTCCTTTTTGTACATAAAAGTAGTAATTAATTGAGTATTTTATTCGCGAATTAATAACGAAATAAAATCGTTATATGTACATAAATATCATTTAAAGCTACGGTCACATCTGGCTAATATTTGACGAAAAAAATAACATATTTCTTTGTCGTAGTGTGACCACAAAATAATTTTGATCAGAAAACAAAAAATAGCTGATTTTGGGAAAACAAAAGTTATTTTACTTCAAACAAATTACTTTGGTTACACAGTGTCAAATATTTTCCTCATTTTTGGGTATAAATCTATTTGATCATTCATATTTTAGGCAAGATCAAACAGAGGAAAGTAAAATAATAAATAATAAAAGCTGTAGCGGGCAGTGTTGTCTACTAGCTAGGAGATCGATTATTCGACTTTTTAAAAAAATCGGTTTTCGAATAATTCGAAAAGTAGCACTTTTAAAAAACCGGTTTTCGGATACTAATAATTCAAATAACCGGTTAACGGGTTCTTTTATTTAAATAAAATTGTTCATAATTCTTGAAGCGCAGAACTCGACGACGTCGTTTTAAAAATAAGCAGACGCTAACGGTGAGCTTAAAATTAAAGTGGCAATCAATACTAACAATAATTCTAACAAATCTCATAAAAACTATGACAAACCGGTGTGCGCAGGCCATAAAAAACTTGGTAAAGAATGGAATTAAATGTTTGTAATTATAGTTAAAATTTAGATGCCTATGATAACAAAAATTAAATGTTTTACTTTGAATAAATCTATTAGCAATATACGAAGCCTTAATTGCCTCAACAAGAACATTTGCTTAGATTTCGAGCACCGCTGTATGTAAATTTATGTACCACGTATCTAATAGGGTGAATGTCACTATGGTATGTTGGGTAAGAGCTCACCTTCCAACCAAGATGTCATCAAGATGAGAAATGGTTATTTTTGCTCAAGGGTGCATATCTATTTTGATCTACCTTTGGTTTTCACGCTCTTTGTGAGACGTTTAAGGTTGTCATATATACAAAAATAATTAAATTTATGCAAATAGTCAAAACATTAATAATAATATTTGCATTAAAAAAATATACAAACGTAAAAAAATTATACTTATTTGAATTAACCGGTTATTCGGTATTCGAAAAACGAAGGTTTTAAAAAACCGTATTCGACAAAACCAAAAAAACCGGTTAAAAGTGGTCGAATAATAACCATTCGATCTCCCTACTACTAGCAGAAACAGGCCAGCAAATTACGAAAAAAAGAGTAGTGGTATATAATTTAAAGTTAACAAATACTTTGTTAATGTATATCTTTTATTTTTTTATATTTTTTATTAAAAAATAGTGAACATTCTATACCTTTTGTTACTTAACCCATTTTTTGAAACTGAGTTTTGCGTTTTACTATGTGTACCTAAGATTTTTTATTGAGATGATATCTATCTATTTTATATCTCTAAACAAACATAAGATATGTATTTTCTTGAAATTAAAAAAAAAAAATACATTAAAACTATTAGGCTTAAGTTATGTAGCAAGAAAAATTGAAATATATGTATAAAAAAATACTATGTGCACATAAGATTCAACATTGTTTAAAAACCTTAAGCTACAAAGTAAGCGCTCATAAAATTGGCCAAAAAAAAGTAGAAAAAAGAGATTAAATACATTTAAGCGCCTCGACTTCTATAAAGCTTCTAGCGCACTAACTCAATTTGAGGTTATATCGACTTAAGCTACTCTTCCATGTGATAACAGATCAGGGTTGGCAAAAACCCGGGTTTTTAAAAAAACCCAACCCACTGGGTTTTATTGGGATTTTGATGGGTTTTATTGGGTATTATAACTGCTTTCTAATTTCGTTGAATTGGACAGTATTCATTATTTGTTAGTACAATTACGTTGTTTTAGTATTTATACTGCAATTTTGCTTTTTTTTATAGTGATCAAGGGGGAATTGTGTACTATGAGCTGCCAAAACTCGGTGCTCAGAGCAGAAGTTACTTCGTTTTTTAACCCTGCATTACGAAAAAAAAAACGACCGGAAAATAAAGACAGACATGATAGATTCATTTTTTGCTTAGCAACTATTGCACACAGAAAAAAACTCAATTTAAAATCAACATGAAAATTTGTCAATTTTAAGTCGTTAAAAATTTCTAAACAAAATTTTTTTTTAGGAATAATAATTGTTTAATTGGAATATGCGAAACATTTTTTGTATACATATTCATATGTATGTATGTATGTATATTTGTTTTTGTTTTCAACATTTGTGTCAAAAAAAGTAAACTTATTAAAAAATGTTGAATCAACCGTGTTTTAATTGATTTTTCAATGATTTTTTTTGTGTGGCCTAGGGAGATGGATTATTCAACTTTTTTAAAAACCGGGTTTCGAATAATTCGAAAAGTAGCACTTTTTAAAGAACCGGTTTGTGGTTAATAATAATTCAATTAACCGGTTCTTTTACTTAAGTAATTCTTGAAGCGCAGAGCTGGACCACCTCGTTTTAAACATAAGCAGAAGCTGATGGAGAATTTAAAATTAAAGAGACAATCAATACTAATAATAGTTCTAAAAAATCTCATAAAAACTCTGCCAAAACGGTGTGCGGAGGCCATAAAAAACTAAGTTTATTACACAAAAAACTGAAAAATACTTAAGATTCGAACAGCTACTCAAGGAGCTAATTTCGTTTTTATTGTATTACTTGGTAGAGAATGGAATTAAAGTCTTGTTATTATAGTTTATAGTTTAAGTGCCCAAAATAACAAAAATTAAATGCCTTTCTTTGAATAAATCTATTAGTCATATGTGAGTCATTAATTGCCTCGACAAAAAAATTTGCTTAAATTTCGAGGAGCACTGTATGTAAACTTATACACCACGTATTTAATAGTGTGTGTCACTGTAGTATGTTAGGTAAGAACCCACCTTCCAACCTAGAAGTCGCCGGTTCAATCCCAGGCCACACCATCTGACAATTTTCAACAGCGATATCACGTCACAAAATTATTAGTGATTGGTTATGTGTATTTACGCTGTGAAAAACTTCATTAACTAATATATCTGACGCTCGGAACCAGCGTTTGTGGATTTGTGGCCTTCAGTGAGTACATATATAAAAATCAATATTTATTTACAGAAGATGAGAAAAGGTTGTTTTTGCTCAAGAGTGCATATCTTTTTCGATCTACCGTGGTTTTCACGTTCTTTATGAGACGTTCAAGGTTGTCATATACACAAAAATAAATAAATTTATGCAAATAGTTAAACGATGAGCATATTTTCAATAAAAAAATATATACAAGCATATAAAAATTATACTTGTTTTAACCGATTATTCGTGTTATTCGAAAAATAAAGATTTTGAAAAAACCGTATTCGACAAAACCAAAAAAACGGTTAAAACCCGTCGAGTAATAGCAAAAGTTGCTAAGCAATTACTTGACACGAAGAAATTAAATATCTTGTCGCACTCGCCGTATTCTCCGAACATTGCTCCTTCTAACTATTGGCTGTTTTGACAATTGTTTCGTTTATACAATATCTTTTGGCATGTCACAGAATCACTTCTTTTCAAAATAAATGAAATCGTCTCCAGGTTTGGTTCGCCTAAAAAGACGAGAAGTTTTGCTGAAACGGAATTCAGAAATTGTCTCAGAAGCGGGAAAAAGGTGGAAGCTGTGCCTTTATAAATTTTTATTTTGATAAATTTGTTAATTCATTATCTTTTTGGAGCAAAAAAAAATGGACCAACTGCCAACACGTAAATTATACGTGTTATTGTAAATATACTATGAAAACCTTTAAATAAAAAAACCCAATAGCCAATAAAACCCGGTTTAGTTACCCAGTGGGTTGCCAACCCTGCCACCGATATACATACATATGTATATACAACGAATAAATTTATTTAAATGTATTTAATTAATTGTCAAATAAATATTTAATTGCATTTTAGGTGGTGTTAAAAATTCCTTGTCTAATAATTTCAATACAATAGTTGCCTACTGGAAGTACATGTTTCATAAATCCTTTCGGTAATGCCAATCTGGTTCACAACAAAATGTTATGCCAAATTTAGATATATATTATTATTAATATTCAATTTTTTATTAATCAGAATATCTTCTATATATGTATCTATTAAATAAATAATAAATCCTTTCGATAGTGTACTAATCATACGTATGCGTTGGTCAATTTATTCAACAACTGCCTCTTGTTATTTTTGTGGAAAAATTCTTTCATTTCAATCTTAGTTCTGTCCTGAAAGAGTTTGGTATATATAGGAAATTGTACCTCTTTTTTTCGTACATACGTTTAATCACCAAGTTAGCTTTACTTTACAAGTAGGCTGTAATCAGTGTTGCCGTTTTGGTTATTTTTAACCAAAATTGGTTATTATCTCTTTGATGTGTGGATGTGTACTTTTTTCCGATTTTGGTTACTTTTTTCTCGAAGTAAACGAATAAAGATGATGATTTCTTTTAACGATCGAAACAAATGGTGGTCAGACGGACAAGGTCTAGATTAAAAATAGCTTCATCTGATCTTGGAACATTTGGCCGATTGTTGAACCAATAGATCTATTTTTCATAGCCGGTAATGATTAAATGCCGCGAGAACTTTTTTTATAACTTCCAGCAACATTTCTCACATGAAATTTCGGCTTTCAGCATCTCTTGACATTTACTCGTGTGGTGCTCAATTCCATTGCGCTTTGGCTAATCCTGCTGCTTTCAATTGTTTTGCTTTGAATTCAATCATTTCATCATCTCAATCAATTCCTCATCTCAGAACATCTTTGTCTGACCTGTTCGGTCTTCCTTTTTCATGTCAAAATCATCATTTCTGAACTGCATAAATAATCTCTCGTACGTTAAGATCGAGTAATATATTCAGGATAAGCTTTGGTAAGCAATCAAAGCAAATATACTTCGTTGTTTATACTGTTTCGTTCAGTGGATGAGTGAGAATAAATTTCAGACATATTTCAGTGTTTTCTATTGTTTTGTGTAAAGGCTATTGAGCTAAAATTATTAACC